>JAMJFZ010001230.1:12422500-12692500 GCA_026225945.1 Cricetomys ansorgei | reverse complement strand
GCCTCCCAAACAGCCTCCACATCACACTTGCAGTGAGAGCCACATAATAAACGACATCAGAAACAGAATTCCACCAAAGGGAATCACGTCCTTCATTACTGGAGCCCAGATGGTAAGGAACCAAAGGGATTTCCTTCAATTATATCTCTGTCATTTCTTATAAAGAATGTTAAATTTCATTTAACTATTTTTTTTAAAGGGGGAAAGTGTCAAATTCTATGCTAGACTATTGTGACATTTTATGTTCACAGAGATCTGAGAACACCCTCGGTCCACATTAATTCTTATAAAACTGCTTCCACTAGCATCAACCCCAGATTAACAGATGAGCATGCAGTGAAGAGTTCCTGAGATCAAAGTACATCCAGCCCACTTTGGATCCTCAACTCTCAACCTTTATCTAATTCGTTCAGACTCTGACCTAAGCGATTTGGAGAACTTGGTTCATGAGTCCAGCAAAATCAACGGATTTGAACTCCTGCTCATTTCTCCAGCACCTCCCCCCCAATAGAACACGTTATTCTCATTTTTAATTTCGACTGAAAGGGGCTCTGGGTATGACTCCATCCTGAGTTTATAGCGATGCTCACTTCCAGGTTCCTGTCCTGACCTGCTCTCCTCCCTAGGCAATGTGGCTCCATTTTCCAGTTCACCATGACTCCACTCCACGTCACAGGCCACGTTGCTTTTTCTCTGTGCTTCTTACAGCTATATCCCGCAATATCCACCCCCCCATCTCTTCCCAGGTTTACTTTCTGTTAACTAAAACACAGCAGAAAAGGATACATCGTCTCAGTATGTTTCCAAAATAAACTAGATTTGCATGATATTTTGTGCACACCTCACTTCAAGTAAATGAGGAAAACTTGTATTTTCCATTAAATAAATGACCATTGTCAAACACAAATACATTTCTGTTGATGTTGTTGAAGTCGTTTTATTGTTTTGTTGTTTTTCAAGACAGGGTTTCTCTTTGTAGCCCTGGCTGTCTCCAAACTCACTCTGTCGTCTAAGCTGGCCTCTAAACTCAGAGATCCTCCTGCGTCTGCCTCCCAAGTGCTGGGAATAAAGGTGTGTGCCACTATCACCCAACTATATATAAGTTTTTAAAAGAAGTAACATATGATTTTCTCAGCCTTAGATACCAGTAATGTTCTTTTATATTATTGGCGTTAAAGATGGGAAAGAGGGAATTTACTTCTATTTCTGAAGTGATGAGTCTGCAGCACCGTCAGGCATGAGTAGATGTATTTACACTTGTATTATGATAAAGCCATATTCAAAGAAAAAATGAGAAAAGCTGGATGGCATCTGAACTGTGCATGGCCGGGTGTCTGTGCAAGGATTCCCATAATGCCTCTGGACGCACCTACTCTGACAAAGCAACTGTTGGCAAATCTCGAGTTTCTCCCAATACTGAGGCACAGACAGAGTAGATGGGATCCCAGAAAAAGAGTTTTCATTTATTCTATTAGCAACTTCCATGGATTTGAGAATCCATAAATGGGATAAAAATAATAAATAAGAATGAGGGGTGAGGATGAATCTAGCTGAGATTAACTCAAATTTGACAATATCCCCAAACAAAGCAAAAACAAAACAACAAAACCCACCTTTACTTGTGCCAACGTCCCTTTCACATTATCCTAGTAAATAATGTATTTTTTTTAAATCCAAGAGTTTATTTTACCAACATTTAGCAGCACCATACGAATATATCACATGGCATAGTTTACTAAATCCTGCACAGCATAGATTACATACAGAACCGTCTTCAAACAGGAAGCTGTAACTTTAACGCGCAGACAGTCCCCTCAGCAAAAAAATCTAAGCTCCCAATCCCAGTCAATTAACAGAAAGTAAACTTTTCAAAAGTCAGTTCATGACCACACATGTGTTTGTGTCTGTCTGTCTACCTTTCTATCGATCACCTCAACAACACAGCTTTCTTACTGTGTTCTCACTCAGTTCCGGACGGTTGGTTAGAATCTCAGACTTGCACCCATCCTTCTGAGGCCTCAGTCACCGCAGAATTCCACCACCCTGCACACGAATTACCAGAAAAAGTCAAGAGTCTCCTACCCTGAGATGGCAGCCAGCTTCTGGTGTGCCTGACGGGCCATTTCACAACCTTTGGTTCTTGTCTTGTGCATCTCTGCTCGGAGAGAAGGGCAGCTGACCGAGACGTCCCCGATAGAAATGACCAGCTCCCGGTACAGGGCCACTTGCGTGTTGAACTCTTGGACAAGCTGGAAAACAGACCAGTTGCTTTCACTGAACACAGCAGAAACGTAATAATTTCGGTGTACAGAAACAGAGATCTCACTGACCTCTGGGTGGGCACCCCAAATCCCCAGCGAGCCTTAGGACTGCTTAAGCTTACGGCAGGAGGATGACAAGTCTCTCTATACAAAGCAGATGTTTGTTTCTCCTGGCAAGCTAGCCGTGGAAGCTCCATCTGTGGTCCCATTTGCGCGCTCCCCCTCCTCCACACACACCACACACATTTAGACTGTTTCTGAAGAGCAAGAACACCTTTGGAGAGAGCCGTCAGGCCTCTCCCAGGCCATGGTGCTGGTGGCTCGGAGATAAATGCTCTCTCTGTGACTGCTAGGATGTGGATTTGAAGTGGCACAGGAAAAAAAAAATCAAAAAACCCACAAGTAGGACATACAGGCAAAGCTTTCGCCTCCTGCCGGGCCACCAAACGCTCCTGGCTTGGCCCCTGACAGACAGACTGGCCATGCCCTCTGCTCCAGGACCTTCCCTGGCCTCTGAAGGGCTGTTTGGGGTTGTTTGTGACCGTGTCACCACACAGCCGCACCCCCATCATCTCCCCCCCACCCCACCCCCGCCAGCCGGTTCACCCTCCGTCCTCCGAGTCTGCCATCCTTCCAGGGGCAGAGGCATCACCCATAACCCCTGACTCCCAGGATCCAGACCCACGACTTTGGTCTCAATGGGGGGGGGGCATGGCGACCTGGGTGTCACCCCGCATCTGGGGGAGTGCGGGTTTAAAAATAGTACACCGTGCACGTGATCGGCAAGGAGAAGCTGAGGGTGGGGAGCGGCTGACACTCAAGCGAACGGTTAAGATACAGGACGACTCCCCCTAACCCCCTTCCAAAAAAAAAAAAAAAAAGAAAAGAAAAGAAAAAAAAAGAAAGGCGCAGTTTTCACCCACCATCTTGCAGTCGTCCAGGGCTCGCTGGGTTTTGTGGGCGCCCTCGGAGCCGCTGCCCCTGCGCTCCCAATCCCGGCTCTGCAGCGGAGGCTTGCTGATCTGGAAGATCGAGGAGCGGGTGGACCGGCTGGGGCGCTTCTTGCGCCCATTCGGTGCAGAACTCATGCATACACATCCACCAAGCCGAAGCCGCTGGTGCAGTGCGCCCCGGCGCGGGCGGCCCGGTGTTTGCCCTGCGCGCCGCCGCCGCCGCCGCCGCCACGGAGCAGCCGGAGCCCGGGACCCGAGGCGCGCGCGGCTCACGGGGTTGCGGCTGGCTGCGCGGGCGGGTAACCTTCAGCCTGAAGGAGAGCCGGGGCAGCGCCGCGTGCGCGGTGCAGCATCGCTTCCGCTAGCGGAGGAGAGGCGCGCTCAAGTTCTCCTGCTCAGCAGCATCGCGGGCCCGGGCCCGGGAGCCGCTCGCTGCAGGCGCGGGCTCGCGCCGCCCTCCGCTCGGCATGGACTGACGGGCTGAGCCGGGAGTAACGCGCCGCCGGGCGGCTCCGGGTTTCCATTCAGATGCGGGGGTTGTCGGGGGGGGGGCGGGGAGAGCGGCGTGCGAGAGCTGCGCTGCACGGTGGGGGGCGGGAGGGGTGTCGCCCGTGCCCTCCCTGCGCGGTCGCCGGGCCCCGGGAGGCGCGGTGCTCCGCGGCAGGCGCCGGCCGCCCGGATCCCTGGCGTCCTCGGTGGGTGCCCGGTCGGCGCGCGGATCCCCGGTGAACCGGTGGCGGGACCGGCAGACGCACGGAGTCGGTCCGGCTGACGTTGGTCGCGGCCGGGCACATTGATAGGACGGGAATACTAATGAGATCCGTCTGTGCGGTCTCCTTCCCCTCCACAGTTTATGCACTTATCCAATCAAATCCCCGGGATCGTCAATTGCAATATTACTTCATCTGCTCTATTATTAGAAACGAAAAGTGTCATTGGAGAGTGGAACGCATTGCCACACGCTGGGACCTAAACTTGATGGATTTCAGACACACCGGTCGGGACTCAAGGCCATGGTCATCTGGGAGGAGGACCTTCAGGGGCGTAGGAGGGGGTGAGATTTATTTCATTTTACTTAATTTATTTTTGCTTCGGAAGGACGCTCTCGTGGTAGCTCCAAGGACAGCCTCGTATTCATTCCCGAGCTGCTTTTGTCTGTTCTTTGTTCCTGGGAGGGGCAGTTCGCTCCCCATCCTCAGGAGGGGAGCTGAGGTCGCTCCCAATCCTCAGGCAGCTTCGGGCGCGTGTGTTGCAGAGACCGTGACACAACCCTGCGAGAGTGTCAGCCGAGACCTGAGGCAGGAAGACCTTCCACATCACCCCGACACCCAACAAGACCCTTTCTCCTTATGGGAGCTCAGCATCAGGAACCCAGGGAAAGAGAAGATATCTCCGGAAAGGGATGGGGTTAGGTCCTCAGCCAATCAGTACTTTCCCCGTGACCACTGACTTTTAAATCCTCCTGGAAGGAAAGGGGCGTGGCCAGGCCATTCAACTCTGAAGCCCTAAGGCTTGCTCTCAGAGCTTAGTACACTAGTTAGTTCCTTAGTAAACTATGTGCCCAGCGGTCTGTAAAGAACAAACCAGGGGTTCCTGGTCAATGTCTTGGGTGGAGGGCACACAGAAAGGGGAGCCAGAGTTAGCCAGGAGGCAGCACCCTGAGTGGATCTTAGAAGTACCTCTAGGCCGCTTCCTTCCTTCCTTCCTTCCTTCCTTCCTTCCTTCCTTCCTTCCTTCCTTCCTTCCTTCTTCTTTCTTTCTCTTTTTCTCTTCTTTTCCTCCTTTTTCTTTTCCTTTTTTTTATAGATTAAATATAATCACATTGTTTTCACCCCTTCTATTCTAAATCCATGGCCTCTATTTAGTCTTTTTTTTCTTGTAATGCTCAGACAAACACATTCGGTGGTGTGGGAAAATAAAGAGTATTTGCCCGTGGTCTCTGGTCCTGACGTGGCGCTCCGGAAACCATTGTACTGTCAGAGTGAAAGGGGTTGGGGGCGGGGGCGGGGGCGGGGGAGGGGGGAGTCTTGTTGCAAGAACCTTGAGCAGCTCAGGACTTTCAGCCTGACTCTCAGCTTCCAGAGGGAGAGCGCTAGGAGGGTGACATACCCAACAAGGACATAAAAGCAAAGTCCTCTACTCCATCCTCCTAAAAATTATACGTACATATTATTTCAGAATTTCGTACGTGCATATAATGCTTCTCCATTACCTCCTCCCCGTCCCTCTCCTACCCCCTCCCCCCCAGCACTGTTCCCTACCAGTATCATGGTTTGTTTTTGTTTGTTTTGTTTTTGTCTTTTGATTCAAGTCCACTGAGTTCACTTAACACTGTCAGTATATGCATGGGGTACAGGGCCATTTTGGGGATCATGGGTAGCCTCTCATGCCACATCCTTGAAGAAAGTAACTTGCTTCCCTTTCCCAGAAGCCATCAAGTGTCAAAATCTCTTCAGCTAGGGGTAGGGCTTCGCGACTCCATTCCCTGTCCCACGAGAAACTTTTGTTTTTTGTTTGTTTGTTTTGTTCTGTTTCTGTCTAACTTGGTCTTGCACAGGTCTTATCCGTATTATTACAACTGCTGTGAGTTCAGATGTTGTTTCTGGAAAACACCATTTCCCAGAAGTCGTCGCTGTCTCTGCTCTTACAGTATTTCCATCCCTGCTGCTATGATGATCTTAGCCTTGGAAAGGAGGGCTTGTGCTACAAATGTCCCATCTAGGATTAAATACTCTGTTTTCTCATATTCTTTGCCTAGTGACCAGTGTTAGGACTCGGTGTCCATTGATATCTACTGCTGAAAGAAGCTTCTTTAGTGAGGGTTGGAAGATTCACTTAACTACGAGTATAATGACAAGTCACTAGGAGTTGGTTTAATACTATGTCTGTTTGGCAAAATAATTGTAATATAGCGAAATAATTGTAGTAGGCTCTTCCCCTGGAGCCTGCGACCTACTTAGCCATGGGATCTTGGTATTTGTAATATCGACATAATACTGTGTCATCCTATGAAACAGGCCTTAAATCCAATCAGAAAGTGCTTGCTATTCAGGTTTCATCTCTACCACTGCTGTGAATCTCACCGGGCCAGTCTCTACTGTGAAGAGAGGTGAGAAAGATGATTGTGCTTCACCCTTGGCATTGTGCACAGCACCTTCCAGCACTCTGAAGCTAGCCAGGAGGGATACATCTTCCAGGCTGGGCACCAGTTTGATTTCATTATGACTTATGAGTCAAGTGTGTGGAGTCATCTGCAATAGGCTCTTACCATCAAGTTCTAGAAGATAACCCAAATCGGTGACATTACCCTGTGTTTGGGAGGTCTATGGGACTCCACTGACCAACAACTCCAAAACAAGTAACCCTGTAAAGGAAATAGTAACGTCTGCGACAGTTTAAATGAAGAGCAAACCCATCCTAAAATTGAGTTTTTTATTTGATAGTCTATGTGTCTAGGAGAGGCACCCCTCCCTCCCCCATTATAGAGTAACTCCATTTAAAAAAAAAATATATATATATATATACACATACACACATACACATATGTGTATATATGTGTATATATGTGTGTGTATATCTATATATATATATCTATATATATATATGTATTAGAAAACTTATACAACTACAGGTTTCCACATGGCATTTTCAAGTTATTTTTAATAACGCAAAGACAACTGAAAAATTTTTAATTGTGTTTTGTTTATTTGCGCGGGGAGTGGAGTGCATGGTGCATGTGCACATCAGAAGACAACATCTGTAGGAGTCATTTTTCCTTTCCCTCCACCGTGTGGGCCCCAAGGATGCAGTCAGGTTCTCAAGCAGGAGGACAGGTTTCTTTCCTTTCTGAGCCTGCTCACTGACACCTAACATATACCTCTTCTACTTGATGTCCCAGGATTACATACGCTTTAATAAACTGGTAATAACTGAAAAGCATTCCTGAGTTCTGTGAGTTCTTGTAAAATTTCAAACCTGAGAGGATGAATTTGTGTCCCACGAGTCTCCTTCTCTGTGTACCACTACTGATCAATGCAAAAGGGTCACTTGTTGCCTGTCCCTCCCTAAACCCAAGAAGGTAGGAGGTTAACCTTCAGCCATCCCCTGGATTCTTCCTCTCCCTAAAGTCTCCGTTTGCCCTCTCCCTCACGTGTGCAGGGAGGAAGGGAAGAAGAATCGATACAGCACATACCTGGGATTTGGTGGGCGGTGAGGAAAAGAAGCTTGCAGAGCGACTACAGGACTCATAGATACCAAAGCATCACTTGGGTGACTCCCACTTGCAATTCTTTAAGTAAACTCCACTTTGACCCTTCGCTTATCCTTCCAATCCCTCCAACTCTCGACTCAGAGAGACTCTGATGTAGTACATGGTTGACAGGATTGAGGAGAGAGGAATAGGGAATTGTCTTTCCTAGAGCAGAAAGAGGGGAGAGAGCAGGGTACTGGCTCTCGGTGGTAATGCTTTGCCACGCCTCTAGAATTTTATCCCCTTTCTTTGCAAGAAAATAGTGGCTTCCCCCAGGTTTGAGTACTTAAAGCTCCTTCATAGTATCTTTCTACTCCCAACCACAGCCATCTGGTTTCTACCCTCCCCATTCTGCCTGGAGATAATTTCAGCAAATTAAAAGAAAAAAAAAAGGCAACATAATTACATTACCCTGTCTCCATGCGGGGGGTGGGGAAGGGAGGAAATGAGGCATAATGAAGTCAAATGCAATGCCGTATCTTATGGGCTGCAGACTTGCACACCTTGTTGGGGACTAAGCAGAAATTGTCACTTGCCTGTGCCCTTGTCATTTTCCCGGAAGAGGGAAAAATAGCATCACCTCCAGAGCCTTGTCTCCCGGCTACAAATGCTGCAATCAGAATAGCAGCAGGCAGGCTTAGTTCCCTCCCCCTCCCCCACACTCAAAACAGCATGGATTTACATCCCTGGGGCTGTCTAACTTCCAAGCAGGAAGGTAAAGCCCATTAGAAATCTCAGTAAGAAGGACACATTGTCTAGTTACCTAAACCCAGGTTGCGTGGCTCTGATGATGAGATCCCTACAGGTTATACGGCTTTGACAGAGGTCACTTCATAGATTCACCTCAACATAAGACACACTTTACATCTCATGCCCTGTCTGTCATAGCTTAAGAGAACCCATTTGGGACTTAGCATCCAAAGTAGAAGACATCAGAGAATGTCAGCTTACAGTGAATGCAAACAGCTGGCTCATTTCTTCTGATTGGTGCTTTAGGGAACCTTGGGAGGGGGTAGCTATGAACTGGCCTAGCCTTTCATGGAATTCGGTGCTTGAAGGCAGGTTCCATCTGGAAGTCAAGGGATGTACAGGTCAGAAATCTTTACCTGAGAGGGTCTGTGATCTAGAAGCTGGGAAGGTAGGCAGGGAATAGCCATTTTTTTTTTTGGTACTGCTCAATGGTCTCATATTGCCATTATGAAGAATTTAACAAGTTACATAATCAATGGTTTATTTCTGCTAAAATCAGGACAGATACAAAATACTTAGAACATTTATCTACTGGTTTCATAAAATTTTTGGTTTTGATAGGGCAGATACAGGTTTTCTTGGTCCTGAAGCTTATAGAATTTGGGTGTTCCCACTGTAAGCTTTCCTAGCAGTCAGGGGGCCAAGGAATACCACAAAGTCACACTGCACAACAAGAAATGTAAGATTTATTGGGAGGGCAAAACCTCTGGAGGGTGTCTGTCTCTGCTGGGGCGAGGTGAGAAGCAGCAGAGAATGGAGCAGAATGTAGGCTTTATATAGAGTTTCTTGGGTGGAGGCAGGGCTTTCCAGAGTGGCCTGGACAGAGGAGGAGAGTAGGAAAGCTTTTATTTTTGGGTGTTGGAGGGTGGGGATTTAATAGCAGAGAGTGGCTTGGAACAAGAGGAGTGATCTGAATAAAGATGTAAGACAAGAGACTTAGATGAATGCGCTGAGTGAGGTCCCCCGAGCAGGTTAAATGGTCTGGCTCCTTCGACTTGAGCGGCCGAGAAACTGTGATAATTTACTTTGGATGACAAAAGGCACAAATGATTTGAAGCCACATTGAGAAGCTGATATACCCCAAAGACAGTTATTTCTTCTACCTCTGACCTCCCACATGGCTTCAGAAGGGGTCTTGAAGGCTGAGCCTCAGAGTGCCCAGCCATCAACGACAGGGCTTATCAATAGGTGGGAGTTGGACGGCAGCTAAGAATGAAGAAGTGCAAAGTAGAACTTTCAGATGAGAACAGTTTGATTCTGACCCGGGGTTGGAGAGTTTGCGGACAAGAGAGGACTGTTGCCATTCTTCAATTAAGCAAATCAATAAGAGGCCAGTGTTATTTAAAGAAAATTAATTTGGCAGTGAGGAGGTATCATAAATCAGAAAAAGAAAAAGAGAGGAAAAAAAAAAGCAACAGGGGACCCAGTGTAATAACCCAAGTGGAGGAGATACCCAGCTCTGTTGATAAGAACCACTAAGAAACTTAAGACTTTTAAGGTCGGAGAATTATTTTGCAAACAGGACTGACTAGGAAAAAATCTGAACTGTGAAAGGTAGCACAGATATTTCAGTCTCTCATGGAAATAACGAGAGGCCCTTGGCAGCTCTCCCTGAGATTTGCACTTAGCGCTGACTCTATGGAGCCTTTCCTGTTTGAACCCACCCTGGATATGTATCCACTAGTCAGCTTCCAGGGTTCTTTGCCTGTGGGTTCTACTGAAACCTCCAGTCCATTTGACGAAACTCGGTCTAGCCAACCACAGCTCTGGCCTAAATCTTGTCTACACCACACCAGGCTCACCATTTGCCAAACACAACTCTGCTGACCCTCTTCCTTTTCTTGGCTACCCTACCCTTGTCTGGAACAGCCACTTCTCCAGAAGAAGTGGGTTCTTTTGAGGACACTTCTGGGCCTGACAAGTATGCAGAAGCATATTGGAACGATGCCGTAGGGGACAGGCTGTCCACAGACCCTGAGCCTCAGTTGTCCTTGACCTGTGTGTGTGTGTGTGTGCGTGCGCGCTCTGGCTCGTTCTGGCTGCTTTATTTACTATCCACACTCTATTGTAGTAATTGAATAAATAAAGGATTTTAAAACAATACCAGCAGCTGTCACTGGAACTGCTGAACTTCTATTTAGTCGTTGGAATTCTGATACATCAGCTGAGGAAGGTTCCGAGTCGCACACTAAGGTGCCTGCTCAGAGGCTGGTTCTGAAAGAAGATTCTATGACTTCCCTTGCAAACCTGTTCCAGTACCAAGCAAATGTAGCCAGGGAATTCATCTTTATGCATATTAAAAAGACTTGAAGACCGATAAGTTAAAAAATAAAACTGCCCCTCTCAAATGGAAGTCCCCTATCTTAAACTCTGACAGGGAAAGGGAGACACAGAGTGTGGGAGAGTCCTCTTAACTCCATGGTAGGAAGGACTTTGGGCTTCTGCTCCCTGAGGCACTGGAGAGGAAGAGGGCTGTTCAAAGAGACTGCGAGATGCAGGGTTCAGCTTCAGACTAGGAAACCGTCCAAACCCTTTCTGTTGGGCTCATTCTGGCCTCTCACCTGTGGAAGTTGGAAGGAGTTGTCTGATGCCTCTGTTTGGTAGTCTGGCAGGAGCAGAGAACATCTACTTCCAGTTTGGCAGCAAATGCAACGTCAGTACCTCTTACTTTTTTCAAATTTTCCAGTGCAGAGTCCACCGCTAGCTCCTCCGATTTGTTATGCACAGCGGCGTGATCGAGGTCACTACCTTCATCGCGTTAATTCTCGCAGCTCCAGCTTTCATATCAAGCCAGGTTTCACGTTCAGGCAAAAGGAACTCAGTTCCTTTGCCCTTCTTCAAAGATGTGCACAATATTTTTTTGCCCTTTATATATACTTGAGAGTCATTCTCCATAGCAAAGTCTCTGATACTAACCCCGATGAAGCAAAATGATTTTAGTGTACCTTCATAGTATATATGGCTTATACCTTTAGGGGGTAATTACAACTTTTAAATTCAAATGCCTGCTTTAATGATCAATGTTGATTTTATGATCTGAGTGAAACATAAAAATATTCTTTACATGACAAGATTAACAAGAGAAAAGATGGAATAATATGCTTTGATCAAATCTAAGAAGAAATGCAAAATGGATAAGATAGAAGTAAAGTCTGCTCAAGAAAAATGCTCAAAAGGAAATGTCTTTGGCTTATTAATACTCGACCACATTTTGTGTACATTTAAAGGGGTAACTCCCTATTTTCATACGTTTAAGTTTCCAAGTTACTCTATAATTATAATTGCAATGAAAACTATCAAAAAATAATCTTAGCCACGTAGACTGGAAATTCTACGCAGCTAGAGGAGGTAACTGAGTCTGACTCAGTCCATGAATATGTTGAAGAATCACAAATTAATACTAGTAGCAAATAGATAATTCTTCATTGTGAGGCTCAAGTAGATTACAGTGAATTTTAATGCTAGATTTTTTGCATCAAAGGCAGGTTATAGTAAATCTTAACTGATAATTCACCATTTTCAGAAGACTAGGTTATATGATATAAACGAACCAAGAAATCAAACATGCTTCCCACTCCTGGAGACATAAGACAGATGTCAAACAGAGAAGAAAATGTTTCGTGTCAGAACTGATGCCTCCCCTTGAGCCATGATAAACCAGGTCAAAAAGAGGTCAAGCTAGGACTAGGGTCAGAAGAACAGACTGCCTGTCTGTGATGCCTCTTCTGAAGAGACTGGGAAACTTTGGGAAGGGTCCTATGACCCACACTGCTAGGGAGGTCTCAGTCCGTTGGGCATTGCTTTGTTGGGAGTTCCAGAAACACTGCTTCTATTACGAGGTGCTAAGTATTTGGGAGATGTTGGTTGAAGGATACAAAATTTAGTTAGACAATAGGAATAAATCTAAGAGATCCGTTTATACTTACATCAACTATAATGAATAACAATGCATTATGTTCTTAAGGAAACTATGCTTCAGTATAATTTTTTAAGAATGTCTTGCATATTTTGCTCATGTTCACTCTGTACCCCTCTCAGATCCATCCCCAACTCTTTGCCATTCTTCAACTCTGTGTCCCTGGTGTTTGTTTGTTTTTAGTGACTCAGTTCAGTGGGGGCTGTCCATATACTCACAGGGAAGGAAAAATCACTTGAGAAAGGTCAACCAACCAGGGGCCACACTCTTAAAGAAAAGTGACACTCCCTCCTCCAGAAGGCATCGACTGTGAATAGCTCCTCAGTTGGGGGTGGGGCTCACGGGCCCCTCTCTGATCCATGGTAGGGAGTTGTCTTGATGTTTGATGTTGATGTCCAGATGTCCTAATGCCTGCAGGTCTTGTGCAGGCAACCACAACTGCTGGAATTCATGACCACAGTGTTCCTGTCATGTCCAGAATGCTACTCTCATCCGTTCCTCTCTGACCTGATTCTTACAACCTTTCTGTTCCCTCTTCCATGATGGCCCCTGAATGCTGGTCCCTGAACCTTGCGTACGCTTGTGTGTGGATGATACAGATGTTCCAATTCTGGCCTAGGACTCAAGGGACACTTATTCTCTGCCCTTTGATCTGCTGTTTCTTTTTAACAGCTGTCCACTACACAAAAATCTTCTCTAGTGAGGTCCAAGACAACTGCACTAATCCCTGGATATAAAGATATTAATTTATAGGGCAATTTCAAACCATGGACATTTAGCAGAATAATAGTAGTAGGTTCACCTCTGGGATCTGTGAGCTCCAAACGATGGCTTCTTAGACAGATTTACAGTATGAGGCATGTATTTTCTCTTGTGGAGCCAGCCTCAGATCTAGTCAAAAAATGGTTGGTTACCCTATAATATTCCTGCCACTATTGTACGCATAGGCAGATCTTGTCACGCTGGCCGTTACTGTAGTTCACAGGGGTCACAGTGGGTAAGATGCTCAGTGACTCCTCTGATCTCTAGCAGCCTACATAACACTTTTTGGTACTAAGAAAGAAAGCAGATTATTAAGTGTTCTCACCATACAACACTAATAAGAATCTGAGAGGATGTTTCTGTTAATTTGTCTGGTTTAGGCATTTTGCAATGTTAAAGACATCATTTTATACTTGATAGGTCCTTCACAGAAATACACAACTTTTATGCTCAGGGAGGGAGAGAAATTTTCTTCAGTAGTGTAGCCATTGGTAAGTTGCCCATATTCTTATGAATAATGCCCCCATGAGCCCTAATTAAACAGAGAGAGAGATATAGATGGGGAGAAGAAAGAGAGAGAGAGAGAGAGAGGGAGCAAAAACGGCATAAAAAGAGCTTGGGAGGAGGACGGGGATCAGTAGAAATGAGAGAGCCGAGAGAGAGTAAAGAGGGTGAATGCGATGAGATGAAGACCACATCTGGGAGAATGTCATAGTGAAACCCTTATTATATATAATTAACACGCACTAATAGACAAATTAAAATAAATACAACGTTTACTTGTCAATGAAGAAAAATAGGGGAAAGAAGAAAACATCAGAGAAAACTAAGCTTAAGGAACATTTTGCAGACCCCTCATTGATGTTCTTCCAAAAGGTCTGAAAACTGAGGAAAGACTGAGGAGCCATGAAAGAGCTGTGGAGGCTACATGTTAGCTGGACCCAGTTTAGCACTTCCGATCGAATCCTAGCTCAGAAGAAGGATACTTTTGAAAGCTCTGTAAAATTCTAAGTCTGTACTATTTGAATATTATTGTTGTTATTATTATTATTTTACTTAACAAGCACATTATGGGTGTGAGAGAAGGTACCACAGGGGAAAAAGACTGACAAGGACTTTTTGTACTGTTTTTGTAAGCTCTCTACGAATTTAAAATTATTAAAAAAAAATAGAAGGCTTATTGCAAAACTAACAAACAAGAATTCACCATGACTTATTTACCCACCATGTGCCAAGTGCTGGGGGTACAAAGACAATTATGACAGGTCCTTGCTGAGGAGGACTCCAGCCAGAAAATAGAAATGCCAACCAGCAGCATGGTGCATTATCTGTGAGGAGTCCATTGGGAGTGAGTCCCCCAGCAGCCAGGCCACAGAGAAGTGTGCTCAGAAGAACTCAGGGATGTCTTGAGTTCATAGAGGAGTAGATTACAACACAGAGTATCCACTTTCCAGAAGGAAAAGAAATTAAAAAGAAAAAAAGAGAAAAAATTAAGAAAAAAAATTGAAGCCGAATTTAGTGACACAGACCATGCCAATTACTTTCGGGAACAGAGAAGAGTGGTGGTCCAGTGACCTCACCGGTGTACAAATTTATCCTCCCCAGGCTCACAGTTCTGGACAGCAAGACAGGATTTAGGTCTGGAGCTTTCTGTGTACTACCCGTGTTGGAGGAGAGTGTCTAGCGAGCTGGAGTACAGCTGGGCTTGACACACACACACAGTCGCTGGACTGTAGATGGGAAGAGAGAGAGGCTCGTGTTTTGTTACAGAATGAGTAACGGATCATCAGAACGACGCGAACACTTCCTGGAGGGAGGCGTCAAGCTTTTGAAGTCTTAAAAGTAAAACAGGGAAATCTGAAGTGCTCTGGAGAATGGAGGTTGGACTCAGATAAGGAGAAAACTCATAAGGGAAACATTCGAGGCCAGGAAGGTGGGGAGCACCACGGCACAAGAGGAGGGTTCAAACACACACACACTCGGAACGGGGAACGGTAAATGTGTTGTTTGGCTGAATCAGAGGGCTTACGTAATCAAAGAATAATCAAGAAGATTGTAAAAGTGGTCTGGAGCCAGTTTGTAATTGATCTGGAAATATCAGGCCAAATGTTTTTGGATGGCCTTCTCTAAACAATAGAGAAAATTGATTGGAAATTTTAGAAATGAAAATTTAACAGTAGCTTGAGAAGTACGGTGCACAGGATGGCTAAAGCAGACTTTATCTGGGAAGGACTGTTGCCCTAACACAAAGGAGCCGGGGCCTAAAAAAGAATGAAAAAGCAAATGGACGTGGTAGATGGTGGAGACCTTATGATGGAAGACTTGGCAGGGCTCTGATGGGGAAAGAGAGGAGGTGTGGAGGTCTATGGAGTTTTATATTCGGGAGGTTGTATTTTGTTGGCAATACCTACACCCCGAGAGGCTGGTTTGGTAGGAAAACTTAGCTGGCTGTAGACTTGTTGTTATGATGTGAAGTGAGACTGCAGATCACACACCGGAAGCTTAGGGGGAGGGGAGCTCAGGCCGCACGCCTGGTGAAGTGAGCATTTAAGCCCTCAGCATCTTCAGGGGTCTGCTTGGAGCAGCAGTTTCTCCGGGCAGTCTGCGCGTCGCTGTCACGGACATAGTGGTGGACTTTCTTACTCTTCGTGTGATTCTGGCCCGAGGGAATACGGTGCTAGAGTGTCACTTTGCACGTAACAGAGAAAGACCTGAACACAGTCTAAACAATCAAGGCCCCCATCCCCTAGGTAAAGGGAGAAGAAGATTAAGTGCCCACTTACTACTTAGCATGCAGACTGAGGTAAGGAGGCTCCGACTCCTTACTCCGGGATTGATAACTCGGTGGTTAGGAGAAGCCGGAAGGGGCCTCACATCCACAGCATAGAGAGAGTCTGCCTGGCAATGAAGCCAAAGAGGGCAATGACAGGAGTCCAGTGACGTCGGCATTGCTGGAATTCCTGGGATTAGAGGTTCCTGAACTTAGTCCTTGCACAGGTCTGTCACATGCCATCAAGACATCCTAGGGGGGAACTGGAGAAGGGAAGAGCCAGGACTGCAGCTTCTGGCTAAAAAGAGGCTGACTCATCTCGATCATCCCACTATTTAGATCGTTAAGGAAAAAAGTCTTATTTATTTCTGTTTTAAGTGGATGGGTATTTTTGCCTGCAAGTATGTATGTTCATCATGTACACACAGTGCCTATGGAGGCCAGAAGAGGGTGATGGATCCTCTGGAGCTGCCATGTAGGCGCTGGGAACCAAGCCTGGTCTTCGGCAAGAGCAGCTCTTAAGTGCGGAGCCATCTCTCCAGCCCAGGCTGTTTAGATCTGTCACTGTTGGGACTTTCAGTGTCTCGAGTGTGGTATTACCTATGCAGACTCCGCGTGCCATAAAAAGACTCAGAACTGCGGTTAGTGTAGGGAGAAGCAAACTGGCACTAGAAAGGTAAATAAGGCACAGTTGTTCGGTTCTAAATTTTTCTAGTGATGTGTTTCATTTTACATAGTTGGATTGCATAACTAAGTGCACTTATATCAAAACATCTAATAGGAAGAAGACGTTAATTTTTTTTCACAAACAGAAAAACTACTGATACATCTCTGATCTACTAATCAAACAATTTTACAGTGCAGATGGTTAGCACATGTTTAATATTGATAAGGAAAGTACAAGAAAGGAGAATTATAGTTCAATATCACTTTTAAGCATATATACCAAAACCCTAAACAAAACATGAGCAATGAAAATCCATGTAGGGAAATGTTACATTACATTACTAATCTGGGTTTGTACCTTGTATGAGAGGTCGGTTGTTTGGGGGCCATGTTCTTATTTGAAATCCTAGCTGACATAGAACTAACTATATACTCCGAGATTGCCTTGAATTTATTCTGAGATTACAGGCATACACCATTCCTGTATTATTCTCTTCCTCCTGTTTTTCGTTCTCAGAAACAGTCTATGTCACCTTCAAATTTATATTCCCAGGTCAGCCTTGAACTTGTAATCCTCTCAGGTAATTCAGAGTCTGGTTCAAGTTAAGAAAGTACTGTATCACTGTGCTGTATCTCCAGCCCTAGTTTTATAGAATAGAATCACTCATGAAAATTGACACCAATTGAATATAATCACCTTATGAGTAATTTAGGAAGAAAAAAGAGACAATTCTTACAAAAGGTATCTCCCGAATATTAGAGGAGACCTTATCTGTAATGATGAAGCACCAAAGACATTACCTTTAAGATGTACAAAACTCCAAGAGTGCCTGCCACTACTTGCATGAATAACACATTTGAGATGCTAGCCAGCCTGACACTAAAATAAGAAATACAAGGAATAGCGATCGGAAAGGAATCAGTATATGTGTGCATTTGTGGAATCTAGAAATAAAGTTAAATGTAAAAGAAGTAGTGTGCATAATTAAAATTGAAAGGAAAAAGAAATTATCATTCTCATCAGAAGCACCCAGAGGCAGCCTCTCACAGCTTGGCATCTTGGTTTCCTTTTGAGGCTTTATGTCACATGAAACTATAGTAAATACAGTTAGCATGTGTTTCTCCTGTGGGTATTTTTTTTTATTACAATGTAATTATCAGGCTTAGTCAGGACCCTAGGAGGATAAAACGGAGTTTTGACTCCCTGCAAGTATCTTTCGATATTTTTTTCCCTCCCAATAGACTTTTCCCCTCATCAGTTTTAGGTTTACAGGAGATACAAAGGCAGGATAGAGATTTCACACACCCGCTTTGCCTCCCAGGCCTTGCCTTCCCTGGTCAGCACCGCCTACCGCTCACAACGGGTGGATATGAATGTTGCCTGCTTGCAACCTCTTTTACTTGGCGTTTCTTTGATTACTAGCAAGGCTGAAAATGTTTCTGATCCTCATTTCCTCTTAGCACCGCTTTCATTGTGTCCCATAAGTCTGGGTGTGTTGCGTATTCATTTTCACTGAATTCTAGAAAGTCCTTCATTCCTTTATTTCTGTTTCAATCCCGCAGTGGATCAGTAGAGAGTTGTTCAGTCGCCATTAATTTGTAGGCACTCCCTTGTTACTGTTGTTGCTGAGATCCAGCTTTAATCCGTGGCGGTCTGATAGGATGCGGGGGATTATTTCAGTTTTCTTGTACCTGTTGAGACTTGCTTTGTAACCAAGAATGTGGTCAATTTTGGAGAAGGTTTCCATGAGGTGGTGAGAAAAAGGGTATATTCTTTTTTGTGTGAGTGAAATGTTCTGTAGACATCTCTCAGGTCCATTTGGTTTATAAAGTCTGTTAGCTCCAGTATTTCTTTGTTTAGTTTTTGTCTGCATGACCTGTCAGTAGGTTGAGTAGGATATTGAAACTCCCACTACGTGTGCGTAGGGGTCAATGTGTGCTTTTAGCACCCTTGTGTTGGAGGCATAGATGTTAAGAATTGAAATGTTGTCTTGTTGGATCTTTCCTTTGTTAAGTTTGAAGTGTCCTTCCCATCTCTTTTGATTTAGTTTTGGAGTCTATGTTGTTAGATATTAGCTTGCTTCTTAGGTCCATTTGCTTGGAAAATCTTTCCCTAATCCTTTATATATATAATATTAAATCTACAGACATGTATTACCTCTCCATTGACTGACAACTTTGTTTTGCTCAGCAGCAATACTTTGTAACTTTTGGTATACAAGACAGCCACGTCTCTTAAAGTTATTTGCGTACATCTCTGTTCTTTTGAGTCCTATTTTGACTTCTATTTTCTTACTCTGATTATTAGACTGATAGTTGGTAAAGAACTGATTGACGTCTGTAAATCAGTTTTGTATAACATGGTTTTGCTTAAGTACTTTATGAACTCAAACATATATATGTATTTACTTTAAAAAACCCTTTTAATTAAAAAAATTCAGATTTATAGAATGATTGCGAAGTTAGAAAAGATCATTTCCACACACCCATTCATATAGTTTGTGTATTTGTACTTGGATGTCTCAGAAATTTCTACATTTGAAATTATATCGCATGCAAACCACAAAAGCATTAATTATGTTTTCCAAATCTGGTTTCTGTAGTAGTTGCACCCCACTATATTCTCACCAACAGTGTGTGAGAGGGACCTTCCCCACCTCCTCAGCAACACGTGTCATCTGTTTCTTGATGACAGTCATTCTGACTGGGGTGATATGGGATTGCAACATAGTTTTAATTTGTATTTTTTTATGGCTAAAGATGTTGAATACTTTAACAATGTTTATTAGCTATTTAAACTCCTTCTGAAAACTCTGTTCAGTTCATTATCCTATTTTTTGGAGTGGTTTATTTTTTTTCTTATTTAATTTTTGAGTATCTAGATATTTGTGAATTCTGGATAGTAATCCTTCATTGGATCTATAGATGGCAAAGATTTTCTTGGTTCAGTTAATTGTTTTTTAATCCATAAATGATCTGTTAAAGCAGTGTTGGTAATAGGGCCAGGCTTATTAATTTATTGCTGGTTTATAGGAAATTAAGTTAGTTTAGTAGAATTTTGCTGTCGGTGTACCAAACTAAGAAAGGTCCTTTTATTCCTTAAGTTGCTACAAATTATTAAATAACAAATGCTTAACTTTATCAAATATTTCTTGCACAATTTGTCACTGGTAACTTGATTATCAATTTTAATGTGTTTATACGGTGAATTACACTGGTAGATTTTTGTTGTGTATTCTTATGATTCTTGAGGCAAATGAAGCAATGCCATTTTGCAATGTTCTGTTAGATTTCGGTTTTCAAAGCTTATTTCATACCCACATTTATAGTAAGTATAGGTTTATATTTTTTGTTCCCATGGCTTTGGGATTTTTTTTTTTACATAAACTTTACCAAATAGACGGACCAGCTTTGTACAAATATTGTTGGCCTCTAGCTTTTTAAGAGGGCGTTTTAGCCACCACTTCAATTATTTACTTGTTCAAATTTTATTTTTCTTATTTTTTTCAAAGTTGGCCCTTTGTATTCTAGATGTATCCATTTAATCCGAGTTCAATTGAGCAAATGTCTGGCTGGCAGTGTTCCAAGGGGTTGCAGCACTCTGGGGTACCGTATTGATCGCCTGGATGGATTCCATCAGGCTGCAATAACGGTGTAAAATGTAATTCAATAGAAGCATTCGTTTCTCACTTGCTCTGTTCTCACAAAAAAAAAGACAGAGCCCACAGTACAGCATTTCAGGGTCAGAATGCTTAGATGTTAAAGAAAGCTACAGAAAACAAGTTGTGAGTCGCCTGGATCTTAAAAGGGGAGAAAGAAATGGCGTTTGGATTATGGGAGAGCAGAAAACAACCCCAGAGATGACTGCAAAGTCTGGAAAGAACAGGGGGCAGGGCAAGGTGAAATTATGCAGAGTCCCCCAGGATAAGGGCGGAGTGTGTTTTGCTCTTTTTGGAAGAGCACCAGGCACAAACGTCTGGGATCAGTTATTCCATCAATGGATACCCAGGGTCATGCAGACAGAAGGAATCAAGAATTTGCATGTAGAAACAAAAACAAAACAAAACAAAACATGTACTTGAGGTCTTTAATGTCTCCTAGTTTCCTTAAAAAAGGAGGGAGGGGAGGACGATGCAGTAGAAAAATATTTACTAAGAAGGATTTGAAAGAAAAGGACCTTGACTACAACTGCAACCTCATTTTGCCAAAGGAGCTGCAAGTACCCTCTAGCCCCCCCCCCCCCTTGTCAATGGCTGTCAGGCAACAGGGCGGCCACCTCTTGCCCTAGGCACAGTCAGGGCAGCACTGGGCACAAGAGCCAGGGCAAACGGGGAGAGCGTCACAGGACTCCCTCCAGCCATTGCACCCAGGCCCAGCAAGCGCTGCGCATGCTCCTCCTGCCACTCACGCATGCGGACAGGGTTGCCTGAGCATCCCACACCCTCCTGGGCCATGGAGGCCCCCGAGGAGGAGGCCCCGACGCTGGCAGCGCCCCAGGCCGCAGAGCCCCATAAGGAGCTCTCTGCCGGGACTCGGGGGACCAGGTCAGGAGACTCGGACTCCTATGACTTGACCATCCTCCACTTCAACGATGTGTACGATGTGGACCCGGGGACTGCGGAGCCCGTGGGAGGCGCTGCTAGGTGTGGCCATCTCAGACCCGGAGGGGCATGGAGACCATGGAGGGTGGGGACCCTGGGGACCCTAGAAGGCTGGGAGCCCAGGGATGGGACCCCCGTTTAAGCTCCTTCGGACGCAGGTAGTGAACGACAGTGGTTGTAGGGAAAACACTGGGCCCTGGGACCACACATGTCAGAGGGCTGGGGGCCGGAAGTGCGAACATGGGGAACTCTCTTCTTTAATCCGAACCTGCATCAGACTCTGTCATTTCTCCAACCGTTGGCTTATCTTGTGTAAAGACTTAACGCTTCTTGACCCCCGGCTCATCAGTTTTTAAGCAGAGCTGTTTTTCTTCTCGTGATAAATTAAGCGAGGTAGACTTTGGAAAGCATATTTACTATTATTATTATTATTATTATTATTATATTATTATCATCATCATCATTATTTTAATTATTCCATTGACTAACCTGCGATGAGAAAAATCTATATTAATTTAAAAATTTCCCCCTTTAAGCTTTCAGTGAGACATGTTAAACTATCAAATTGTCAGGTACTCAAATAATTCTTTTTCACCTCTTTTTATTTGGCCAAGGTTTATAAACAGATAACCCTACCGCGAGCAACAGCGAGAGACTTGTAAAGAACGCTAGGGTGTGAAGAAGTGGTGGGAACTGTTTCAGGGTTGGGCTTGCAAGGACCCCAGTTTGATATTTGTTGTTCTTGTTGTTTATTTTGTGTTTTTATGTGGGTAATATGAGACAAAACACTTTAATCACCACGGTGGGCTTTAGTCCTTCCTTTATTCTTTGGGTTAGGAGGGTGAGCTCAACACGGTTGCCTGCTCTCGGTGACTCAAGGGTAGAAACTATCGGGAAATGTGGAAATACACGAAGGCAGGGCAGTGTGATGCTGGTGTGAAATGTAGTTGAGCCTAAGCCTGGTGTGCTGGGATGTGTGGAGTGCTTGTCCAGGAGTTAGAGAAGTAGTATACATTCTGCAGACTATCACAAAGATGTTTGTGACGTGCCCCAAGAGGTGTCCGAGGAAAAGGTGGCTTTTGAATAGAAGAGATTAAAAAGCAAGAGGAGGAATCAGTTAGAGACTCTTTGTAGGAGGATAGTCACAAGTTAATGATGTAGGGGGGTAAGAATCAAAAGAACAGATGGGTTTGGAAGACTCAAAACAGTGTTTAAGAAACAGTTATTCAGTCGCATGTGAGAGCATGTGTGCACCTGTGTCTTCTGGGTAAGGAGAGCGTCGGATGGCAGCCAGAAGAAGAGAAAGGACCTGAGCTGTTCTGTTGCTTAATTCCAAGGAGCAAGGGTTTTGCAATGATTTCTGAAGGTGTGTTGGTTTGTTGGAAAGAATATATTGAGATGCTCGATGCCCGTGTAGAAAAGACTCAAATACTCGGGTAAATAACATCTCTCCCAGGCTTTCTTTTTCCAATATTTTAGTCTCCCCTCCCATAAATTCTTTTGTACATAGAAGTATCTCCTGTATTTTTAGAAGAAAACCTTATTCCCTAAGACCCGTGACTTCTTGGTAGAGTTCATTGGTTACAGTGCTGGTCGTTGGGGGAGATATTTACTAAGTATCTTAGTGTGCAGGCTGGTTTCTCTTTTCCATGTACCTGTGCTTACAATCTGCTTGTTTGGTTTCGCCGACAAGTGTTTAGTCCCGTCACTATGGCATATGTAATTGATTCTGAGTGCAAAAGATCACGTCAGAAGTTTCAAAAAACATCCATGATGGTTCATTTCTACTGCCAGTCGGGCTGGATGAAGGAATACCCCAGGGCATTAACGAAACACACCATTGAGTGTGAGTGTGCTTCCAGAGGAGTTTAACTGAGAAGGAGTGTCCCACCCTGAGTGTGAGCTACGCCGTTCCGTGGGCTGGAACCCTTGAATGACTATCATGGGGAGAAGGAGACGCCACACTAAGCAATGGCGTTCTCATCCCCCCGCTTCTTGGTTGACATCAACTTCTTCCCACCACCAGTCCTCGGCCGCGATGAACTGTATTTCTATGAACTGAGAGTCAAAGTAAACCCCCTTTAAGCGTTTTGACAGATATTGGTCATAGCAATGAGAAGAGAAACACACTTACGTCAGAATATAAAAGTCAATACGAACTTTGTATTTGTCACTCAGTCCCCATGATCGTGTGTGCTGCACAGCGGGCAGTGAGCATACGATGTCTCCAAATGAGCGAGCATGACACACGGTGGTGCAAGCTGAACCGTTCTGTGGTACAGGTGACAGAGTGGTCCCAAACGGTGGCGTAATCCGACTAGAGCAGAGGTTGTGAAGTGAATTCTCTTGGTTTTTGGTCTTGATTTGTCTTATATTTAATGACCTTTCAGGAGTATTTTAGATTTACATAAAGATATGGAATATTGCAAAGGGTTCATACTCCCCCCCCCCCATTATTTACATTTCGCATTAGTATTGGGGCAATAACCAGAAATGCATGCATTACTAATCAACGCCTGTATTCTGTTCAGATACTCTTAGTATTCACACGACGTTCGTTTTGTGTTTTAGGGTTTAGGTAGGGGACTGCACTGCGTTTGGTCTTCCTCGTTCCTTAGAATGCTTTTGATAGTGGCAGTTCCTCTAGAATCTCTTTGTTTTTAATGATCGTGATATTTTAAAGGAGTATCCGTCAGGTTTTTTTTTTTTTTTTTTTTTTTTTTAATGTTCTTTATTTTAAATTTGTATATTTTTCTTACGATCATTCTGGTGTGCTTTAATTTTTATTTTTTAAGGAAAAGCACAGAAACAAAATTCCGTTTTTAATAACAGCTTTTCACGTCTGCATATTGTTGACGCTGCAGACACTGCCTTCTGTCAAATTTCTACACTCTGGAGTACGCTTCCCCCGACGCCTTTCTGTGGCATACCCTTTGGAATGCAGTCATTCTGGGCAGCCCACACTTAAGGACTAGGAGACCACACTTCACCCCTTCCATGACAAAGTAACTTAATGAAGTTTTTGGATCATTCCCTAGTAGAAGATAGATTTTTTTCCATTTATTTATTTACACATTTAAATCAATATAGCATTTGTTTCCTAGGATGGGCAAGTGAAAGTGTTAAAGGACGGATGGTTTAAATCAGTAAAAGAAAAACTTTGTTCTGAAGAGTTGCAAATCAAAGGGCTGGCAGAGTTGGTTCTTTCATGGGCCCTCATTGAATTAGGGTCCACTCTAATCATCTCATCTAACTAAGCTGATCACAGTTGCTTCGAGCCTGTTTCCCAATAAGACCATGTTCCTAGGTGCAGGGAACGGAAGCAGTTCAGTCTCAACAAAGATAGATTCATGGACTTCTCTGGTTTTTGAAAGATTGCCTTTCAGAATTTTATAGAAGACTAAGGGAAAGCTATGCATTGACCATTGAAGGATTTAAAGCAGTATGTGTCAGACAACAGGATGGTATTTGGGAAATGTATTCTTCTGTGGATTGTGTAACTTGACAGAGGTTCGTAGTGACTTTCCTGCAGGATTTCATCCTCTTATGGTTCTTCTCAAGCATTGCATAGTAGCCATTATAATGAGAATGCTAGTATCTTGGCTGAAGCTCAGGAGCTTATAAAGTTCTAATGTCATTGAACTGTCACTTTATCTCAGAGACCAGGTATGCTGGCTAGTCTCAGGTCAACTTGACACGCACGCTGGAGTCATTTGAAAGGAGGGAACCTTAATTGAGAAACTGCCTCCATAAGGTCCGGCTGTAAGGCATTTTCTTAATTAGTGACTGATGGGAGAGGGCCCGCCCACTGTGGGTGGGGCCTACACCTGGGCTGGTGAGCCTGGGTTCTATAACAAAGCAGGTGAGCAAGCCAGGGGAAGCAAGTCAGTAAGCAGACCCCTCCATGGTCTCTGCATCAACTCCTGCCTCTTGGTTCCTGCCATGTTTAAGTTCCTGTCCTGACTTCCTCTGATGATGAACAGTGGTGTGGAAGCATAAGCCAAATAAACCCTTTCCTCCCTGACTCGCTTTTGGTCATGGTGTTTGTTTGCAACAGTAGAAACCCTAACTAAGACCCCAGGTCAACGACACTAGTGGATAGAGCACATTAGTGACAGGCCTTTGAAGAAACAGTGTGTACCCATCTGATTTCTGAACTATTATGGTGATGAAGGGAAAGAAACCAAAAACCAAACCCCCAACCCTGAAGTTACTAGTGAGTATTCTGTGATCGGCGCCTCTGGGAATATTCCCATTTAAAACTGTTCTTCCTAATAGGGAAACTGCTCACAGAATGGGTGCTTATTTAGATTAGTGACAGCTCTAGATCATTTGGTTATAAGATTACTAAGAGAGAATATCTGGCTTGAAGTTGTCATAATTTCTTTTCCCCTTAAATGTTCTGTTCTGAAGTTCAGTTGTCAACCTCTGTGCTCACATCTTTGCTTACTGGGGCAGATACATGCTCAGTATTCATGTGGTTCAACAAATACTCATCTCTAAGATGTGGAGTGCCTGGCATATAATGTTAAAAAAAAACACGCGAATTATTGATATATCCCATCTAAAACATGCCAAGCGCGGCACTGGGCACTGTCGTGAGCGGCCGAAGTATAGTAGGGAATAGAAAAGAAAGAAAGGACCTCACCCTCATGGGAGCTTGTGTTTTAGATAGAAAAATAGACCATTAAAAAAAGAGAGGAAATATGCAACACACTGGGAGGCAAATGCCGTGGAGAAAGGTGAGGCATTTGGAAAGGAAGGGGACAATGTCAGGTGTTGAGAGCTGCTGTGGGGTTGCTTGTCGCTCCTAAAGAAGCTACTTAAATAGGACCTTACAAGGGCTGGCGCCGTGGGGCGTGGCTGTGCATTCTGCCACGCCTCACAGCTCCAGTTCATCACCCTGGACCTAGATCGTGGGAGAAGAGAACCAGCTCCTCAAGTTGTCCTCTGACCTGTGCGCATACCCTGTGGCGTGGGCACCCCACATGGATGTGGGAGGCAACCGTGTCTGATAGGGTACGTCCTGAATTGACAGACCTTAGGGATGTGTTTCTGGGGGCCATTAAGGTTCAGGTTAAAGAATGTGCAGAAACTAATTAGACAGATATGTAGCACGTGGGGCACGTGCTTGTTAGTTTTTGAGGATTGAACTGTTGCCCGTGTTGTAAATATAAATAGCAGTTTGCAAACCGTAGTCCAGGCACCTCGCAGATTCCCCTGGGATCCCTTTCTGCTATACTATAGCCCGGCCGTTTTCCTTGTAGTCTTAACAGATGTCAGTTGCTTTGTTCGTCTCTATTTTGTTCTGGGTGTCTAGAGTTTGGTAAGTTAGTTCATATTGATTGAGATATCACATTGAAAACTATTTTGGGAAACTGTCTTACAGAGTGTTGGTATAGTAACAAACAAAAATGTTCTAAACTGTCCAGAAAGTTTATCGAAATATTTTTCTAATTACTTATCCATGAAAGTCCAGATTAAAAAACAGTACTTCACACAAATCAGCCTCTTCAGGAAATTGAATTAAACAGGAGATGAGAGCCCACCAAGAACTCTCACCATGTCTTTAGCTAGGCTTGTGAGGCTTGCACGATTTTGCCACCTATGTTTGCAAATATATTCTTTATAAAAATACATGTGGCTAGGTCTTTGTTGTCTTTTAGTTAGTAGAGTCTATGCTAGTTCCTTAGCTTTGAGGGGGCTTAGGAGGGGAATTTTGAAATTGAAAATTTGAGAACTTCTCATCTACATCACAAATTTTGACGTTAGTATCAGACTCTATTTTAATTCATCTTTGTCTCTTCTAAGAGCTAGTACAGAGCAGTGTGTGAATTCTCTTGGCTTTAATTACACCATCTATTCTATTGAGGGTCTACAGTTTGGATCTAGCCTCCTCTTTAGACCTCTGTTTCCATCTTCCTGCTGAGGATACTCACTCTGATGTCTCTTTGAACAGGCCGTAAATCAGCTTACCAGCTCCTCCCTAAAACAGTTCTTTCTATAACTTAAATCCCTCATCTGATATATTGATTTTTATTTCAACAATTTATAAGACATTGACGATGAATAAAACTATAGTTATGGTACACCTTTATAGATTTAAAATCTTCCAGTTTCTTTTTATAATTTTTTCAACTAAAATTAATTAATTAAATGAGTTTGGGAGTTTTGTCTACATGCATGCCTTGTGCCTAAGCAGTCCAGAAGAGGGTTCCAGACCCCAGGTCTTGAGTTAGACTGCAGTGAGACCTTGTGGGTGCTAGCAGTCAAAGCCCTTGAACCAGCAGCCGGTGCTCAGACTGCTGAGCTCCCTCTCCAGCTCACTTCTCGGGCCTCCTTTGCATCAGAATCTTCAGAAAGAGTTGTTAAACACAGATCTCTGTGCCTTGCCTGAGTGTAGCTGGTTACAGAGGTCTGAAGAAATGAACTTCTACTTGGCTGCTGCTTCTGGTCTGAAGACACTAGCAAGCGCTAGTTTATAGACACCACGCTAACAGGAATGCATGTCAGTCCTCAACGTACACTTCCCAGGCTTTTAAAAACTCTGTGGTTCTGCTCCTAAACTTTTTCTTGTTTGTTGACTTGGTTCTGAAAACTCAGACCAAATCTTGTGACGGTTAATTTCCTCCTAGATACAGCTACGGGTTCACAGAGTCTTCTGAACTCACACATTGCTCAGTTCTTGTGTTCACATATTTTTACCGCCTTGCGTTAGCTTATGTATTATTTCCAGTTTTTACATTTAAAAATGCAAGTTATTAACTGAATGTACTGATCCATACCATTTTTAAGTCTAGAGTTGTATGATTTTTTTAAATGATCAAAATGTGAACTATTTATAGCGCATTACAGAACCCCCCTTCCCCTCCCACCCCCCCTCCAACCCACCCTCCCACCTCCCCTCCCACCCCTTCCCACCCAGTCACCCTGGCTCTCCCTGACACCCATTTGTGTGGGCTTTTACTGCACATCTGAGGTTCACTCACATGGCTGAATGTAGCCACACTCTGCCCTTTGTCTGGCTGAACTTGTCTTACGTTCTGATGTGTGAACTATACCTCGGTTTACTCCTCTGTCCTAATGTTGCAAGACACTTGGATGCCTAATAATATTTCCTATTATGAAATCCCCATTAGCATTCTTACATAATTCTTTCGGTATCTAGAAGCAGTCGTCTTTCTTGAGTGTATGCCCAGAAGTGAAATCCTTGTGTCATGTACAGACACATGTGTAGCCTGAGTAGGTGCTGCGAAACGTTTTCTCAAAATAGCTGTGCCAGCTATCTTTCCGTCGGCGGCGTATGAAGATTTTGGTTATTCCATTTTCTTGCTGTTCAGCATGGCTCGTTTCTGTCACACTCGTAGGTGTGTAGTAACATACCGTTGTGGGCTTAATTTGTACACCTTGCTGAGTACTGATACTGAATACTTTCTTGTGTCTATGGGCCAGTTGTATTTATCCTTTAGTTGATGTTGGTTGCTATTTTACTTTTAAATTTGATTTCTATTTTCTTTTAAAGTTATCTTGAAACAAGTCTCACTGAATCGATGGCCTGGTCTCAGGTTGTGGTTTCCTCGCCTCCACCTTCCCTGGGCTTAGATTGCAGGTGTGTGCCAGCCTTCCCAAGTCCATGGTATTTTCCCTCGATTCAAACATTGAATTGTCTGTCTTCGTGAAATGATTTGTAAGGGTTGTTACTTTTAGATCTAATTCTATTGTTGGATATATGCTTTCCAGATATTTTATCTAGTAGGTGTGTTTTCAAATGGTATGTTTTGATCAGTGGGGGATTTTAATTTTAACTAAGTTCAGTTTACCAGTATTTTATCTTGCAATTTGTACTTTTCCTGGTCTGCTTTGCTTCAAAGTCATGAGGATAGCCTTGTATGATTGCTTCTAAGTGATGTGTTATTTTGGTTTAAATTATATCTGTGATTTATATTAATTTTATTACATTCATGTATCACGTGTTTGTACAGATGTGTATGTGTGTGTGTGTGTGTGTGAGAGAGAGAGAGAGAGAGAGAGAGAGAGAGAGAGAGCGCGCACAGCACATGTATAGAAGTCAGAGGACAACTTGACGTAGCTTTCTTCCCCACCACGTGGGGCCCTGGAATTGAACCCAGATTGTTAGCTCAACAGCGAGCACTTTTACCTACTGACCCATCTTTCCAATCCTTAAATGTCCAAACACAGTCCAAGAACGGAATCATGTGAGGGGAATTCTGAGTGCTTGTGAGTGAACTCCAAGAAAACTAGACTAGAATGCGCTTTCAAACCCTTCCAGGGTGTAGCGGATAGGAGTGGGTTTACTTTAGATTATTCTTTACGACTGGCTGTTGTTACCATTTATGTGCCTCTATGGAAAACCTTGCTTGTGCCACGCACGGCTGGCTTGTCCTAGTGATTGCTCACTGCAGTCATGTGGTTCTTCTTAACCCTCAGAGTATAATCGGCTGACGCTCTCAATAAGGCTGGCCATTGCATGAGACTTCAGTCCTCTCATCTTTAGGCTCCACTCTCCCAGGTTCAGCCTCCTCAGAGCAGTAAACAAATGGATTTTCATGCATGGTTGAGAAAGGGTTCACCCTTTACTCTTGTGTCATTTGTATAATTACATTCATATTTATGTATTTATTTTTAGTGCCACCATTTTGTGTATTTATAGTTTTCATTGAAGAAGATAGCCTTTTGCAGGGATATGTGTGTATTTAATCAAGTGACTCTGTGTGTGTATGTGTGTGTGTGTGTGTGTGGTTTCTGGATTACACCTCCCCACTAATCTAAGAACATCCTACACTATATTAATTACTAATCTAAGAACACCCTACAGTGTATTAGTTACCACAGCTTTATCGTCAGTATTGATGCTTGACAAAACCCTCTGATGGTTCTTCAGTATGTTATGTCTTCACACAATGTCACACGGGAATCCATGTGGTTAATTTCCTACCTTAAGATTTTCTCGACTAAAATGTGACATTCCCAATTTGCATAAAACTTTAAAATTATGACTATATGTTGAAAATTTTCTGCATCATTTAAAAAAGAGAGTTGTAGGGCAGCATGGTTTTTCTTGTCTATATATGTGAATGTATTAAAGTTGTATTTATTGTTGGCTGTTAATTCCTATTGCCATTTAATAAAGCCTGCTTAGTCATGATGTCTTAATCTTTATATATGTTACTAAATTAAACTTGTTAAAATTAGCTTAAGAAATATGTTTGTACAGAATATTGGCCTATAACTTTCTCTTAATGTCTTTCAGTTCTGGGTGTGAAGCTAATGCTGACATAATCTGAATTGGAGGATATTACTCTTTTTCTCTTCTCTGGAAGAGTTTGTATAAAAGTAGTGTTATTCCTTTAAAAATCTTTGAAATAATATCTAGGATTGGAGTTTTTGTTGTTAAAAAGTTCTAAAGCATGGTTCAGTTTCTTTAACAGTGATAGGAAAATTTAGATTTAAGAATATCTTGCATTTTTTTCCTCAAATTTATTGTCAGGAAAATACTTGTATAGGATCAGTAGCGTTTCTTTTTGCTATTTTGCCATTTCTCAGTCTCGCTAGGGTATATCGACTTTGTAAATTTTCGGTGAGTGAATGTATAGCTGGTTTGGCTTTACTTACGTTATTTTTTTTCTTTCTGCTTTATTTCAGCTTTCACTGACATACATTTTTCTAGCTTTCTGCAAAGCAGAAGCTTGAGTACATCTATAAATATACGATTTTTTAATTAAAGAAGTTTATGATACTTTTATTAATAACTTGAGTTTCATACAATATATCTCCATAATACCCTCTTTCATTTCTTCCTGTTCTACCCTCCCACCCCTGTACCCTCAAAAAAAAAAAAAAAAGAAAGAAAGAAAGAAAAAGAAAAAAGAAAAGAAAAAGAAAAAAGAAAAGGAAAAAGGAAAAAAAATAAGAAAAAAAAATTAAGGCCCAGCTTGTGTGGCAGGAGCATGGATCACGGGCATCACTGTGGTTTTTGGAGGCAGAAGGCTGCTCTGATTCTGGACATTCACTTGGCCTATATTAGCCTGAGACCAAGCATGAAGAAGTTTGATGTGAGTTTGGGCTTCACTGCTGAAACCTGCATGCCTCTGGGCATCAAGCAGGCACTTGAACATCCCACATGCACCCAAGGTACCAGGGCCTCTAGCAGGCATTCAGACATCCTGCAGGCACCAGGGCATCCTGCAGGCACCAGGGCATCCCGCAGGCACCAGGGCATCCCGCAAGCACCAGGGCATCTTTCAGGTGCCAGGACTTCCCACAGACACCTGAACCTACTATGGACACCAGGGCATCCTGTAGTTACACAGACATCCCATAGGCAATTTTATGTCCTTCAGGCATCCAGCCATCCTGCAGGAACCCAGCTTTCCCACTGGGATCTGGTCCTCCCACAGGCACTGGGATGTCAGATAGGCACCCAGACTCCAGGCAGGTACCTGGACCTCACATCAGCACCAAACAGTCCACCAGAACGAGTGCCTCATGAAACCAGGCTCAAACCAGTGAACTCTGATGTCAGCAGTGCAGATAGATCTCTAATTGTCCGGGTCCACATGAGCATTCTGAGGTTTCTAAGACCCTTCCTAAAAAGAGGAAATGCAGTCCAGAGTACGGAATATTCTTCAGCTGGGACATCCTGCCGTCACTGTTGTTCAGGATCAGGATGATCCCGAGGCTTTGAAGAGCATTCGGGGGCAGGACTCACTGGAGCTCTGATTGTTGTGTGCCCCCCTTTTAACCCTCATCACCATCTATCCTGCTGCCTTTGTGCTTGCAACCCTTGGGTAGTGCTACAGTCCACACTCAACCCCACCTCATCAGGAAGAGGAATTCAAGTAGCAGCCATGGCCACAGGAGCAGCAATAATGGCCTGGAGGGTGGTGAAGACGCCAAGAGGGTCTGTTGGTCACCAGAGGACAGGTCTCTCATGTGGATACTCAGTCCAGGAGATGAGGCACTCTTCAGCTGGGATATCCTGTTGTTGCTCAGGAGCAGGGTGATCCTGTGGTCTGGCAGCTAGTTTGGGGGCAGGACCTGGTCCAGCTCCAGACCCCTGCATCCCATCCTGTCGTCCTCTGCCCTGCTACCCACAGTGGTGCTGCAGTGCATGCTCCACCCATCCATCAGGGAGAGCAACAGGAGCTGCAGCCACTGAACCAGCCTGCCAGGCAATGAAGAGGCCAGGAGGGTCTGGTGGCAGTCTGAGGACCCATCCCTTGTCTGCTCACAGCCATGCCTTTCCTACCTTCAGCCTAGTGGCGCTCCTAGTGGCGCTCATCGAGTTCCCAGGTTTGCTTCTTTTTGCAGTGTGTGTGCTCCAGTCTCCGAGCAGCAGTCCCAGCCTGGTAGGTCGAGATAGGATGGCTCAACTGTAGCCTCAGCTTCCTGCCAACCTGAGCATTTGTCCCTCTTGAGGGCTCCTAGCTCCTTTGTCCTCCGTCCTGTTTGCACCACCACTGCGACTCTGTCTTCAGTTCAGTGTCCTCTGCACAGGCTGAGCCTGTGGTCTCGCTCTGCGGTCCCTCCTCTCCACTCACAGCCAGCGACCTTCTAGATGTGTCGCAGTTGCCTCGTTCTTCCCGCTGGACTATTCACCGGTGTAGTTCTCCCTGACCACGACTGTGAGGGGCTGGGCACAACCTGAGTGCCACAGGCAGCAGAGCCCTGTTGGTTTTGCTTACCACCCTGCGGCCATCTTGAGTCCTGTCTGTGGCTCTGTGTTCCCATCCCTGGCTCTGCCAACGGCCTGCCTCCTTCATGTCTTACGCAGCACCTGGGGGCTGAGTGGGGACCCTGGCTTGTCAGGTAGCTATGGTGCTCATCAGGCTGGCTTTCTGTCTGCTCCTCCCAGCTCATTTCTCCATGCTGTGGCCGAACCCACAGGCTGAGTGGGAGCCCCACTGTGCAGGCAGGGGTGCGGCACAACGGGCGTGCCCAGCAGAGGTGCTGAGCCCCCAGACTCCTCTCCAGCCTTCTCTCCTCCACGCCACAGGTGGAACCTGCTGTCCTGCAGCTGCGTCGTTCCAACAACCCCCAATTCTCACAGTTCTCTCCCACCTGTAAATACATTTGTGTGTGTGTGTGTGTGTGTGTGTGTGTGTGTGTGTGTGTGTTATGCACCCATGAATGCCAGAGATAGAGTTGGTGTCATTTTTGATTACTTGCACCTTATTTTTTGAGACAGGGTCTCTTGCTAAACTCTAGGATGTTCTCTCATTCAGGTTGGCTGGCCAGTGAATCCCAACATCATCCGGTGTGTGTGTCTGCAGCTCTGGAGTGACAGGTGCATATTGCTGTGCCAGGCTTTCAGTGGGCTGCAGGGAACCAAACTCAGGCCCTCCTGCTTCCACAGCAAGCGCTTTACCCAGTGCATTGTCTCCGCGCCCTATTTAGTCTCCTTGTGTTTGCATGATTTTTCGAGGAGAGTAGATATTGAAGTCACCAACCATTGCTCTATCTGGATCTGTCCATATCCAGTAGTGTTTGTTCAGTGCATACATACTTACAATTGTTCTATCCTCTTGATGGATTATCCCATCTATTGATGAGTAGCGAGTGACCTTACTTCTTTCTTCTGACTAATCCTGGCTTACAGTCTGCTTTGCCAGATCTGAATGGTGCTACTCTTACTTGCTTTTAGATTCCGTCTGTTGGAATGCTGTTTCCCAACCTGTCACTTTCAGTCTGTTTCTCTGTTTTTCCTACAAAATGCGTTTCTTATAGACAAGAAATAGTTGTATCTTAAGTTTATTTTTCCAGTCTGAATCTTAACTGCAGAATTAAGGCTGTTTATATTTCATACTATTGATAGGTAAGTAGTAGCTTTTCATCTTAGAGATTTGGTGCTTTCTGAGTTCGTAACTTCATTATTTTCACTCATTATTTATTTGCCTTTCTCCTTCTGTGATTGAGTCTGTCTCAGGGTCTCGTGGTTATGTACACCTTCCTTGCCCTTCTGTGTCTAGGGCTTCTTTGGGAATGGTGTGCGGTCGGGTCACTTTATGTTTATTGTGGAAGTTCTTTATTTCTTCTTCGGTATTAAAGGGTAATTTTGGTAGCGTAGACTTGTAGGTAGTTATTTTATTTCAGAGTTCAAAATCCTACAGCCCGCGTTCTCTTGGTTTTGAGGGCTTCTTCTGATGAGTCTGTTTTTATTCCGACTGGTTTGAGTATTTTTAAGCAACCTGGCACTTCTGTTCCAAGCTTTTAACATCGTTTCTTTGTTCTATGCTCTTGGCTCTCAGGTCTCATAGCACACGGAAGGCTTCTCCTCTGATCCTGCCTGTTTCCCTGGTGCCCCCGAATGTCCATTTGATTACCTAGAGGCGGAAAATGTTCTGCTCTGATTTTATTCAGTAAGTTTTTTGCGCCTTTACTTCCTATTTTGATGAGCATTTCTAACATTGCATGTTTGTATGTCTGCTCTCTGAATCAGGTCCCAGAAGTTGGCATGCATTTCTCCTGATTGTGAGAAATCCTTAGCCCCGCCCTCAGTGCCATCTCGACCCCTGTCCTACCCGTGTTGACTTCCTCATGCTAGTTACTGGGTAAATCACCCAACCCGTTCACGTTCTCAGCCTTTTTCTTTTAATAGACTTGTTCGCTTTATCCGTTTATTTATCCTCAGTGAGGTCAGTTACCATTTTTGAAACTAGATTTTGAATTCTGTGGCACATTAACCATTATTCTGTGTTTGGATTAACTTAATTGAAGAATTGTCAACTTTCGCAAGAGTCATTTTGCCCCTTTGTCACATCTCTCGTGTTTGTAAGTAGTGTGCATCTTTTGGAATGACTGTTTTATGTGGAGGTCTCCTTAACTGGTGGCTTTCTCTCTAGGGCTCCATCTTCAGTACCACTCAGGAGAAAACAAGCTGTCATAACAACAATGGTGAGACAAAACGGGACCGTTTAAAGCCACGGGCTAGACCATCAATAGCCACAGAAAATAAGATTGCAAGAATAATACAAAGCAAACCGTGAAGTTAAAAAATAATTAGGGCAAAATAAATGAAATAAAGCTGGGGCAGAAATGGGGGGAGGTATGGTTAAGTGAAAAAGGAACGAGAAAGAGAATAATGCGGTACAAGAGCCAAAACTGGGAAAAAACTGTAAATTAGGAACTTAGATGAGAAACAAACAAAACAAAACCGGAAATCAAGGGCGCAGAGCATCAGGGAGTGGAGACTCTGTCAGGGCACTGAGGGGGTTGGCTCAGCTCCAGAAAATTAGTTACGAGGTCGCAAAGGAGCGTTATCTTATATCGAACTTCACGCGATGAATTTATATAAAACAACCCAGCTCAACGCCACACACATCGTCCTGGATGCTCACAGAGGGACGTAACTTGTATTTAAGAGTCTGTATTTTATGGCATAGCTTCAACATTCTCACATGTTTTAAAGCATTTCCTTTAAAATAACTTTACCTTATACTCCGAGGATGTCTTTTGCAGCATGATACAATTTCCCTTGAAGTGAAAATGTGGTTTAAGGGTGGAAGCCTAGGTTGTTCTTTTCAGGATGCAAATGAAGAATGTTTGGCTATGGGACGTGGTCTTATTCAAGGCGTCCATGTTTCCATATTTTAGTTTTTCTGATTTTAAGGAAAAGGCATATTGCTGTCTGAGATGTTCCCTGTGTGTCTCGCAAGGGTGGGCAGGTGTAACACGGACCTTGTTCTCTTAGGTTTGCCACGGCTGTGAAGAAGTTCAGCGTCTTGAACCCACTCTTGATCTTCAGTGGCGACTGCCTAAACCCCTCAGTCTTAAGTACGATAACCAAAGGGAGGCATATGGTTTCCATATTAAATGAACTGGGAGTGCATTTTGCAGTTTTTGGTAAGTAATGCTTTTTTATTATTTGAAGTTTATAAAGCAATTTACACAAAACCAGCTTATTTGATGCCAAATAATAATAGTCAAATAATCCTCTCTGTCAGCTTATAGGTTCTCAGAAACAGTTATCAAGCTTCTACAATAAACTTGAAAATCTGTTCTCAACCAAAACTTGACTTTCTATGGCGAGGCTGTTAGTTATGCCCGTGTGGAAGTCAGACGTGTCACGAGAGGAGTTAAGACCAGGGCTGTGAAGTTAGCTGGGCCTGGGTCTGAATTGTAGCTCGCCACGTGGTCACTGAGGGCTGAAAAACGAAGTGACCACTGGGCTTAGTGGCTTACTCCTGTAATCCCAGCACTTAGGAGGCTGAGGCAGGAGGATCACTGTCAGTCTGAGGCCAGTTTGGGCTACATAGTGAGTTCACAGTGTGATTGAATTTTATGAAATTTTCAGTTAGGAATAAAAGTTAGTATTTTTACGAAGTATGTTTGCATGCTCACATGCACTAAAATAATCTTTAAAGTAGTGCATTATTGAGCAGTCATCAGTCATGTCATCGAATTTCCCCACATTGCAAGGCTTCTTTTCCAAACTTTTAAAGATTTTCTTTGGGACTGCAGTGCTACCTGGATTGCAGAGAGACATTCTATAGCTATGAAGGCTTCTAAAAAAATCACAGTATTTGTAAATGAAAGTCGGTCTAATTAAACACAGTATGTGCTAAAAAGGCTTTCTTTTAACACACAGTCATGCGTCTGCCGGAAGCTACCACATGGAGAACCGCATAGGTCTGGGACTGGAAAATCATTCCTGTGATTTCAACTCGAATTTCGTTCTTTTTTTTTTTTTTTAATTTTAGGAAACCATGAGTTTGATTTTGGCGTTGACATTTTGGAAGAATATATGAAACAAATGCACTTTACGTGGTTTCTCAGTAACGTCCACGACAGATTTACTTCTGAACCTCTCGGACATGGTGCAGTAAAAAAGCTAGTTAGCTGGAACAATCTGAGAATCGGCTTGATGGGACTGGTTGAAGAAGACTGGCTGGACACTCTGGCTACGGTTAATAAGTCCAACGTAGACTACAGGGACTATGTCGAGGCGGCCAATGAGCTGGCCCTGGAGCTACGGGAGGAAGGGGCCGACCTAGTCATCGCCCTGACACATATGAAGTGGGGCAACGACACCAGGCTTGCCCAGCTGGCAGAAGGGCTGGACTTGATCCTGGGAGGGCACGACCATGAGTACGGGGTCAGGAAAGTGAACGAGACCTGGATTGTCAAAAGTGGGTCTGACTTTAAAAACCTGACCAAGATAAACATCCGGCTGTTTGACGCCTCTTTCCAGTATGTGTTTGAGAAAGTGGATGTTCTGAGCTATTTGGAAGAAGATTCGTACACCAAAGCGATAGTAAGAGACTTTACTCAGAACATACAGGTGGGTGAGTAGTGCACGCGGTGCTCCGCCAAATACAGGTCGGTCACGTGAGCGTTTTAGACTGCGTTACAGACAGCATCATACCCTGTGACTGATGAATTAGCAACACCAAAAGTAGCAACTCAAGTCACAGTAAACTGGCGATAGTTTCCTATTTTTTAATTTACATAACCAATTTATATTGTATTTTGACTTTGTAAATAAAAGGGGTTCAGATCTACTGTAATAATTTCTATTTATTTTAACTGATATTATTAAAATATTTTCCTGTTTTCAAATTCTGCAAGAATTTTTGTCTTTAATAAAGAGATTTCCGTTCAAGTTAAAGCATAGTACAAAAGCACAAGTGAATTTTATATCAGCTTGCAACGGAAACATGCTTTTCCTCCCTTCTCTCCGACTTACGTATTTCAAATCTTCAGTGATTTGTCATCAGCCCACTTAAACTCTCAGGGCCCCAAGCATGGTGGGCAAACTGTAGTTCCTTAGAGGTATGTGTCTCTGTGTGTGTATGTGTGTGTGTGTCTGTATCTGTGTGTGTCTCTGTGTGTGTGTCTCTGTGTGTGTGTGTGTGTCTGTGTGTGTGTGTCTGTATGTATGTGTGTGTGTGTGTGGGTACGTGTGTGTGTGTGTGTGTGTGTATATGTGTCTGTATGTGTGTGTCTGTGTGTGTGTGTGTGTATGTGTCTGTGTGTGTGTGTGTGTGTGTGTGTGTCTGTATGTATGTGTGTGTGTGTTTGGGTACGTGTGTCTGTGTGTGTGTGTCTGTGTGTGTGTGTGTGTGTGTGTGTCTGTATGTGTGTGTGTGTGTGTGTGTGTGTGTGTCTGTATGTATGTGTGTGTCTGTGTGTGTGTGTGTGTGTATGTGTGTGTGTGTGTGTGGTGTGTGTCTGTACGTGTGTGTGTGTGTGTGTGTGTGTGTCTGTGTGTCTGTGTGTGTGTGTGTCTGTATGTATGTGTGTGTCTGTGTGTGTGTGTGTGTGTGTGTGTGTGTGTGTGTGTGTGTGTCTGTATGTATGTGTGTGTCTGTCTGTGTGTGTGTGTCTGTGTGTGTGTTACTTTTGTGAGAGATTTATGAAGCATAAGCCATGCTCTGTTTATATCTGCGCACGTATTGTTTAATGTAACCTTTGGCGCCTGAGTAAGTTCTATGGGAACAGAGACTTCTGTTCTGTTGGAAGTAATTAATTGTTTAATGTTGGATCGGCTTGATGTTATGAACATTACATATTTTTGTGACAATTTCTGGCTCTAAAAGGCTAAGGTAGAGGCTTCAAAACTGTATAACATGGCTTATTACAGAGCTCTAAAGTAAATGGCTGCTGGGTGCTTAGTGTTTTGGATTCTGTTGGTACTATCTTACAGAAGAGTTCCAGTAAATCCTTTAAATTTTTAACTTGAAGGTAAAAATAAATGATCAAGTGGAGAAAATTAATTTTAAAAAATCGATAAAACGTAAGGAATGCTGATTTTAGATCGCTATTTTTCTTCTTTCAGTACATGTTAGAAGAAGTCCTCTGCCCAATCGACACGGAATTGGATGGCCGTGAGACCACCGTAAGGAGATTCGAGAGCAATCTTGGAAACCTGGTGACCAACGCCATGCTAGAGGCCACGCACGCCGATGTGGCACTGCTTAATTCGGGTGATTCTATGTTGGAAGGGGCATGAAATGTCTGGAATCAGATTTCTAGAACTTGTGATAATAGGTATTCTTGAGATCTGTGGGGTCCTACTCAGGTACATTATTAATTTTGTGAGTCCCATTTCCCACAATGCCCAGGTGTTTGGAATCAGATGCTGGAGTTCGGTTCATCTGAACCTCAAAGCATCAGATTTGTAGATTTTTGACCTGCCAATGAGATTTCTATGAAGGTACCACCTTGTCACTCATCTGTCTCAAACCTGTTGTGCTGTTAAGCTTGACTAAATGAAAAGCAATAGATTTAAGTCTCTCACTTGAAATTCTTGCTGCTGCTTCTTCTCCTTCTCCTCCTCTTTCTTCTTCTTTTTTTCGGGAGTAGTTCAAGACAGGGTTTCTCTGTTGTAACTCTGGCTGTCCTGGAACTCACAGAGATCTGCCTGCCTCTGCCTCCCAAGAGCTGGGATTAAAGCCCAGCCTTCCTACCTCTTTAATAAGGGTATGCTAAGAGTTCCTGCAGGACAGACAGGGACCTGCTCTTAGCCTTGCCATTTTTGTATGAAGTTGATCAACTTAAGAGTTTTAAGATTTTAATGGTCTCTGTAGAAAGTTAAAAGGTCATCCTCTGAAAACAACTTCAGTTCATATGCTGTAACCATGACCTTTAGGAGTTGTGTAGCCACAGAGACTGGGTACTCGATTACTTCCACAGTTTAGAATGTGGGGTGGAGATATAACTTGGTGGAAGAGCCCTGGCCTGGTGTGTGCCATGCCTTGGATTGATCCCTAGTTTCAGCTTCTGCCTTCTGCTCCCCAAAGCTTACAATGCAACACCGCTTAACGTCCTAACCATAAACTTCTTAGAATTCTGTTTTTCATGGGAGACACAATTGGTCTTAACCTTACACATGTATGGTTTAGAATCTTCCATGCAAACATTTCCCAAGAGGGAACTGTTTTGTGATTACTGCCTGTTGAGATCTCTGTTTCGGAATTCACGGGCCTGGTGCTGTGGACCTGGGGAGAGAATGGTGGCTTTCCAGTTGTCTTATCACAGCTTATTACTTAAGGAGAACATGGTTATTAACATGAAATCAGATCTTCTAAACTGAGTCTGTTATACATGAGATTGAGCTGGAGGTAAACCTGAGAAAGACATCAGATGCCTGATCAGGGCCTTTTGTCCCAGGGATGGAAGATTCTGAGTCATCTGAGTACTGCTTAGTTGGTAAACTCAAACACCTCCTTAAATCACTCCAGGCACCCTCAGATCCGATCGGATACACCCGCCAGGGAACTTCACGCTGCACGACCTTTTGGCCATACTCCCCATAGTGGACCCCGTTTTAGTCATCAGAGCAACAGGTGCACAGCTACTCGAGGCCCTTGAAAATGGCGTTTACAAGTACCCAGCTCTGGACGGGAGGTATGTGCATACGTTTCTGCTAAATGATGTACTTCATTTTAAGATGGGACTGAAAACAGACAGATTTAAATATAGTTTAACATTTTAACATTTTATAAAGCCTTAAAATGTTAATATGTAAGTGTCGTTTGAAAAATCTCTAATTCTTATTTTTAGTAAGGAATATGAGTGGCAAAATATTGGTATGCAAAAAATAAGTTACTTTATTAAAAGTTAATATTATTTTTAGTTATATGTAGGTGCACTTGGGTAGGTATTGAATTTCAGTACTTAAGTACCTGAGCTCAGTTTTTCACTTCCTTTAAAGTATTTGAAATATGAAATGCTACTTTGCCACTTAGTTTTTATATCCATATCTCACTAGAATTCTTAGGTAGATGACGCTAAGGTAGTAGACTCAGACGTGTGGCTGCTTCTCTTTTGTGTTCTAGCCTTAAACCATAATATAATACAAGATAATCTGAGGTATCATATCGCACTGTGATAGGGCATCATGGTGACAAGAACTATAAGCTGGAAACATGAGAGAGAAATCCTCTGGAGAGAGAAGTCAGAGGCACGGTTTATGCTTTTGTAAGTTACTATATCAAATTTGTTTAAAATATGTATAGGACTATCATTCACATGCTGCATGACTCATCCACTTAATCTGTACAGTTGAGCGTGTTCCTGATTTTCCAGAGCTGTGCAGATATCCTCAGAGTCAATTCTAGAACATTTTCATCACCCTGTGAAGGAACTGTATTCACTGACAGTCAGTGTCCATTTCTTCCAAACTCTTCAGCTCTAGGCAAACACAATCTACTGTTCGTCTCTGGTTTACTGTTTGTTTGTTTGTTTGTTTTTCAGTTATAGAAGTCAATCCTGTAGCGTGACCACTTTACTAGCTTCTTTCGCTTAGCGTGTTTTGGAGCTTCTTCCAAATTGTAGTACTTACCCGACCCGTGCATCAGTACTTACCTCTTTGCTGCCGAGTAGCACACCACTGCGTGGGACATGTGGGCTGTAAACCTCCCCACCACTGTAAACAGCGCTGCTGCGAAGATACACGTGCAAGTGTGTGATCAGACTCTGGGGTGCGGTGCGCAGAGGGTTTGGGGTGCTGAGCCACACGGGAACCGACAGGCTGTTTCCTGAAGGGACTGACTGCTTTAACGTTCTCCGGCGGTTTGTCACCCCGAGGCGTCAGTCCCCCACTTCCCTTGCTACCCTCCCCAGGAGCTGCCCTGGCTAACTCGAAACAGCATCTCGAGATGCCGGTCGGCGTCTCGCTGGTGGCTGCTGAGGTCGAGCATCTCCTCGCGTGCTTATTTCCCACGTGTGCATCTTCTTTTGCGTTGTGTCTCTGTCTTTATCCCTTTCAAAAGTTGTTCCTTTAAAAAAGTCTTACTGAGTTCCGTAGGAGTTCTTGTCTTCTTACCTTCCCGCTAGGTACCTCTTGGGAAATTTACTAGTTCCTTTTACTTGTGCTTCTGTTGTCATTTTTGGGAAGCCAGTGTCTGGTATGGTGTTAATAGAGATTTAGATTGGTTATTTCAGGAGTTTCTTAGTTTCTGGTTTACCTGCAAGCCTTGATCTGGTTTGAGTTAATATTTGTGTCTTCAGTACTCTGTCGTCTGAGACCACTTATCGAAAAGACTTTTTGTTTCTAGCGGGCCTTCTCGGTACTCTCGTTGCAATCATTTTAACATAAGCACGGAGGTTTATTGTAGCTGTTCACTCAGATTCTACAGACCTGCGCACGCCTGTCCTTGTGGGCAGCACCACGCCATGTGGATTGTGCTACCTCTGTGAGAAGTTTCAAAACAATTTAGTTCATTCCTTTAAGAATCGTGTTGACTATTTGGGGTCCTCATAGCTCAAAAATGAATTTTAGAATCAGGTTTTTTTTTTTAATGGTTTATTTTATATGGTTTGAGGTGAAATCTATGTGCCAATTTGGTTTGTATTGCCATAAGAATATAAATTAATGCGCCCGGTAGGGAAAGCATCACAGAGGTTCCTAAATACGTAAGAATTAGGATTATCCTATATTCAACATTGCCACTATTAAAGATACAGCCAAAGCAACGAGTTCAGTATCCTAATGGAATATCTGACCCCTGCAACATCTGCTCCCTACAACACTACCTACCGTAGTGAGAATTGATCGACCTCCGTGTCCCCCAAGGGAGGGCGGGTGATGACGTGTGCGTGACGGAACGCTGTTGAGCCACACACATGAAGGGGGCCTATCCCTTGCAATACCGTGAACGACCCTGGGGACAGGTTCAAGGAGACGAATGTCGCACGCTCTTACACATGGAGTCCCTCAACATATTTATAGAGTCGAGTGGAGGCTGCCAGAGCTGGGGTGCAGAAGTGTTGCTCCAAGGAATTAAATTGCAGTTGATAGGAGGAATAGTTCCAGAGATTTCCTACATACGATGATGATGGTGGCGGCTAATTAGGATGCATTCTACTTTTAAAAAATGATGAGCGTTAGGTGTAGCTGTAGGCTGCTGTGTTTGCCCAGCAATAAAGACACGGAGGTATGAAAACCCTGCCAGACCTCAGCAGAGGGAACCCTCTGTCATGGCCAGTGCCGTCCTGAATAGTGAAACTGTGAGTGTCTGAGCTCAGGTGATTTTATTGATCCAGAAGGCCTCAGATGTTCCACTGCTAGCACGTGAAGATAACGAGCAGCCAAACATCCCCCACATCAACCCGACACCTGCAGACAAGGCAAAACACCAAGACCTAGGCAGTTTCTCACCCAACAGTGCCCAAGGCAGTATTTTAAACTCAACTAAAAATAAAATTCTACGATTCCCCTTTTCTGTATAAGCCAATCAAAAAAAATTGCTTTATCTCTACAAAGCAATTGAACACTACACCAGCAAAACAGTTTACAAGAGAAACAATCACAAGGACATTACCAAATGAAACCAAACATCTATCAAGCTTTTAAACATGTCTTTGGGCAGCAGAAAACATTATCAATGTCCGATTATCTGGAACTCACTCACGATCTTCTGGGCTCCTCCAAAGGGCTTGGGTCACTTCTCTAGCTCTGCCCTCTGCAGCACACAACTTGTCCTCCAGGCTCTGGCTGGCTCCACTCCACTACTGCTGCTGCTCTTGGTGGTCGTCCCATGGTACTGACATGTTCAGAACGCTGGGGTCCCTTTCTTTGAATGGGCTGCACTTTCACCAACAGCCTTTCCTGGGCTCTCTTCATGGTGCCAAGCCTCAACTTCTTTACATGACCCCTTCAATCTGGGCCTTCAATTGCTGCTTAGGCTGAACCTTCACCAATGGCCTCTCCTGGCCTCTCATAGTGCCAACCATCAGTTGCTCTCTATGACTCCTTCATGCCTTCAAAACCAGCACCAATTGGGTGACTCTTACAGCATCAACTTCTGCTGCCAGCACGAGATATGACCTCAGCCAGTTCTGGAAGTCAACTTCTGTGTGCTGATCCAGAGGAAACACTTTCCAGATTTTAAGATAGTATCTGGTTTGCTGGGAAAACAACTGTTAACCTTGTCTGCAGGAAGGGCTCCCTCATAGGGTGGAGTTCTCATCACCATAGCAGGTGTGTCTCATCAGGACCGCCTCACCTCGCCGGTATCTGGACAGGTTTGTATAAAACAAAACGAAACAAAATGGACTCTGTGAGATCTGGAGTTTCTTTTTCTTCTTCCCTGTCTCAATGTTGGATTAGCTGGTGTGATGTCGTACCTCACATTGGGCACCACTTGCAGTAGTAAACTACAATTTTACCCTCAATTTAGGGAAAGAGAAAGGAAGGTTAGAAAGAAATTTCACCGTTTTGCAGGACGCCTTGTTAAAGAGAAAGGTAGAAATCTTCACAGCCTTTTTAGGCTGTCCTAAGCTTGGCGAGGACTAGCTGACAGTGAGTCAGACTAGCGTCTCAGCTCACGGTCTGTGAACTCAATCTCTCCAACCAATGTTCTTCTATGCAAGAATCAACGAACCTCCAGCCAACACCCACTTGGCTCTGGAGGCTTCAGACCTTTTATACCCTAAGCAACAGTTCCCATAAACTCAAGTGGCACACAATCCCAAGAGCAAGCTACACATGCCAAAACAGCCGCACCTAACCAAACTATAGCCACCAGCACCAAGCACTCCAAATCAAACTCATAATCGGTGTGCTCACTATGTAGACAGTATGTGATACAATGCATGCTAAATGTTCATATTCTGCAGAGTGCATTTATCTTATAACATCGTATAGTACATGGTAGATATCATAGTTCTGTTGATTGATGCAAATATAAGATTTCAGGTTAAGTGATGTCAATGTTATGAAGAAGATAGGATTGTTAGCATTCTAAGAAAACAGTTACAAACAACTCTTTACTTACCTTCCTCTCTCCTAACAATGCCCCCTTTCCTTTCCCAATTCAAGGCAGTTTAATTTACCCTCAAATTTGTCTTCAACTTGCCATGATTCTTGTAATTATAAGCACCTTAGAGTTTCTATTGCCATGATAAAACACCACGACCAAAAGCAACTCAGGGAGGACAGAGTTCATTTATCTCACCGCCCTCCATCACCCAGGGAAGTCAGGGCAGGAACCCCATAGAAACCTGGAGGCAGGCTGTAGAACAGTGCTGCTTTCTGGCTTGCTCCTCACGGCTTGCTTAACCTGCCTTCCTGTATCACCCAAGGCCACCAGCCCCGGGGTGGCACTGCCCACAGCGGCTGGGCCGCCCTAAGGCTCGCTCACAGACCGGTCTGGTGGGGGCATTTTCTCAGTCAAGGTTCCCTCTTCTGAAATGACTACAGCTTGTGCCAGGTTAACAAAAAACTAACCGGGACAGTATGATAAAGTCCCGTCTGGGGTGTGTGCAAATTTAGTGATAAGACAATAAATTTTAGCCTGCTTATAAATGGAATTAGATGTAGAAAAATTATTTTTTCAGGGGAATAAGTAGATGGATATAGAAAGAGAGGAGTATTAAGCCCAGGTTGTGAAGTCACTGTTAACAGATAGGCATGTAAAATAAACGAGGCTAGTTAGAGTCTGCTGAGCCTAAATACATTATTAGGACAGTGGTTAAATTGATCCCAAATATCTGTATTTTTTTTCTCAATGCAATCTAAACCTCTTTGAGAATACCCTTGCATCTAATTTTAATCAGATCTCTGACAATACCTCTGCATACAAACTAATCAACCTGCGTCTCAAACCTGCTTAGCTGGTTATTCCTTGGGAGCATCTCTCATTTCCTGTCTCCACCAGACCTTCCACAGGTCTGTGTTCCCCACGCATCACCGCACCAGCTGTTTTCCTAAAACATAAGTAGTTCATGTAACTCTTCTGCTTAAAGTTACGTAACAGTTCCCCTTAGCCCACAGCAAGCGATCTCAAGTACTTCGGAGCCATATTCTCAGTTTGGCTCAACTTGGCCTTTTCAAACCGAAGCCACCTGTCATATATGTGCTGTGCCTCTGCTGTCTCAATAAGAAGCCCTTCTTTAACTCCTGACTCACAGGCTGTCTCGTGCCTGTGTCTCCAGCACTCTGCCTCTGCCTCGGACGCTCTTCCTCTGTCACCTTGGATTAATCATCCCTTTCCTGTTGTTCTCATGGCAGAAGCTTAAACTGAAGATTTGAGACCAGTCTCTTCTAAAATAAACACTCAGTGTTTCACATTTCTCTATAAGCACGCACTTGAGTGGCAACCATACAAGTTTCTGCTGTGTTGTGTTCTTACCCCGGTTTAGCTCAGAACACTTGGATTTTCTCTTGAGATTTCTCTTTAACTGTGGATTATTTATAAGTACATATTTCAGTTTCCAATATTTTCCTTGTACCTCTGTAATTGGTTTCAGGTGTCTACTCAGAAATCACGTTTTGCACGATTTCCATTCTTTATTATTTTAATATTTCTCCATGGTCTTAGTGACAGTCTGCCTTAGTTGAATTTCCATGTATACTCCAATGCATACTTTTTTTTTATTAGTAATGAATCTATTTCTGTTCTTCTATGTACTTACAAGTTTTCTACCAACTATAAACTTTAGTAAGGGATGTTCTGAATCCTTTAAGTGGTTGTGGTTTTATTTTCTCTTTCAGTTCTGTTAGGTTTTGGCTGACGCATTTGAAGCTCTATTGTTAAGAACACATATATTCAATTCGCGCCACGCTGACTAGCTGGCCATTTCATACAACAAGTGAAGGGGTCCAAAAACTATGGCCTTTTTCTTGTTGTCGTTGTTAAATTCATTTGTTTCTCTACTACTGTAAATAAAATTTATCTCCTTTCAACCAAGTGTATTGGCTTAGGTGTTCTTTGTGACTTAATTTACAGTGGGTTGGATTCGTGTAACAGAGGCAGCACGGCTTGTGAGCCCTAAATACTTACCTGCATAGTAAGAAAGAATCGTCCTTCTCATTTCGCGCGTTGTGTCTTCCTCGCTTTGTACGCCGTGGGCCGAATCTATCCCGCGTAATTTTTTTATCTTCTTTGCGCTGTTTATTTTTGTCCGTTCACTTATTTTTAAACTATGCGTGTCACTATTTTTTAAGTTCGATACTCACAGAGTACAGTCTGTGGCTTATGTGTAGTTTTGCAATCTCTATTTGTGAGTTCAAAACTTTCGACTCTAATAAATTGTTGTATTGGCGTGTTTAACTTTCTGATATTTATTTTGTGTTTTGCTCTGTTTTTTTTCATTCCCTAATATTTTTTTCTGACCCCTTTTTGAGTTACTGGACAAATATCTAGTGCTATATTTTAGTGTATAGATTTTGAACACACACACACGCACACGCACACACGTGTGTGGGACATTTAACTCACCAGCTAAGGTACTACACCACCATGACGGTTTAGACTTTCTCTTCTCCCTCCTTCCCTCCTGTATCCTCTCGTCTTTTCCTCCCTTCCTCCTTCCCTTTCCTCCCTTCTCTTTCCTCCCTTCTCTTTCCTTGCCCCTGGCTGCCTCTTAAACTGGAGGAAGACAGAAATCAACATTTGGCTTTCTTGCCAATTCTCTGCTCCCCCCGTCGAGCCCGCGCCCTTCTCTTCATCGCTGGCCTCTTTCCGTTTTGCCGGAACCCTTCCTTGTCATCGCCCGCCGTCATGGCCGAGTGCACCGTCATCTGCTGCTGCGCCCATCACTGTGCGGTTTTTGTTCAAAAATTCCTGTTTTTTGTGTCCACACTAATCGCTTTTCTTCTATTTCTCTGATGTTCACGAAAAGCATCGCATGTCAGCTTCGTTTCTCTTTTCTGCCAGTGGAACCACATGGCTCGCTTCTTCTCGCTTTCTTTGTGTTGTTTCTCCGGAGTCAGGGCTCTCGCGGTTTGGCGGACTGTGTATGGAGGCGGCAGTAAGATCGTATTAGTGATTTGGAAACATATTGGAAGGCTTAAGTTTTTTTTTTTTTTGTTTTAAAACCAAAACTTTCTTTAAATGAAAGAAAAGATCTGATTATGTTTTAATTTACTACATTTTAAAATACTGTGGTGGAGAAACTGTGAACCGCAGTAAAAATATTGACATGCCAGGTTTATAACTGTGATTTTTTATTGTTTGCTAGTCTTAATGCATGATTTAGCAATTTCCCACTGTATCAAAGCTCAGGAGGAAGAATATTAGAGGATTGCTATCGAACCGCAACCCTAATCCTAGAAAGGCGATACTGAGTATTAATTGTGCTGATTGCATTAATTGAATTTTATTATGATTGAAGTGATGGTTGCTCAGTACCTGGTACAGATTGGGGCACCAAAACAGGCCAAGTGGTGCTTCTTAGCATGACACCCTGAAAGGAATGGGTAGATGGGGGGGGGGGGGGACAGGGTCAGGGGAAAGCAGGTGTAAAGAGGGAAGGCAGGGGACTGAGAATCACCTGTGTCAACTCCAAGTCGCCAGGAGGCTGAAGGAGCAGCAGGACTTCTGCAGATCAAAGTGGTGATGGGTTGTTCAGGTCCACCCTTGGGGCAGGGGCCTTCACTTCCCTTCTGCCTTTGTTTCCCCAGAAACATGTTCTCACTGCCAGTGCTTACCCTCTTCTCAATTATCTATTTCCTAAACCAGATGACAGTGTTCTTCCCTTGATCCTGGCCGATTTGCAATAGATGACAGTATTCCCAATGGCAGGATTTGTATTAGAGAAAATCTCTTTAGCCTCATGTATTTAAGACAAACACTTTAGCACTGGATTCCATGCCCCCTTTCTTGACCTTTCATTTTGAGTCAGGACCTCACCAACTTGCCAGGACAACCTCAGATTCACTTTGTAACTCATGCCGGCCTTGAATTTGTAATCCTCCTGCCCCAGTCTCTCAAATACCCATTACGGACCTGTGTCACCAAGCCCAGTATTCGTTTCTTAACATGGGAGTGATAGTAAATATCAATAGGAGTCAAGTGTGTCTAACATTTATAAGGGGATGAATTAAAGATACAGACATGTTGTCTATTTGTTTAATAAGTGTATTCCTTTAGTAACAGAGTGGACAATTGAGACAGCAATCTCACAGCAGTGTAAAGCTGTAGAATAGAAAACCTTGAAATTTCTCTTTGCATAGAAGGGAACAAGGATGGAATTAGCATTGCTTTGATCATTTGACTTGATGAGCTCTGTCCACGAGCACCAGCCTGTGTGCACCTTGCCTGTCAGCTGCACAGAGATACGCTCACTTAAATTCTAACACATCCTTCACTTGTTACTGGTATTTTGCAGAATTATCTGGGAATGTGTTTTTAACGTTTCAGATTTCCTCAAGTTGCGGGAATAGAATTTGGGTTTGATCCAGATGCAGAGCCAGGGCACCGAGTCATAAGAGACACCGTGAAAGTTCAGGGACAGTACCTGCGGAAAAAAAGAGTCTATCTTCTGGCAATTAAGGAGTACATTGCAAATGTGAGATGCGTTTCTTTTGCGATGTTGTAAGCAAATTCATTGTTTGATGCTAATACACATGTGCGTGCCCACACATACCGAAGTCTCTTTGGATGGTTCCAGACCCTCATAAAATAATAAACGTTTCATTGTATTTTTTATGATACATGAATCAATCTCATCTCATGGTATAAAAGTGTGACCTCATTGTTTCCTGCTATCAGATTTAAAATGCAAGCCATCTAAAATCCAGGTGTGGCAATTCTGTGCTCTGAACGACTGGTGACTGCAGCCAGGAATGTGTGGTCAGAGGTGCTGCATGACTTGTTAAATTCACATTTAATAATAGATATTCCTAACAGTTAATGTCTCTACTTCAGGTGTATCTCAATTATTTATATCATGTTTCATTACTTGGAATGAAACCTAGGTGACTGAAGTTTAAGGATTTTTACATATGAATTTAGTGGGTCCCCCACTATTTGATCTGAGATTCCAGATACAAGGAGCCTTGTTAGATACATAGATCTTATGTTCTAAGATGAGAGCCCCTTAGTAAGTTTCAGATTAGATTCTCCAGTATTATTCTGAACAGCCCCTTTTTTAATTTGCTCTCACAGCCGTCTTTAGAAATTTGTAGGTGGCCCATAGTCACGGCTGTTAAATGAGCTGACGGCAGGGTCACAGCTGCCATTTCTAGATCCACAAAGTAGGACAGTAATTTAAAGTTTATTAATTTAGATTTAAGAAAATAATGTTCTTATGTACATATGAATGGGTTTACTTTGAATACTGGAGTCAATTTAAAACATATATTTGATGTATTCACATTTCTGGATTAGAAGAAAACTGACTTGCGTTTTGGTATTTCAGGGGAAAGATGGCTACAGCATGTTTAAGAGTTGCCCAAGAATGTTTGACACTGAGACCGCTCAGGTGCTGTCGACAATTGTCATGAACCACTTTGAATCTATAAAGATTTTTCAAGGGAAGAAGACGTGTCTCTCAGGCCACCGGATGAGTCTGATCATGAGAACAGACAAGTCGCCGTCACTGACAGGTGGCAGTATGGTTTTCTTCCACGTGCTTCCTTTGCAGGACAATTTTCTTGGATTCTGATCCGTAGGTGGGCAGTGTGGTGTTTGAGGAAGTGGGAGGAAAATAAAGACTGCCCTTGATTTTCCAAGGTGAAAAGGCAGAATCCACGAGCTACCGTCACAAGGAAGGCACGGGCGCCCAGAGCTAAGGAGAACAAACTCGCTAGGAAACCGTGTCCTCTCTGTTTCACCGTCTCTGTCTCTTTCTACAACGTCTACCTTCTATCCTAGATGAAAAATTATAACCTGCGAGATTAGCTTACTTCTGTCTAATTAAACGTCTTGTCCTTCCCTACCCGGTAAGCACTGTGCCTTGCCACGCGGGTCCCCATTTATCGATTTGAGTTCAAAACATAATTCTTCTTACAGGGTCACTTTAACAGCAGTCCCAGACCAGATCTGATCAAATCATAATTAGTTTTATAGTTGGCTGATTCTTTGATAAGTAATTACAGTCCTAAATATATCCGAGTTTGGAAAGTTATAATTATACCTTTCAGATGGAAAATGAATTATCTTGTTTTTTTTAACACAGGAAAGCACAGGTTTTTTTAAAATGCAGCGATCGTACTTTTCATGTAATTTTTCTCAAAAATATAAAATGGAAAGCAAAACCACAGCTATCACACGTGATCGCCTCTAAATGGACTCAGCACGCTGTACTCACACACACACACACACACACACGTAACAATAACTAAGAAATACCATGAACTCATGAATTTGAGAGGGAGTCGTGGGGTGGGAGGGGCTGCAGGGGGGATGGGGGAGAAATGATTTAAATATATCTAATAATCAAATACATCCTCTTGAGGTAATGCGTAGTAACACTTCCAAAGCTTAAAAAGTCGACGTACCAATTGTATTAGGCCGTGCCATGTGATGTCTCCACATGTGCGTACGCGGTGTAATATTTAATCAACATAAGCATATCCATTTCCTCAGACACTTAGTTTAAGTATACACTACCCTGAAATCAAGATGAATCGACACGTTTTTGACCATCTATAAATTTCATAACACACTTCCTGGAATCTTACTCACGGTTGAGTAGCTGATTGTGAAGATGCGGGGAATTCTGACTAAAATTTCATTAATGGCTATGAATTTCCAACACACCTATCTTAATAAACCCTAGTTATGGTTTTAGAATATTTATTCTGGAGAGCATGCGTATGCTGACCGGTTTTTACTGCCCTTCCAGCCTTCGAGGCGGAATCAGAAGGGCCCCTGGGCGTGGCTGCGGTGCCCGGCATAGAAGGAAGAATCTGCCACGTTTCTCCAGACATGAAAGAACATCTGCACCAGCTGAGAGCTGCGAGGCAGCAAGGCCTAAGGACTGTCCCCGCCGCCAGCGACAATTCCGATTCCAACTAGACATAATGTAGTCCGTGTGATTCCTTAGAGCCGATGAGTCCGACCAGTCTTCACAGTGTTAGGCAGGCAACAGAATCTGGGTCACTTCTACTATTCTAGAATCGATGCTAACTCTAGGGATATTGCTCTGACTGTCCTTTTAGCTCTTATCACGTTGTGTAACTTTTGTCTCTTTGCTGTGTTGCGCCAGAAACACTAGCAAGCACTAATGATTTAAGTCTAATCAGTTCAGTTTATTGTTACACGTCACTCGTGTTCACCTTCTCCCAATATTTATGCATTAACCTTTTCTCTTAATATTGCTTATTTTTCTGTCCAAATGTAATATATATATATATATATATATATATATATATATATATATATATATTTCTCCTCTCAGTACTGTCTTAATTGTAATTCTTTCTACCTTGTTGGAATGCTGTGATATAGCGCCTGAGCATCTTTTCTCATTAGAAGCACTGAATATTCATATTTAATGACTGGAAGGCACAGACCTCTACGCAGCGCCCTTGCCACTGTCATTTCTAGTAAAGCAGAATTCTTACCACAGTGAAATGGGAGGGGGTAGTAGTAGTATAGTATTTATCAATAAAAGCAGACTAAAACCAGCTAAAACCAGACTGGGCCAAACTCACTACCGGTTTGTTATTGATTAACCGATTGGTGATTACTTCCTAAATTTACCCTTCCTTTGACAGCTTTTAAAATTACGTTTGTAAGTAAAAAGCTCCAGGCTTTAAGTCTCCTATCATTCTTCGGGTGAGAGCTCCGCATGGGGTAACGAGGGTAAAAAAAAATTCACTTGTGTCTTCGGAGAACCATGTGTGCTTTCCCTTGATTCGTGGGGAGCGGAAGGCACATCAGTGGGTATCTGTATGAACGAGTCTCGGGGACCACAGGAGCTGTGCGCAGCAGCACGGCTGGGCTAAGTGGAAGTCCATCTACTAGAAGGACGCAGAACTCTCTGGTCAGCTTTCATTTCATTTCGCTTCACCATGAGCTCACTCTTACCACCCGCAGAAGTAGATTTGCCGATGTGTACATTATTTCTGAGTTATCTCTGAATAGAAGACAGGGTAGAAAACTTTGCTTTCCGTAGTAATGCCTCATTTCAGTGATAAAATACCCCAACACAATCAGCCTAAAAGGAAGGGTTTATTTGGACTCCTGGTCCCAGGGTACAGCTCGTCTCAGAGAAGTCACGGAGGCAGGCATCGGAGGTGGTTGTCGGTCACATTGCCACTACAGTCGGGGGTGGGGGGCGGTGTTGCTTTTACTCCTTTTGATTTTGTTTTGGAACTCTGGCCCATGGGATCGTGCCACCCACACAGAGGGCAGGTCTTCCACTTCAGTAATCCAATACTGGAAACGTCCCACAGACAAATCAAGGGATTGTTTTTATGGCTGTAAATCCCATCCCATGTAACTGACACTTGAGGTTAATCATCACAAGTCAGTTTGCCTTCACTTGAACAATAAGACACCCAGGCAGTTGCTGAAGTTGTACTATTGCTCTGTGAAATAGACACGCATATTAAACCACCTCCTGGGTGCTTGCCTTTATAACATAGGTTAGTGCTTCCTCAACCTTCATCTGAGAAAATAGCGCTTAATACCGAAACCCACAAGTGGCCGACAACAGATCACTGAGTGCTCCGTCCTACATGGGCCATCTCTTCATAGCCCTTCCCCTCAAGGCTCAGGGACCATCCCGGAAGAGGTGCTCGGAAGACTGGAAGTCAGAGGTGGTGCCTGACTTCGCTAAGACGGGCGTCTTCCGGACACGACAGGTCAGCTGCGCATGTGAACTCGCAGAGGCGGTGACCGCAGAGGCCGTGTCCCAGACCTCCCTAGACAAAATGTCAGCACAGACGGAGTCGGGGCTTGCGCAGCCCCTCCTCCCCCAGCCGAGGGACTACTGGCGATCGGTGGCTTCTGGGAGAGGGAGAGTCGGTTTTCTTCTGAGAAGGCGGACATGGTGGGGTACAGGGCCCTCCACTCATGTACGCAGAGACAGCACTAAAAGGACTCAGTGCACTTATCAAAAATAAATAACATATGAAGCTGGAATGTAAAAGTGTTGAGGGGGCAGGGGAGGAATTGGGATGGGGTTGGGGATTGGAGCTGATCAAAATGCATTATACATACGTATGAAATTCCCAAAAAAGGAAATAAATTACTCTGTATTTAGAAATGTAGCTCAGCTCAGGTATAGTTATGGATGTCCAAACATGTTTAAAATTAAGCTTCAGCATTATCAAGCTCCGCAGACACAGAAGTTGTTGTTTCTGACAGCTCATAAAATTAAACTTTGAAACTAGTATCACTGGGAACAAATTTTGTATTTCATTTCATTTGGGGTTTTTCTCTTCCTTTCTTTGGTTCTGTATTAGAAACTGAAATTTTATGTGATTATATGAAAGATGCTGACGACTACACAATGAGTTTTGTGTTACTTTAAATTCATGGAGCTAGAGGGATGACTAAGCCGCTGCTAGTGCTTGCTGATCTTTGGGGGGTGGGGGAGGCGGTGGCTGGAGTTTGGTCCCCAGTCCCCAGCTGACACTGTTGTAACTCCAGCTCTATGGGAGCCATTGCACTCTTCTGGCTTCCCCACGCATGCGTGAAGCGTGCACACACACACACACACACACACACACACGCCTTTAAAGCTAATCAATGAGTTCAAATACTATGTAGGGCCTGGTTACTGTGTGTGAGAATGTAGAAGGAAGTCGTTTTATTACTGGTTATGGGGTCACCCAGACAAAGGTGAGGCTTCACCTGGGGCTCACTGGAGATCAGAAGGAGGAAATGCTGACCTAAAGGGAGACCAGCCGCTGTCCAGTGGTTCTCAACCTTCCTAACGCTGCAACCCTTTGATACAGTCCCTCATGCTGTGGAGACCCCAACCATACGGTGGCTTTTCTTGTTACTTCGTAACTGTAATCTTGCTAGTTATGAATCATGATGCAAACATCTGATATGTGGGTGGTTTCAGCCGGCTAGTCCAGACAAAGGGAAAGGCAGGTGCTGGGTGATTTCTGGGATGGGTTAGGTGGTGGTGGTCCTCTTTCCTGAAAGGCTTCGGGTGCTCTGTCTCCTGCAGAAGGGAACACCTGCCATGCTTCTAACAGACAAGCTAAAGCACCCAGCAGCCTGTTCACATCCCGTTGCCTTTGGTCCCTACCTGTCTCGGTGTGAGATATTTCAGGTCCACCTGGCTCCTCAGAACGTAGCTGCTGCAAGAAACACTATACTTAATATCTCAGCCCCAGTTGTATAAAATGCAAAAATATTTTTAATGGCTTCCTAAATTTAATTACTTTAGTGTTATGATGGGTATGCAGATGTTTGTATTTACAGGTGCAAACCAGTAACCAGTATGTGACAAAGACTGACTGAATGTTTTCTGTGAAACTTGGATCTAGGTTACTTCTTATTTCCTTAATTTACATATGATAAAAAACTTCTAAAGCAATTTAGGAATGAATCAAGAAATATTTCCTAGGGCATAGAAGCCAGGAATTGCCTGGCAAATGGCTGTAATTGATTTCAAGGCCTTTAATTTTATGTTTTCTGGGTTTGATAAGTCTTATATATTTTATTCTATTTTTCACAAATATAATTGTGAAAATAGTAACAAGAAGAGTATCAGTGTGAAAATCTGTACCACTCTCCTATTTCCTAAAAAATATAATATAATATAATCAGCAATTTCATTGAATTTTGGCCATTTACAGTTTAAACTGGCACAGTGTGTCTGTTTTGAATGGTAGTTGTATCATTAGTGCCACAAGTCACACTGTCCAGGTAAATACATAAGCTTATGTCTCTTTTTGCTTAGGTTTTTTTTTTTTCATTTTTGAATCAGGATGCCTTCCCCATTTCCTGTCCAAATTGTAATGATTCAGATATTTTCTTCTTTTAATATGGAAAAACTCAACTACAACCATTATTGTATATAATACAACATCATTTTTTCCTTATATAAATCCATAACCCCATTTTAACAACTCTTTATTCCACACATTAAGTCAAATAACAACAATAAAAAATGTAAAAGCCACTCTTTATTGCACATTGACAATGTATCTGACAATCTCCTAGTTAAATGAATCACCAGATTAATTACAGTTTGGACATGCATTGGTCATTTAGGTCATTAAAAGTTCCCAAGTGATTCATTTTGAAATTGGGAAGTGTTGATATGGCTCTCTAACATAGCTATTGGGTGTTAGCTTGATTGCATGTAATATCTTGTTCTTGCAACAGTGAACAATGTTGCACCAAGGCTATGAAGCCTGTACAAAAAGGATAGTCAGAATTTTTGGTAATAGGAGGAGACAGAAGTAAAGATATTCAGGAATCAAAATGCAATATACCCTGCTTGATTAGTTCCCAGAGAATATGGTTTATCTTTAATGCACATCACTTTCCTAAGAATACCCAGTGCCTGACTAAACATCTTAGTAATAATGTGCTCTCCACCCAGATGAGTCATTTCATGTTTTTACCATGTCTTAAATGGAGGCAAAGCCTCAGTCTTTACAATCATAGTAAGTATAAAAATGACATTGTAGAATCAGAGCCCCAAGCCCTAAAGTAGAATCTGTGGAATCAACAGTACGCTGTTCCTAACGGCTTGGTAGACCAGCTCTTGAGTAAAGGTTAGGCGTTACGCAAAAGATATTAATAAATAAATCCGTTATCCTCTGACTTTCTACAGACACTAACCATTTTTATAACGCAACATTATAAAAACTTCGAAGCACGCCTTCCAAGCGTCTAAGCCATTGCTGTTTATACCTGTGATCGCTCAGTTACAGTGGAGAATGACAGTTCCTAAAACGGAAAGAAAAAGTAGCAAAGAAAGCAGAAGACCATGAACCCGATGACCCAGTTCACTGAGTAAATGTAGATGATCACCATATCCATGTCGAACCACCAGCCACGGCTGTCGTCCTCGAAGTGCAGGTAGTCCATCCTGTGCGCCCCGTGTGGGAACTGCCTCCTAGTCACCGGGGCTGCACGTCTGTGGAACCCTGGAAGACGCAGGAGGAGAATTACTTCCTAGCTCGCTGTACTCAGACACGCGGCGACAGAGGCAGCTCAAGCATCACAATGCCTGGAACAAAGCCCCTCTCGGCGTCACTGCGGGATGTGCCACGCGCCTCACTGTTCCCTTCCAGTCTGGGATATTAAACGGCCCGGCAGCAGACAGACCCAGCGCGACTTTGGGTCTGAGATTCCTCACCGGCGTCATCCGACATGACTTGTGAAGATTATTTTCACATACACAGTTTTCTAAATTTAAATCCCAGTCATCACCGCTGCCGCTAGAACTACTGTTTGTGACCTTGGAACGCCAACTGACCTTCATAGCTTTCACCTGGACAGTTTTTTTTTCAGTGCAGTTATTTGAGCAAATGTCTACAAGAATATATTTCTTGTTTTAGTCCTGTGTAAGTTAGACAGATATAATGATACTCCTACAAAGAAAATTAGCTTTAATTTTCACATTCTTCAAAGCGCTGGTTTATTTACTTACTTAGGGGATTGGCTGGAAAAGCAAAAACACATTTCAGAAGCATAACCCCTTGTTACACTTCTGAGAGATACTGCAGCTCCTGAATTCTGGGTATATGTACTAGGGATCCGGAGCCCGAGTGTAAGCTGACCAACAGAAATGGGCTTTTGTCAGTTGGCCAACGTGATGGCTAACTCTGGTCCGCAACCTGGCACGCCTGGGGAGAGGGAACCTCAACTGAGAACCCGCCTAGATCAGCTGGTCTGTAGCCATCACTGGCAAGTATTTTCTTGATCAGTAATTGCTGTAGGAAGGTCCAGCCCCTGCTGGGTTGTGTCAGGTCTGGGCAGGTGGGTCTGAGCTTTATAATAAAGGTGGCGGGCGAGCCAGAGGGAGTAGGTCAGTCGACCGCGTTCACCCGCCATCTATGAAGCAGTTCCAGACTCAGTTGCTGATTTGAATCCCTATCTTGGCTTCCCTCGGCGATGGATTGTAACTTACAAGCCAGGTAAACCTTTTCCTCTCCCAGGTTGCTTCTTGGTTACAGTGTTTACCACAGCAATGGAGAAGCAAACTCAAACAGCCAGTATGTGATATCCAAGGCTTATATAAAACAAAGAATGTTTTAAAAGCTCTATAACCTCGCTATTAACTTTATTTTTTGCTTAGTTACTGCATACTTTAAATATTTTTGCTCATTAGTGTTATGAGAGGGCAGCAAAATATACTATTTATTTGAACAGAAAAAAAAAAAATTTCTGGCACTTGCTGGTGGCTGGCGATAAAGGTCAGATGAGGCTCTTGCTCAAGGCGAATTCTGCTTCATCATCTACAGCATCTGAGCGACTGGAACTGGCCTGCTCCAGATCTGGCTGCTAATTCAGACAGCAAGGGCGAATTCACCTGGCTCTTGGCTATTTAAAGCCCAACCTCTTTAACCAGGAACAGTTCCAGCTCGCTGCTTGTGTTAAGTTATACACATATTTATTTGTATCATGTAGGCCGGAAGCACGAAGGACCAGTTAAAGGGAAAACAGAGTATGCTCTAGAATAAGACACAGAGCTCCGCCCCAGGGTTTTTTTTTTTTTTTTTGAGACTTTGTGATTGTCTTTATCTGACCTAGTATCATTTCATTTGATTACTAACCTTGTAGACTACAAAGAGTTTATAATTAGGATGATTGTCAAGTTTTTTTTTTTCTCTTTTGTTTCCATTGTTAGTATTCAAAGGGGCTTATTAATCGGACTCTGCTTAAGTGCCTTTGTGCGACATGTTTAGCTGATACAGTCTGCTTCCCTGGGCACTTGACGCCTTTCGTAGACGGCGACATGTGGGAAAGGAGCAAAGTGATGACGTCAGCCTTTCTGTTCCCTTCGCTAACGTCACTTCCATGTGCAAATGCTGGTGTAAGGCCTCATTAAATATTTCTAAAATGTCGTTTTCCTCTACCAGCAGCTGGCAGGTGCTGGAAGAGGGAGAGCCAATCTTCTTTAAGCGTGGTGATCAACCAGGCTGCAGGAGTAGGCCGCCATACCCAAAAACATTTGGGCAAATGAACTGGCCTCAGCGGGCTTAAAAACAAACAAACAAGTAGTTGAGTGAACGGGGAAGGGCGTGGATATATGCAAAATGCATCGTACGGAGTTCTCAAAGAACTAAAACATTAGTACTGAAACTTGTTTTCTTTTGTTTGGATAAGCACCAAATGTTCTCTCTCCTCCTTCAGGTGAGCTGGCGCCTTGTGCACGCAGCCTGCAGGCATCCTCTGGGGGAAGCGGCAGATAAGGGGATGCCAGTGTCAGCGGCTTTCTGTGTTCAAAGCCCAGTCATTACGGCAGCCTGAGGTAAAGGAAGTGGGGGAAGTTCTCCTCACACTTAAATGTTACCCAGAAGCATCAAGAGAAGCAATCTCAAAGTAGTTTGCATACCTTTCACAAGTTTATACACTTTCTTCACCCGTACAGGCTGGACGTGGGGTAACATCGCTATTAGAAGCCAGTGTTAGGTTAAAACACGTGGTTTTCTCCCAGTCCGAAAGGAGGTTATTCAGATTATTCCAAGACGGGTCAAAAATAAAGTGCATGGGTCAAATAACTGGTAGTAGTAGTATGAGCCGCATTAGAAATACTAATGCCGGAAAACAGGACCCAGAGTTGATACAGAACAGGAAATGATGCGCAGGAGTGGGAACCACGTCCCAGTCTCCTGACAGCCGCACCATCCTCCTGGGCTGCAACGGTTCCTCTACCCGGCCAGTGTCGCTATGTCCCTGAGCATCTATATCCTGTCTGAGAGAGCGCACAAAAGACGGCAGCAATGGGTGACACCAGGTAGGATGACACCAGGTAGTGTGGAGTAGATAACGCTCACTGGCTGGCTAATGTCATTTGCACTTGAGGTTTTAAGGAATTTACAGGAAGCTTTGAGATTTCTGGCGATGTAAACTACATGGGGTGATGGCAATTTCTAAATCAAAGTTGGCCTGAAAACCACATCACCGACTTTGTTACTCTGGGGGAGTATGTACATTATGACACTGTATTAGAAAACATCAGAATGCACAACTCGGTGTTTAACCCAGGAAATGATGGTCATACAAATACAAAATCCTTGTCTAGTATGAGTATGAAAGGGATTAACACATGTAAATGCTGGCCACAGACAGCATCTAGTAAACGTTAGCTTCTCCAGATTTTATTAGAGGAGGGCTGCATTGTTCCCGACCTCAAACAGACTGTTAGAACATCCCGTGGTAGAACTATAGAATTTAACACCTTTTACCGAGAGAATATGCTTTATAATTTAGCAAAGACCTAAAGGTACTTGGACATGGTGGTGCCTACCATAGAGAAATCCAGTCTAGAACCCTGTCAATTTTTTTTAAATGATCATCCTCATAGGAGATACAGATTGATTTATTTTAAATTAAGGAGTGAATTAAATTAATCTAAATTTAACTAACTCGTAGTTTCTCCTTAGGAGGATGAATTAAATAGTAAGGCTAAGGATTTCATCTGATAGGATTTGGCTTTTGGGGGCCACCAACCACTGTAATAGCTACAAACCTCTTCTGTTCTCTGGGAGCTATGCTTTGCCCCCATTTAAAGTGCACAGTCTGGGAGTCACTGTGTCTAAAAGCATGATGTGAGAGTCAACACACACACTTTAATATCTACAACTCTGTCATTCTAGAAATAGATCTGGACTGTGTCAGTGGAGTGAAAAGATTCTGAACTTGGAGTTCACCTTTTTAAAAAAAATATTTATTTATTTGATTTTATTTCCAATACAGGGTTTCTGTGTTGTAACTCTGGCTGTCCTGGAACTCACTCTGTTGACCAGGCTGGCCTTGAACTCACAGAGATCTGCCTGCCTCTGCCTCCCAGGTGCTAGGATTAAAGGCGTGCGCCACCACTGCCTGGCATGAAATCATTACTTGGTATCCTACCCCTAAATATTTAAAAAAATTATTTGACATTAAAAAAAAGTACAAATCTGGTTGTGTTCAGCTTATTAGCAGACTATGGGAAAATCTATGAAAACATCCTAACAGACAGAGAAGTTATTTTGAGTTGATAGAACATACAGAACGTTGATTAAAAAAATCCAAATTCTAAGGTGCCTTGAAGAGGGCAGTTTTCTCTGCTTGCTCCTGGGATCCTGTCTCCTTCTCCCAGTCGCTGTGTGCTGTCTCCTCCCAGTCTACGGGTGCTGGGGATCAAAACTCTGACCTCATGCTTGTGTGGCAAGTGCTTTACACACTACACCTTCCCCCCGCCTGTTGTTTCATTACCCATACCCCCCATATATAAAAATTGAAACACGGGACAATCAGTCGAAAGAAAACAGGGTATTTTGTCTTTCTGTGTCTGGCTTATTTTACTTCCTATAATAATCTCTTGTTCTGAGTGTGAATAACTTTAAAAAATCTCCTATCCTGATCGATCGCCCCTGTGTTTTTATTCCATCTTTCCACATGGCCTAAGTGCCCTCTAACATACTGGCTGTTCAGAGGCGCCTCGCACTGTTACTGTTTCGCATGGCGACCTCTTCCAATTAAGGAGGAGATGGACTGCCCAAGCTTTCCTCCGCTTTTGCCTGGCTGGTGCACCATGGCTTTGTTGCCTTCACACGTTTGCTGCGAGGTGAGACTTCTCCGTCCGCCTTCGTGTCTCAGCATATTTTGAAAGCAGAGATACCGTCTGCATTCTGGACCACCTCCTTGATATTTGTATAGTAAGCAGCCGTGGGAGACAGCGTTCCCACGGGAGCAGTGTTGGGACGTAGTACATTTAGTGCCTGTTATAAAAGATGGTTCCAGAAGGTCAGCGCTGCCCCATGGATCTCACCCCGGGACATGGACAGACAACGTCTGCTCCTATGTGAGAGACCCTACAGCCAAGAGGCTTAGGTATCTACCACAAGCTGCCACTCTGGCTAACACTGTCACTAACCCGGGACCTGTGTCCTCCAATATCTATGAAACTGGCTAAACAACTCCTTAAATTGTACATGGGTTCTGGACACTGGGAAACTTGTAGTTTTTTAGCTTCAGGAACAGTTTGCATAAAATTAGAATCCTTGAAAGTTTAGTAAATCTACCCTATCTATGTGAGCCTACAGTCTGCCCAGGTGCAGAGATAATTTTCTTCTTCTCCCCTCTGTCCCTCCCTCTGTCCCTCTCTCTCTTCTCCCTCCTTCCCTTTCTCCCCCGTCCCTCCTCCCTCCCCCCTTCTTTCTTTCTAAAATAACATTTTAATTTATTCCTTAAGAATGTCATACAATATGCTTGGATCATATTCTTTCCCTTCCCCCGACTCTCCCCAGGTCCTTTTCCGTCTTACTATCCATCCAACTAATGCTGCTTCTCTCTCAAAACAGCAACATGGAGTCTGGTTTGTGTGGGTCAACCACTCCTGAGCCCGAGGTCTGTCCTGAAGTGTGGGTGACGTACCCGGTGTCACTGCATCGAAGAAAGCTAGTGTCTCTTTAAGAACAAGAAGCAAACAGCTTCCCGTGCTGGGGTGGGATTTCGTATCTACTTCTCTCCTGTGCTGAGATTTCTGGGGGGAAACATTGGATACCAGTTGATTTAACATTCATGTTTTCTACTCTTGAGTCATATGTGTAGTAATTAATATTATCCTATAAAGTCAACTCAAACAAACTGAACTGATATTCTCACGCCTGTGCCATGCCTTGGATCCTTCATGAATATTCTAGTCTCGTTCTGAGCACATGGCTTATCTGTACTTCCTGCCCCTGGAAGCCGGCATGACAGTGACACTTGACTTCTAAATGGCTGAAATGAACACATGTGTGCTGCTCGGTGGATGTTTTTATCAGACTAAGATGCCGCGTGGGGCCTCCTCTTCCACCACAGCAGCTAGTCACGTGCCGCGCGAGGAGGCTGCTTCGTTACTCTGGGTTCTAATGATTAGGCTGATGTGGAGCAGGTCAGGGAACGGTATTTTGGGGTTAATACAAATTCTAATGAAAAACAATGAACTAACTTATCAAACTATTCAAGAGATGGTGAATAAAATGGAAATCGAATCTGACTGGCTTTATTATATGAGAAAAACAATCTCTTAATGGAATTAATTGCAGTGTAATCAAGGAGCAAGAAAGACCTGTTTTAAAAAACCTCCAAGTTGCTATCGGGTTTAGAAGAAGTATAAATCTATTAGAATTTCAGAAGCCGAAGTAACTGTTTCTTCTAAAACTCTATTTTGTCAAAAGAACCTCTGAATGATGACTCTCATATTTTACATAACAAGGCTGTGACCTTTTCCCCTACAAAATACGGTTCAATTTCATCTTTTCCACCAAGGACTGTAGGAAGCTCAATCTGAAGCTCTCTTCTAGGCAGGTTTTGCAGTCTCGGCAGCCTGCGGCGCCTTCTCCATGACTTACTGTACGTGTATTTGCTGTGTGAATGGGTGGGTGCCTGCCCATGAGCACCCACTTCAGAGAAGAGGGAGAGCAATTAGCACATTACTGGAACATGTCCCAAAGCCAGTCTTTCAAATGTGTTTTCAGCAGAGACTGAAAACTGAAAAGGCATTTTGTAGCTCTCATGAACAATACTCTTTGTACGGCCCTGAACTAGTATTCAGGAGGAGACGTGCCCTCTGTCTCGTCTGTAATGGGCCAGGTGGAAGGCTACAGCACCTTGTCTCACTGCTCTGCATTCTTCACGTTACGTAAGGGCTTTCTCGTGTGCAGAGCTGAGTGACAGAAGTAGGTCTTAGCGGAGGTGGAGTGGGGTATTTATAGTCACAAATAGGTATAGACCTGCTTGGTTAATACACTTGAGAAGTCAGTGCAAACGGATTTGAAATGTCATCTTCATCTTCGATGCCTTTAGACCCCCAGAGTCCAGTGTATTAACCCGGCCTCTTATATTGCAGAAATTAAAATGTGATTGCTTATGATCAGTCATGTTTTTTACCCATTATCAGTTACGAGGTTGAATTATGCATTGAAAATGTTTTCGCTCTATAACCAAGTGAGAAGTACTATCCTAAAGTTAAAAGCAAATATGCAGGCTTGCCATTAACCATTTTTAACAGAACAATTCAGTCATTCAGTAGACGCACAGGCTGTGTGGTCGTCGGCCCTATGTATCCCACCCTCCCTGATAACCCTCAAAACAGAAACAAAGCCAGTAAGCAGTGAGCCCCCTTTCTCAGACACTGCTAATCTCTAATCTATACTCTGTTTCTATGCATTTGCCCATCTCAGATATATCACTGAGATCGTAAAATATCTGTGGCTTGTGCTGGCGTGTCCATACTGCGGTGTGTGCTGTCCTGAATCGTCTTTCTTTTATTTGTCGTATGTTCATGTCGTATGTAGTGGCACACTGTTGTGGGGGCTCAGCAAGGATGACAAGGAGGCACTTTCACATATGCAAACTCTGCCAGACCTCAGCAGAGGGAACCACCATCCTGGCCAGCGCCATACTCAATCAACAGTGGAACCCTGAGCATCTGAGCTCAGGTGTGTTTTATTGATTCAGACCTCCTCAGGTGCAGGTCATAAGCAATTAAACCTCCCCCACAGAAACCCAACACCTGCAGACAATACAAAATGCCAAGGCCTCTGCATCCCTGTTTCCAACAGTGCACAAAAACAATTATTTTAAACACAACTAAAAATAAACTCCCACAATTTGTTTATCCATTAAACTGCAGATGGATACTTGGTTTATTCCCGCCATTTGGCTATTGGGGATAAAAATAACAAACATTGGCAGAGAGCTATCTTGTTTCAGCTCCTCTTTTTAGTTCTTTTGGTTACATGTAGCCAGGAGGAGAATTGTAGGGTCATAGGGCAATTCTATATTCAGCCTTTTGAGGATCCTCTGAGCTTTGTTCATGGTGGGTTGCACCATTTTATATTTTGCTAGCAAGGTACAAGAATTTCAATTCCTCCTTATTAAGATTTGATAACTTACTAAATAAGTTACTAAGATAGCTCACTAAGTTATTTTCTGTCACTATTGATGCTGCTATCCTAACATGCCCTAAATCATCTTGTAGCTTTGGGTCCCACTTCTGTAGTAATAAATGATGTTTAGAAGCTTTAAATACACACTCTTAGCCACTTGCATAGCCCTGTCTGGAGAAATGTCTATTCAAATCCTTGACCTATTTCAAAAGGGAATTTCCTTACCTTCTTGTTAGGGAGTTATATTTCTTTATATATTACAGATATTCACTGCTTGTGAGGTATGCAAATATCTCACCATATATTGCCTTTACTATTTTCTTGATAAATGTGCTTTGCACAGAATTTTAATTGTGGCGAAGCCCGATATACTTATTTAATCTTTTGTTGCTTGTTCTTCTGGTGTGTATCTGAAGAACCTACTGATCTTAAAGATTCAGCCTTGGGCTTTATTCATAAAATTTTATGGTGTTTAAGTCTTGTACTTAGACCACTGTTCCCTTTGAAGATAAATTTCATTATGTTTAATAATATATTTTTAATGGATACCCAGTAATGGATCGCACTTACTGGGTATATTAACTCAAACACGATGCATACATGATATTTTTTAATGTGGCATGACATAGGGATCAGTGATGTTCTTTTTGCATTATTTGCTGCAAAAGCTATTCTTCATTGAATAGACTTACTCTGCACCCTGTCAAAACCAACTGCTTATAGGTATATGGTATGTTTTGGGGTGCTCTCTTCTGTCAGTGAATTTGTCTTTAGTTATGACCATGCCATACTCTTTCAATTCCTATGCCTGCATAGTAAGTTTTGAAATTGCTAACACTGCATTTATTTAAAGTTTCTTCCTATTTATGTGTGTGTGTGTGTGTGTGTGTGTGTGTGCACGCGTGTGTGCGCGCGCTCACATGAGCCCTAGCCCTCTGGTGGAAGTCAGAGACAGCTTGGGAGAGTCAGTTCTCCTCTTCCACCACGAGGGTCCAGGGAATGAACTCTGAGCTGAGGTCATCAGGCTGGGCCCAGGCACCTGTATCCCCGGAGCTGTCTCACCAGCTTAAGACCTTTTCTCAATTTACTCAGGGTTTCTTGATATTTGGTAAGAACATGTGAATTCACCTTACAGTTCTTAAAAATGAGCTGTTACTATTCTAATACGCGTTGCATTGAAACCGTAACTAGCTTTGGGTAGTATTTACATCTTACTAACATTAAAATTTTTAACGCATTTACGTGCGTATTCTCATTTATGTCTTAATGTCCTTCAGCAATCTTGTAACGTCCAGACATTTTATTACTTTAGCTACTATTGTGAATGAATTTTTAAATAAACGTTCTGCCTCAAGAGCATGAATGTTGATGCGTCCGTCCTATCTGGGAGTTTTGGTTCTTTATCTGTGTCGTCAAGCTAAATGACCACTCTATTGATTGGGATGAGGCCAACACTTTACTTTCCTAGTGAAGAAATGATCACAAACTGACTTCTTAGGGGCTGGTTATCTTATAGTTTAGCCACACAAACATAATCATATCCTACCAGAGGGAAATCAGTAGAAATTCTCTTAGCATTTTTTTCCTGGTTCTAATATAAATTACACACACACACACATTCACACACACTCAAATATATAAAAAATAATGGCTCATGGACAGAAGTGCACTTCTGGCAATCACACGAGTGGTATATCAGATAATTGCTCAAACTTTCACTTTGAGGGAAGGCAGAAAATTGTTTATAATGCATTCTTCTATTTTTAGTTAATTTGCACATTGTCATACGAGGTCTCAGGCGTATGCCTTGCTGGAAGTGATCCAGGCTTTAAAAAGTAACTCCTATTTTCAAGTCATTAATTAAATCTTGAGTAAATTTTCTACTAATAAATACCTCAAGAATTTACAGACTACATTTCTCCCTCCTATCTATAATAAACACATTTTAAATTAGTTTTATTTAGCGAGTAGCTCCCCATTGATTTACTTTCTCTGTGGGGAAATGTTGAGGTTATCAGGATGCTTTGTGATACGCCAATGCACGGAAGTCAAGGAGAAGCCCTGTGGAAGGCAGCTCGTCATCTTTCCGAGTGGGGAGGCTGTCCTCAGGACCAAGGAGCTAATAAGTATTATCAGAGAAAAAGACAAAATGGGCAGTGGCCATCTGTGGAGACTTCTGCAGTGCCCTGCAGAATACCAGACAGCACCTCCACATAGACCACTGTCCAGGGTGCCCTGGAGACTGGCTGTGTGGCATGGCCAATGGCCAAGTGTTTTGCCAACCTGAAGAGAAAGATAAGCCTTTATGAAGAGACATTTCCCGGCCCCCAGTTTGCCACACACCGTGCATGCTGCAGTACATTCCCTATATTCAAGAAGGGCTTGCTAGTCCAGCGAGACACACACATTGCTTTTAAGCACAGACAAGCAGGCCTACAGATGCAAGGTTTGTGGTAAATGAAAAATCAGAGGTTTCTTGCTCCCTCTGTGGTCGACACCTTAGACTCTACACCCAGAGGAAGGGGAAAACTAGGCCCACACACCAGGTTCTCTGTCCTCTTAATCTATCCAGCTCCACAGATCCACTCGGAAGGATGTGAGGGTTTCTCCCTGGGATCCATGACAGGCAGAAAAGGATGAGAATAGACTGTTGGCTTCAGAGAGGCTTATTTAGATTCATAGAGGGCACACAAGGGCATCCGCTTCAGTGGCAGAAACAGGAGGAAGACAGAAAGCAAATGTTACTCCGAGTCAGACTCTGAACAGAAGCTGAAGTCATAATTCTGTCCCACTGATAGCTAAGCCTCAGTCTTTCAGTTTGCTACTCCTTCCCCTGGGGGGAAAGATCTACATTGTGTGTGTGGTGCATGTGCCTGTGTGTGCATGTGCGTGTGTGTGTGTGTGTGTGCTCGCAAATATGCGTGAACGTTTCCTTTTCCTGTTTTCCTGCAGTCAATACTTTTGTACTTTTCTATTTAAATAGTCTGATAAATAGCACCTGAGTTGGCTCTTCTAATCTGAATGCTCTTTTGCTGTTCCTGGTCTTTATCCCTTTTCTCATTGTTGTCTGATGGATTAATCAAGTAAGTTGTAATCCCTTCTTCTCCATATTCGCCATGTTGGTGATCCATTTTAAACTTTGAATAGCTTCAGATTTACCAAGAGTTACAGGACAGTACAGACATCCTATCTGGTCCACATTCAAGTTTTCCTTATTAGTAGTATCTCATTCTAGGGCAGAATGACGCAATTAATGAACCAGTATGAGCAAGTTATTATGGTCTGAGGTCTAGTGTTCGCTGGTGTAGATGTATGTGCTTTTATCCAAGACGGTACATTATATTTAGTCAAGTGTCCGTCACTCTACTGACAGCTGCTGAGACGTCCCTTGTAGTCGTTCTGAGAAATACTGGTCAGATATGGTGTGGAATGCCTTTTACCCGAGACGTGCCTGACCGACTGGGGTGACGGGCTTGGGAGAGGACCTGCAGATAGGAGGCTCTACTTGCTCATCATCATTTTTCTTCGAGTAGTTACTCTAGGGCAGCGGTTCTCAACCTGTGGGTCATGACCCCTTTGGGGCTCCAACAACCCCTTCACAGGGGTCGCCTAAGACCATTGGCATATCAGATTCATAACAGTGGCAAAATTACAATTATGAAGCAGCAACGAAAATAAAAGCTTTATGGTTGGGGGTCACTACAACACGAGGAACTGTATTAAAGGGTCGCAGCATCGGGGAGGTTGAGACCCACTGCTCTAGAGGTTAAATATGCAACTCTGATTCACAACAGTGAACAGGAAATGACTTTTACCATGCACCCAAACCATGTGAGATCGCTACCAAAGTGCAAGTTCACTTACTGCTTTTCCTGTCACTACGCAACGCTTGTAGTTTAAACTACAAGGGTTTGAACTCAGTGGATGTTCTTGCTGCTGATGTTCAAGAGGGAACACGCCCACATTTAAACAGGATTCCTGCTGCAGTCCTGTGTTGAGGTGGCTGGCGCTGCTCTAAAGAGCGCCCTGCTGGTGAGTGCCGGCCAGCAAGCTTTTGTTTCTTTTGTTTTCAGTATGGCACATAACAGATGCCATTCCATGCCCTCGGCACTGGCTTCTGTTTAGAGGTCGCCACCTCCCCTACTTTGATGCTGTTTTTCCTGAATGCTTTTAAAGACTTGGTGCCTTTGGTTTAGGCAGCCTGACCATGCCTTCTCTGTAGACAGCTTTCCTTAGGTCCTGGAGAGGCTGGTCCACATATGCTAATGTCTTTTATCAAGTTTGGAAACATTTTGACAGTGACTTTCTCAGGTTTTTTTTTCTTCTCTCTCTTATCAATAACTCACCATGTACTACCCATTCTGCTGCTAAGCCTGTCTAATACATTGTCCATGAACTTTATATATAAAAAACTCAAAAACCAAAAACACCATACACCAAAATTAATACATAATAAATACAAGCCAGGCAGTGGTGGCACACACCTTTAATCCCAGTACTCGGGAGGCAGAGGCAGGCTTCTGAAGAAAAATGTCAACTTATAAAACAGAACTGGACTCCACCAAAATAGAAAGTAAGTAAAAAACGAGAAAAAGGCCCTTGAGAACACGTAAGATTTCCCCCTAACCAGTCCCCATAAATAAAACTTGCTATTTACACTAGCTCCAAAGGTGAATGTGGCTTTCCGCTGAAAGACAGTACTACGCCTGTGGCATATTTTAAAATGTCTCTGATTTTGCTCTCACTTTCTGAGAAGGTGATCTCTAGGCTATGTTCAAGCTCATGCTTTTCGACCAACCGTGTGTGCTGTTTTCTCTATTATAGACAAGCATTCCTTTCCATGTGGGTATTCTCTGCTGTATACTAAACATGTTTGAACTTGCAGATCCAATCTAACACCTTCAGAACAACTCGTTGCCAAAGAACACAATTCTCCAGGCCGTCCCGAGAAAATGGATGGATCTGTCACACTTACATCTCAGATATCTTCATTTCAGCTACGAGTTTTCTTGCAACCGACAAAATCAGGGCACAAGGTTCTAAAGCCTAACTTGTTTTTCAATTTTGTTCTCTTAAGTACAGTTAGGGACACACACACACACACACACACACACACACACATACACACACACACACACACACACACACATACACACACACACGCATACACACATACACACACACACACACATACACACACACACACATACACACACACACACACACATATATACATATTGATGGAGCATATATATATATATATATACATACATATACATATACATGACAGTTCTGTTTACACAAATATTTTTGTGTATGTTACACAGAAATACATGCATAATTTTGAAAATCTCTCCCTCACACACACATGTGAACGGTTTCTTAGGGACTAACTTAACATGACTGGAAACCATGTCAACTGGACACTAACAAACCAGTGAGCACTGCCTGGAAATGGGAGGTACCTCAGGGGAAAAAAATCTATGACCGTCAGCCTATTAGTACAGGGGAATCGACAAAGCAAATTCTGCTTTACAGTTTACCGGACTATCTCCATTTCTTTTCTGAAAATAGTACCGATTTTACATATGAACACAGGAAGCACGTGTTTGTGAGAAGGAAGTTCTTACAAAGACGCCGGCTTGCTCAGCATATACTCCACCACAGGCCACAGGGATGTGTCGCGGTGGAAACAGATGATTTTACGGCTACGTGAAACAGTTGATGTGGACTGCTGTGGGTAGGGTATTTGTAACGATGTCATATTGTCCCTCAAATCACAAATACCTGGAATAAATGCTTCTTCTTTCCTATAAGCTCCCTCTTCTTTTTCTTTTCTTTTTTTTCCTTCCCCTCCCTCCCTCCCTCCCCCTCTCTCTTTTTCTCTCCTTAATTCAGACGCTAAGCTGGAATGTCACCCTCAGGGAGCACAGGACACAGCTGGTGTCGAGCTGTGTGACATTACTGTGGAGTAACAGCCAACTTGTCTAATACGGACCTGTTTTGTACAAAATCTTAATTAAGATGACTCAACTAACATGTGATCGCACGCGATTTCAGGTGAAAGCCATTAGAAACAAAGGTAAACGTTACATGAGAGGAAAATGCTGTGTCCTTAAATAATACAGGTTGCAGGTCAAAGGTGAAGATAACACAGGTTAGGTTACAAAGTTAACAACTTAGGGACCACTCTAGTACAGAACAGAAAGAGTAAGTCCAAAGAGAGTAACGAAAAAGTTAAGCAGTAAGAGACAAAGTGGAAACACAGTACCCCAATAAGAACCGATAATTAAAAAGGATCAAAAAGTTGACAAACTAGAAAGATTGGGACAAAAACAATAAAGCAGGGTATCTGTAGATAGTATGAACACAAAGACAGCATTATCTAAAGCTACCGGATAGAGTGAGATGTATTAAAATATTATAGACAATTTTATCACATGAAATTTAAAAATGGGAAATACAAATATATCCCCTAATGAAAACATAAAAAAAGATATAATCTCATAAATACAAATGTAGAGTTTTGAAATACCAACCAAATTTAGCAGTATGAAAACGATCTAGCTAAATTTATCCCTAGAGCAGAGCAGGAATTTAACAGAAGAAAATCAGTCGGAACCCACAAATCAAGAACAGTGCTTCGGGGGACTGTGGAGGGAAAGCTGTATGCGGTTTTAACAGGGCACAGAAAACAGTCCCAGAATTAAAACTCTGAGTAAAATTTTCAGCAAGGCAGGACAGATGAGAACTTCTCTAGCAAAGGGTGCATGCTCCAAAGACAACACGTACATGTTGTGATAAATATTTAAAATGTCTATTTAAAAATCTGGGAAGTGCTATCATTTTTTTGCTGGGGGAGAAGGGCTTGCTTTATTTAAAATCAGACAGACATTCCAACTCACAAAGTCCAGCAAAAAAAAAGAAAAAAAATGTATGTGCATCAGACTTCAAGATGTTCTATCACTATTAAAGATAATAATATAATTGTCTTAGTGAAAGCTCCCAGAGACTTAATTAGAGATTTTAATCAAGTTGCTAGACAGGAAGTAATTATCTCATATTCAGCTACTTTTCTATAAGACAACAGGTCAGAAATAATCTCAAAATCCAATGATACTGTCAAATAAATACTGGGGAAAGGTGGATTATCACTTGAAAAGTGATAATAAAGCAAATACAATATTAGGAGGTAGTTCTAGAGTAACCTAAACATGAAAGTTAAAGTGCAAAGTTTAAATAGAGAAAAAAAAAACCTAATGGAGAAACTTTGTGATCTTGAGCTCACAAAGAATGAGAAAGAATTTTTAAATTAAAACTTATAGAATAAACGATAAAACAAAGTGGACCTAATTGCAGCAAAGCGAAGAATTCTTACAATGAAATACACTACCTACAACTTTAAATTTTATATAGATGACAAAATGGGGTAATAATTTGATTCTTCTACACCCAATGAGGAATATTAAAACCGATAGCAAGTAAGAAGTGGAACAAACAGCATAAGAAATCCTTGAAATCAAGGGAGGTGGCGGTAGCAGTCTTATTAGAGAAACAGAAACAGTTTCGAGGCGGCATCCCAGAGATGAGCGCACAGTTTACACATCCAGACTGTTAGAGATCATAAGACACAAAGGAAAGTAACAGCGACGTCACTTCCCAGAGTCCTCTGCTTTTCCAACCGCTAGTGAGAACTATCCAGTGACTCGGTCTGTCCCTGCTGCGCTGATGTGGTTGAACTTCTGTAGAAGCTCTTCCTGGTTCCTAAAAATCAATGTTCCTATATCGGGACTTTCCTGATCAGATCTCATGACATCGTAAGTGGCAAATACAGGGCTGGGGAGATGGCTCAGTGGGGAAGTGCTTGGTGTGAAAGCAAGAGGAACCGAGTTTGGGTCCCCAGAACCCAAGGAAAACCAGGCACAGTAGCATGCATTTTTAGCTCCAGTCCTCCAGGAAGGGAAAAGATAGATTCCAGGGGCTCACAGGCAAGCCAAACCACCCCAAAACGGTGAGTTCAAGGCTCACTGAGAGACCCTACATCCCTCTCTCAAAAGGTAGAGAGAGAAAGAGGAAGATGACATTGATCTGTGACCTCTACCTGCATACAAGCAGGGTGAATGCACTTGCCCACACAGGTGCACACACATGCATACATCACACACACACACACACACACACACACACACACACACACACACACAGAGAGAAGGTAAATACTAAAACTGCATGGCAGATCATGGACTGAGAAGTAACAGTTTTTAAAATTGCATTTCATGTCTATATTGCAAGACTGCACAGTAACACACTCTCAAAACTGAAGTAGAGGTCAGAGATTATGCATTCTGATAGCTGTTATATAGTGCCATTAGCTGTAATTTATACTGTGTTTTCACATTAGCTTAATTGTTACCATATCCTTATCAAACAGGTACAGTAGATCAAATTGCAAGATATGAAAACTGGGTAACTTTAGTCTGTGTTAATAATGAGTTATCAGTCTTCTTCACGTGTGCTGTGCTTTTACCGAATACAGCTTTTCGCAAATTGGGTACTTTTTGAAAAGTCAAGTTGTTTTCAATTAAATGTATGTTAATGGATAGCTAAGACATAAAATTATAGATATTAATGGGGTACCATGTGACATAAATACTTAAATATTTAAATCAAGTTAAATGTATTTTTACCGAAAGCACTTGTCATTCCTTTGTGGTAAAACCATGTCAAAGTCTTCCTTGTTTGGCCCTGAAATTTACGGCACCTTATGGTTATCTGTGGGCGCCCTACTGGGCTACTGTACACCAGGACTTCTTGGTCTAAACCAAAACTCAGCCTCATGAATCACCTTTCTCCACTGCTGTCCCTTAGCAAAGTCAATGATGACGTCTCTCCAATTTACTTTTCATATGTAATGTTCCCTTTCTTCCTATGTACTTGTGGCTGTCAGCAAAGACATTACTAAAATTCTTGAAAGTGACCAATGTAGAATATGGCTCAAGTAACAAAGGAGCTTTGAGAACGCACATGCACAGACCCGTTGGACAGACACCTTTTGCTTGGGGTGGGTTCCCTTACCTCCGAAGAGATGGAATCCCTTCCTGCAGCTTGGCAGCGGCCACTTCGAAGAGCTGGATTTCTGAAAGCTTTGTTTTATTTTCAAATATTCTTTAGTAAAGAATGTCTTCGTGGCATTGTTCAGTTCTAGGGTAAAAGGAAAGAAAAGAGCATTTTAAGCATTAATTTTAATAAGATGGCAAGAATTTGATAGATTATCATAGGGCTTTGATAATAAATTCAGATCTCTTTAAGTCTGTAAGTTTAAAAATCTAATTTTTAAAATCTCAAACATGTCACCCAAATTCCTATCTGACACAGCTTTAAAACTATGCTTACATACAGAACGCATGTCTACTGAGAGGAATATCCATCAGGGGCCTCGGCCAGCAATGAGAGGCCGGTGCATGGAACACAGTCAACAAGACCACGCACTAAAGAATAGGAATAAACAGTTACCAGAAAAGAAGCAACTCTTCCCCCACAGTGACAGGACAGACAGGACGATCAGGGCTGGGGCTGGGCGGAGGGGGGCGGGCAGAAGTAAATAGAAAATCCATTTCAGACCTTTTTACCTCATATTGTTTAGTTCTTTGTAAGATGTATTGGCCATCTACAGTATGTACTGCTGCAGACTGGAGCGACCTTTAAAAATAAATCCTCAATATTTCAGAAGCTTTGCTAATGAGTTAAAAATCCGCGTGCAGTCGCCACAGACCATCCAGACACCGTGCATGGTCTTCCCCTCAAACGGAGAGTCTGAGTCACACAAGGGCAGGCAGGCATAGCCAGAGTCTGAGTTCTCCTTGGAGAGGGCAGTGCCGTGTTGGTAGCTGATGCGGGGAAACAACCAACCTCTCCAGCAACCACCTGCGCTTACTTCCATTCCCAAACGCTCCCAGCTAGCACCTGGCATCTCTTCCATTCCTTTCCTACTTCTGCCTTTGAGCCTAGCCTACTCTAGCTGCACAGGCTTGTCTCTGTTTTTATTCGTCATGCCTTCTTAGGTTGAATCTCCAGAGGGTCAAAGGAAAAACCAATTCACAAGTTTACATTAACAACAGAAAGGACTGTGTAAAAAAATCAGATGAGGGGAGCCAGGCTATGCACAACAGTCGCAGCTCCAGCCCCATTCCTGAGACTACACCTATGAGCCTATAATTCAAGCACGCAAGTTAGAGAAAGGGGAACTTCTAGTCTTTATGTAAGCGGGGCTTGTTATGGCTCCTGCAGTCTTTGTCCTTTATGTGTTTAAATGCTTAAGAGCATTCTAGGTGGGTATCTTTGATGTTTTCTGCAGAAGTTCACAGATGTTTTTCTAAAATCTACTTTGTCCACTGCCAATAAACGGGCCCCTCAGTCAAGACGACTATCTCCCGGCTGAGAGGATTCATCACCATTTTACCGGTAACTCTCTGTGCCATTCACGCCGTGCAGAGGAGAACAGAAGTCATCGAATGAACTGTAATTCAGGGCTCGTGATTTTAATTTGCATAATTTCCCAATAAATCAAGTATCTGATACCTGAGATTGCGTTGACCGTTAGGGAAAACAACACACCATTTTAAATGCCCTCACCAAGAGACCAAGATGGTAGATTTCGTGTTAGAGACAATATAAACATGCAGACGGGTGTTTAACCCAAGAATCTGTATTGTGCCTCCCTTTCTCTCCAATCTCTCCCTCTTCCTCCCGGAATACCGTAACCAAGTTGTGGAATGTTGACGCAGTTCAACGGGTACCACCACGTACCCTCCCTTACTTGAAAACTTATTTGGAAATACAATTAAACTCTGGTAAAGACAGATTTTAAAAATGGAAAAGCCAGCCAGAAGTCTTTTTCTCGGAAGAAGATGTGAAATGTAAAATCAGTAACAGTGTTTATACCACTCCATTTCTGGGTCACGAGGAACTTAATAGACACTGTGCTTTTTTTTTTTTTTTTTTCTTTGAAAGCAGTGTAGTTAAGCACTTAGCATACTAAGGGTAAGGGTAAGCAGATGATGGCAAGTATGACTACAACAATTTTTTAAAATCTGCAAGCTATATGGCAAATGAAACCGTACGTTCACCTGCATGTCTACAGCAGGATCTTGTGAGATCGACTGCTCTGGATGATTCTATGCACTACCCTCGAACGGAAAAAACATCTGGACGAGAGACGACGAGGAAACGGTTAGTGCGAAACAGGGGGGTGGGGGGGGTGGGGGGGGACACGTAACTTTGACAAACATAGGTAAAGGAAGAGTTATACGCGTGTGTAGCTGGCAGGACCTTTAGTCTTAACAACAGAGACAAAGGTTAAACACCGGACACTACCAAAAACAAAAGACAAAGCCGAGAAACTCGGCACGTCTGTACGATACCGTACCCGTTTTATAAGCTCGTACGCCTTCCATTGACTTCACAATAATTTATACGATACCTTCGGAGCTAAGACCAAGAGGTAGTTATAGAAAACCAAGGCGACTGCGGTAGCGAGAGAGGACATTTACCTGTCTGGAAAAAGACCGTAGAAATAATAGTCCGGCACAGCGGGCAGGGCGTGCTCGCCGGGTTGTCTTTGGCCAGAGTGCGCAGGCAGGGCTCGCAGAAGATGTGGCGGCAGGGGTAGCACATGTAGGGGTTGAAGTACACGTCCAGGCACACGGCGCAGATGTAGCCGTCCTTCTCCTCTGCGCACTCGCCCGCGTCCTCCGCTCCCATCTCATTACTCAGAGTCTGCAAACCGTGGGAAAACAGAACATCTTTCTTAGTTTAGTGTGAGGTGATGTTCCTTGAGGGTGACTTTATTTCTTGTTGGAATTAAAATATTCATGAGAATCGCATAGTGTCTGTTTCTGTGACAGATTCCAAGCGATAGAAATGTGATCTGTTAAAGTGAGAAGAAACAGAAAACACATGAAAATCCCAGAAGCCTCAGTTACTCATACCTGAGCATATTATGGGTGCTGTGAATCGAAGAGGCACTAGTCAAGTGTTACAGCGACCAGTGGCGCCACTGCAAACCTCCTCACCACCAACCAAAATGAGCACTGTCGTCGGTGATAGGACCTCACCACCGTATCTCCTCGGGGCGCCCATAACACAAGGCCCCCTTCCTCTCACGTTGTACCTGCGACGTTTCACGTTCTATACCTTGCATCAGTCTGGGCCCCACTGCCAAGAAAGTGTCAAAGTTAAGGGAACAGCAGGGGGTAGACTTGGTACAGCAGTGTGGGGTGATTATGGGATTAGCCTTGTGGCTGGGAAATATGAGGAACTTCTTCCCTTCCCATGCATCATAGTTTGGGAGAGGCAGCTTAGGGTAGCATGAGGAGGGTAGAGAGTTCTGATGATTTAACCTCAGTCTTCCCAATCTGTGAAGGTCTGGGGATCAAGTCAGGCAGCCCACTTGAGACACTTAGCTCACACATATTTAATAGATGCCAACCGTGGCACCCTCTTCCAAAGCTCCTACTGAACCCTAACTCCCCAACGCAGCAGCATGAGAGGTGAGGTGTAGGGGTGATGACTGTCATGGGGCAGAACTCTACAAACAGGATTAGTAACCCGTGTGAGGGCTGATGGGAGCGAAACGCCTCCCTTTCATCCACTGGATCTCCTGCCAGTGAGGACTGCATTCACCCCCAGAAGGAAGCATTGGGGCCTTCATCTGAAGCTGACCTTTCTGGAACCTGAAGTGTGCACTTTCCTGTCTCCAAAAATGTGAGAAATTTCTATTCTTATTAATCTCCCAGTCTTTGGTATTCATGTGATAGACCAAGTCTCTCAGTGCATTTATGCTGCAACAACACTGTGGTATAAACTATTCTCCGATGTTTCTAGATGTGTTTACCTTCCATGGCCATTCCCACTTTATAAAGATAATGAGTTTGGACCAATTTATTTTTAATTAAACTGTCATTTTTCTTATAGGTGTGGGGACATTCTTATTTAACCTAGTTATGTGTTGGCATTGAGTAAATGTATTATAAATAATTTCTTTCCTCCAGTTTGCTTTTCCACCCTTCCAGCATCACCCTTTGATGGACTGAGTTCTTAATCTGACCACATTTCTTTTTATTTTATGGTTTTTCTCTTTTAATTTATTAAAGAACTCTTACCCTTTTCCAGATTCATTGTTTTACATTTCTTATTATTTAAAAGGTATCATGTATCTGAAACTGCCTCTCATGAATTGTGCACCTTACAGACAAACTTCACTCTCTTGCTCAGCTGGCCTATCCCATAGAATTTCCCCTTGAGCCCTACTCTGAAGTGCTTCCTTGCCAGTAAGGGTCTGTTTGGGGGATTTATCCCAGTCCATTAGTGTACTGACTGTCCTGTCCCACGATCATGATCTACAGCCTCGGAGTAAGACTCAGTATCTGCTTGCTGGAGTTCTTTTATGTCGCTGTTACTCTTGGACTGTGCTGTGGTCATTCCTGACCATTTCTACGACTGCGCAGTTTATCACTTTGCTGTCATGCTTTGGTTTAAAAGCCACAGGTGGATAAAACAAAACACTTCACGATAAAGCCATATTTAAACAATATCTATTTACAAATCCAGCCCTATAGAAGGCATTCAAAGGAAAACTCCAACCCGAGGATACCTGCAGGAGTCCTTCTATGTTTCAGGATTGTTTTCGCTAGCCTTGACTCTTTTATTTTTCCACATGAAGTTGGGTATTGTTCTTTCAAGGTCTATAAAAACTGTGTTGTGATTTTGATGAGGATTGCATTGAATCTGTAGATTGATTTTGGTAAGATGACAGTTTTTTTTGCTATGTTAATCCTACAGATCTATGAGCATGGGAGATCTTTTCATCTTCTGAGATCTTCTTCTTTTCTCCAGACCCTTGATGTATTGTCATACAAGATAAGTCTTTAAGAAAAAAATAGTGAGAGCCAAATGCAAGAAAGTGGCCTTGATAAAGCTGTGGAGTTCAAGGACTTGGAAGTAGACTGGTTGCACTAGGGATTTAAGACATTTTGAAGACAAAGGCAGTAGGAGATAATTTTTCATTTGAGCAAATGAATGTTGGTTTTATAAGGAACAATTCTGATTTATTTCTTTAGAAGCTTAAATAATCATATCTCTTGAATTCACATTTTTATTTTGAGTTGAAGTACCCAGTTTCTTATGAAGATCAATCAATAGATTAAAAAATAACACACCTAGTTTCTGATTTCTAGGTAGGTCTCTCTGGCATTGTAATAGGAGCTCACACTACTAAGTATCATTCCAACAAATGTCCATCAGTGGTTTCCAGAAACACCAAGTGCAGCTACACCTTAGGCTTATCCTACCACGTCCTGCACAGAGTAAAGAAAACAGAGGCCTGTTGGACTGGTCGTTTTTCTTTTACATATGGGCTTCCTTCCCTGCTTTATTCTTTACCCACATTTCTTTGCAGCAGAAAAACATTTATATCAACCAATGTGGGTTTGTTGTTTGCAGTTTTGTTTATCCATGACCCTTCTTCTCTATTCAGGAAAAAGCAGGTAAAGCTTTGCTGGACCTAGGAATGGACAGTGGCACACAGTATGTAAATAACAAAGGAGTTATTGGTAAACATTTGGCATTTTATCTTCAAAGTATACGATTCTCAGCACAAGTGACAGATTTGGAGGATCTCTGTCAGGACCCTCCTTTCCTCACACTCAACACACCCCAGACAAAGGTGCTCTAGGGTTATGGCAAGACACTGGCAGACCCCTACCAGACCATCATCCTTCTACTAGCTCTAAGTTGAATACTGCCCAGAATTGTGTAGTCAAGGAAACCCACACAGTATATCTTCAGAATCCAGAGAAAGCAAGGCTGCAGAATTCTTTCATGCTTACGGGAGGAAGGAACCAGACAGAATGGTGCTGAGTCATCACTGAGTATATCCTAAGGGCTGTTTAGCCAGCACAAGGAAGAAACCACACTGAACTGGGAGACGGACTGCCCAACAGGAAGCAGACAGGACAAACATTCGTCTCTCCTACCAACATCCTACTTGGAAAGCACTAGGGATTTAGAGCACAGACAGACCTAGCAGGATAGACTGTTGACCCTGCATGGACCAGTTCATGTTTCAGCCCACATAAAAAGTGGGATCAAAGTTTAGAAGTTAACTGATTAAATATGTATTAAGCATTATTTATATATCATGCATGGGTAACATTTAATTAAAAATAATAAAAATCACACTTTCTTAAATACCTAACTCTATAGAATATAATTATCTATCTATCCATCTATCTATCTATCTATCATCTATTTATTGTTTTTTGGGGGTACAAGAGACAGGATTTCCCTTTTATAGCCCCGACTACCCTAGAACTTGCTCTGTAGACCAGGCTGGCCTCAAACTCAAGAGATATGCCTGTTTCTGCCTCCCGAGTGCTAGGATTAAAGGTGTGTGCCACCAGCATCCAGCATTATAGAAATATGCTTAATGCTCAGAATAAATTCTTTTCTTTCAATTATATTATTTAACCTCTTCACGGTAGCTGGAGTTATGAGAATCTTTCTTTAACTATTATTCTACTGTATTTTTCATAAGACTGGCACAACATCCATACCATGTCATAGGAAGACTTTAGATATTAAGCAATGATTAAGAAAACAGCATATGGAAGTCACTTTAAATATACATCTTTCAGAACACTTTAAACGTATGATTCTTAAAGAAATGTAAATTTTTACAAATGCCATTGTTGTGTCGTAAGAATTTATATTTCTGTCTCAGAACATGACTTCAAATTTGCATAAACACGTATTCCAAATTTGATGGTTTGGGAGTTCTAACATATGCTAGCCTCCATACCAGCCATCAAAAATTACATATTTTAAGAAATAACTAGAAAAGCTTTTTATATCACCCAAGTTCCCACTTTTGATCAATATAGAGAACCAAATCAATGCAGGAAGTCTTGCATTGCTAGGTGAAAGGTTAACTATCTCCTCTCTCTCTCTCTCTCTCACACACACGCACATACACACACACAACTACAGACATGTATCAAAGCTCATCTCTGTGCGTAGCAGCAGGCGAGAAAGGTGCTTGGTGCAACAAATGGCCTCAAAAGCCTCTTTGGTTTTGATAAAGAGGATCCAGGATGGCGCCCAAATTCTAGTGGACATTATTTGTGGGTGTGGGGCTAAGTCAGCACTTCTAACTTGGGAACCCTGAAATGAAGAAATGCAACTTTAAAACAAGCCCTTCATCAGTTAGAGAGACAGTGTCACAGCAAAGCTGAAAGTCACAACTATAAGTTGGCCTGGTGGTCTTGTGCCCACAGTCCAGAACACCTATGACACACTTGGAAACCACACCTGCTAAAGATGAACACACACTCCAAGGTAACAAAGTACACCCAAAAAGAAAGCAGGAGTGCCACATGTACGCCTGGAATTATGTTCTCCTTTGGTTTTCCAGAGAGGGCTCATGTAGCCCTGGGTGTGACCTTGGACTTCTGACCTTCCTGTGATTACAGACTTTGGCCACTACACCCACCAAGAATTTACTTTTGGACAACTGAAGAATACAGAATGGCTATTTTCTAAATTCTCTAAAGGAGAACTTACAAGAGAAACATGTTCATTTAATTAGGCTAAATCAAAATGTCTGAAGACCGTAGCTTTGAAGTATGATGTCCAAGTACAGATTGTATATGGGAAAGGTTAAAGAAGAAAGGATTGGGGTCATGGAACATATCAACAAGAAAACACAGGGAGCAATGACCCATGTGATTCCCAAAATAACTGTGCTTCACTGAATTCTACTTCTGCAAACACTTTGCTCCCCACTGTTTCAGACAGTCATTTTCTAGCCTTAGTCTTTCTCAGCTTCTTGATCACACTGCATGAATACCCCTTCTAGTCATTTCCAGCAGGCTGATATCTGAGCCGATTCTTCTTGCCCACACCTCCCTGCTTTCCTCTGTTCTCACAAGGGTGAGGCTCCTGAAGGCTTGGTCCTAAGCTGCTTCCACACCCTCCCGCTCTCTGCATAACTTCCCTACGCAGAGGCCTCTCGGCTTCTGTGAACAGCTGCCTTCAGATCATCTCCAAGACAGGAGCCCGATGTAACGCTTCATCCCCCTTCCCTGTTTTTGTGTGTGGCTACAAATCAAAGCCAGGACTTTGTACTTTCTAACCAACTACATCCCCGTGCCATGGCAGTTCTCTTTGAGCTCCAAAACCATATATCTAAGTGTCCATTGCATACTTTTATCGTGATGCCTTACACTTACCTTTATTTAACACGGCCGCACTGAGTGCCCGAGCTTTTGTACACAGCTGATACACTTAGCTTTAACTTTGTTAATATATCCAGTAATTCAGCCATTTTACCAGGGCATCTTATTAATTTTAGTCCCCGAGTGTCTCTTGAATCCAATCTCATCCTTTTTATATAAACGCCTTTCTCTGCCCCTCTCTTCCTCACACCCCTATCTCATTAGATGCTAACCGGTCCTTACATCTTCATTACGTCACGGAATTATTTTTGCACACTTTGCCACAAGTATTCTGCTCAGAGACCTATCTATCATATCACCCTATGTTTGAAAGACTTCCGAGGCCTCCTTTTGGCCACGAGGAGGAAAAAAAAAAGTCATCATCTGTATGGGGGTTCTTCTTTCCAGCCCAGCTTCAATGGCTACCTCAGCCACTGTTCTCTGACCCCCAATCCTCCAAGACCTGTGTGGACAGCTGAGAAGGGAAGGAACATATCCTTATGTGAGCTCCTGTGTCCTCCCTGCATTGTACTGTCAGACTGCAGAGACAAGGACAAAGGCTAACCGTGCTTTAACACGTCAAGTTTGGCGTTGCCAGAGCTCTCCATTTAATCCTCCCACATGGGCAGGACTGGTCATCATCAGGACACTCCTACACAGAGGGAGTCGGTGGCTGGCTCATCTTTCTAAAGCGAATCATATGTCCTTGTGTATCACGGCAGAACAGATGAATCTTCTCATATCCTAATTTGAGCAGCGAGGAGAGAGGAGGCAACTCTTGGCAATCACAAACGCCCCGAGTGTTTCCTGTAGCAATACCTGCAGTAAATCAAAACGGTGGCTGCTTCTGTGTTCCAAACTGGATTTTTATGCAGTAGGTCTTTACTTCATACGTAAGCCAGAACCTGTGGCACTGCACAGGGAAATTAGCCTAACTCAAAAATAAATGTCGAGGGGTGGAGTACGGGCCAATCACAGTTTCTAAAGGCTCACTCGACCTAGTCTGTGCAGCCCACATGAGGGCAGTTGTGTTTATGTAAAGCACTGTTCATCTCAGACAAACGTCTTGGAAACCTCAGGGAGGAATTCTGGAAATTACTTACACTTCTGTTATGGCTGAAACGAGCCCTTTTCAGGTTTTTACCTGAGCACACAAGAATACTTTAATAAGACACTGCAGTTCTCCACGAGTCACAGAGAGACACAGAGGAGTTACTTCAAATCTGCCACATGTGGGCTGCAGCGGGCATGACAGCCTGTCATGGGAAATTTTAGGGAGAACAAAAGCATCACATATTTCCTCTTATAAATGATGGCAGAAAATGGCGCTCATTTTAAGTGGGGAGTACATGAATTAAGACAGCGTAAAAATAGTATAGACATGTCAAAGGAAAAAAAAAACTGAGTATGTGCGATTGAATGAGATCTCTGCAGGAAGTGACAGGCCAAGAGGGGAACAGAGCACAGGGGAGCCATGATGGCGTGAACAAAGCTGGACGTGCGATGAGATGCAGACGGATGTAGACCATGCAGCAGAGATGTTACGGGGAGGTCCCGAGAGGTCATGCGAGTCGGCAGTTCCCTCAGGAAAGAGCTGCGATGCCATGCTCCGGATCCGCTTATGAAGGACCGCTTGAGGAAACGGGGCGTTTGAGGAAGGGTGTTTATGGAAGAGCTAGCAGCAGACGTTAGGAGGGATGAGAAGCAGGCCACGGTCCCAAAGACTCCTCTTCTGCAGTCCCAGTAGAAGATGGCGGGAGCTGGACCAAGCTTTTGGCTGCAGAGTTGCAGAGAAGTGAGCAACAGCTATAGTGAACTTTGCTGTGGAATGAAACACATTTGTCTTTTCTGTAATTTAAGCACAGTTTCTTCGTGTGTTGTGTATGGTGTATGTATGTGTGTGTGTGTGTGTGTTTATACACACATGCACACAGATATGTGAGCCCATGAATGACCGCTAGAGGCCAGGGACATTGTGCATCTTCCTTTACTGCTTTCAATCTTATGTTTTGGAGACCGGGCATCTCGATGAAGCTGCCCTTCACCTTCTCAGGTAGATTATGTTAACATAGATTAGGTCAGGTAGATAACTGGCTAGCATGTTCTCGGCCTGTCTCAGAGTGACTGGCATGCACAACATTCCTGGCTTCGGCATGGATGCTGGAATTTGGTCTCAGATCCTCTTATTTCCAGAGAAAGTATTCTTACTAAGTGAGCCACATCTCTAGCCCCTCAATCAGAGTTTTTAATAGGAAATCAGAAAACGAAATCTCTGACATGTTTTTCTCCATGTACAAGAGGTACTATGAACTAAAAAATTAAAGATGCACTTACATGGCAGGATCAGAAATGACAGTATAGAAATGTCAGGAGAGAATACCCAAAGAGGCTTATGTTCCCTCCACACAAATTCTCTGCGAGACATCTGACATTATGGTCTTCTTTGTGGAATTTTTCTTTCCTCTTCTGAGGGGAAATGTTGGTAGTCTTCGGAGCCCGTCTCTCTGCAATAGATCTCAAGTGGAGATTGCTCCAGGAATCACGTGGGAGCAACTGTGGCAGAATGCAGATTCCCTGGCTCTTCTTCTGATTCAGCATTCCTGAGATAGCCCCAGGACCCTTCACTCTTACCCATTTCTACATGGGTAATTCCCGGGCCTGCAGACTCCCAATCTCTATCTTGTCTGTCCATCAAACCACGCACCCCTAATTTCTATCTATGCCACAAATCCGTCTGACTTGTAGATCCCCATGAAGCAGGACGCTACTATCTTTTACCTTCAGTTTAGGGAAGGAGAAAGGAGAGACAGAAATCTTTACTGCCTTTACAGCAGCCTTAGTACAGAAAGAAAGGTAGAAATCTCCATAACTGCTTAGGCTGTCCTAAGCTCCAATCTCTCCAACCTTTGTTCTCACACTAACTAACCACAACAACCCAACCAACCAACCACCAACCAACTCCCACCTCTACCCTGGAGGCTTCAGACCTTTTATGCCCTAAGTCAAAAGTTCCCATAAACCCATGTGGCACAAAATCCCAAAGACAAGCTACAGGTACCAGAACAACTGCACCCAACCAAATTGTAGCCACCTGCATCAAGAATTCCAATTCCAACTCATAAACAACTATACCACAGCTAGGGTGGGAACACGAACCTCTAGTGACTAGTCAGTTGAGCCAGAAAGCTTTTCTTAACATAAAAATTCCAAGTGTTCCTCTACATTTGTATATGATGAAAGAAAGAAGGCAGAGATTTTAAAGAATGGTTAATTCAACCATTTCTCTCATCTACCTAATATATTTGATTAAAATAAATAGTATCACCTTTAGTTAAGTTTTCTCTTAGTAAATCATATCACAGAGACCACTATCTCAGATGTAAAATTTACCGAAGGAACATAGATTTCAGAAAAACAACATTTGGTATATCTGATAATGACACTTCATGAGAAGTTTCTGAGAACAGAGACCATATTGGACGAGGTCAATAACAATGTAGGTTTGTTTTCTGGTCAGTATGTCTTACAAACTGAACTAATTAGCATACTCTTGTTACATAGTATAAAGACAGACACCACTTGGGCAACTCTAGTACCAATAAGTCGCTTAGATCCTACTAATTGATGTCCAAGAGGACCATGACAGTTCAATATATTGCACACCTTTTGGACAACACAGGGAGACATTTGTTTTTGATCTCTAAAGTCATCAGTGGTTGTGCTTACCATGAAGCAAGTCAGTCAACAGTCATTTTTGGTGTTGTCTCTAGAAAGATGGTGGCCTAACTTAAGGTCCGTGTCCAGTAAGGGAACAGCACACTACGTGTGACACCTGACATAGTCACAAGATCTTCCTTTCACCTTAAATAGTTCAGGTTACAGGTAGAAGCTTTCTGTGTTCAAATTTTTGTTCCATCACCATCAGATGGGTGACTCCAGATAAATGACTTCATGGCCTACGCGCCCTTATCTATAACACAAGGGAAAATAACTGACTTTTAAGAAAAACACTGCCATCAATCTTACCACGCTTTGGGGCCACCGAGGTACCACGGTCCCTCTTTCTCCTTTGTGACCCATTCATGTCCCTGACTCAGAGCAATGTATGTGTGTACGAGACGCGGTGAAGCCATTTTCAGGAAGCAGTGAGCCACTGAGAGCATAGCCCCCTGACGAAGGTTGTTGCTAGCCACATATGGCGCGGATTGATAATATCTGGCTGTGGCTATTCTGAGTCAACAGGGCCAGAAAACAATTTCCTCCCTTGTAAAAGACTAAGACAAAAGTTCCCCGTTCCTTTCCAAACATCACATTTGCTGTGCTGCTCGATGAATAGAGGCGCTGCTTTGTTCAGGAGAGATCAGAACTCTTCAGAACAAATAATAAGGACTGCTTTGGGGGGGAAAAAAACCAGAAATTGATTTCTATGATTTTATTTTATGTCACACCACTACAAACACTTACTAAAATATTTCTGAAAGTACACTTTTAAGATAAAAGAGCAAGAACACATTTCAAAGATGTATTTTTAATTTTACTTATCTGAAAATGTATATGCATGTGTGTATGTGTGTCACAAGGGAACAAGAAAGTTCGGGATCCTTTGGAGCTAGAGTTACAAGCAGTTGTGAGCTGCCCAATGTGGATGGCAGACACAAAACTTGGGTCCTTTGGAAAAGCAGTAAGCTCTCTTAACTGTAGAGGAACACTTGATCCTTGATGCAGCAGCCTGGCTGCTCTGGGAAGGATCAGCTTCAAGGGCCTGTGTGATAGACTTTTGATCTCCCATCTGGCAGCTTGGCTGCCCTAGGGTAGAAAGGCTGTTAGTTAGTGTTAGTGTTAGTGTTAGTGAGGCTATTCCTGTCCCCTGTTTGTGCTAATGCTGAATGAAAGGGAATTGCATGGTTCCTCCCCAGCCACTGACATGGAGTTAGGAAGAACATTCCATGTGTCTCAGTCTGACCTTCACCTAGTGGCAGCAAGGCTGACTGGCCTGGTGTTTGGGAAGTTAATTATAGGAATCTCTTCACTAATGCAAAACAAGACTTTGTATCTGAAGACAATGTAGCTCTCGCCTTTAAGTAAGCCAACTCAGAAGGCAATGGTAGCATAGGCCTTTAATCTCAACTCTCCGGACATAAAAGGAGCCGTCAGGAGAAGCAGAGGAGGAGCAGAGAGAAGAAGCAGAGGCAGACACTGAGTGAGACGCAAGAGAGTCAGAAGACTGAAGAAGCAGAGAAGAGGCTGTGGAGAAGGCAGCTAGTAAGAGTTCAGTTCATTTATCCACTGAGCTCTCTCTCCGGCCCCATGAGAACATATTCTCTATAATGAAGGACTTAAAATTTCTTTCCCTTAATTATGCTGCTGTAGAAAAAAATCTTACAAAACTTTCCTGTCTGAAAGAGAATCGCTGACAAGCTGAAGACACAAACAAGGGCCAGAGCACAACCTGTACCAACAAGCCTGGGAGTTCGAGCAGTTAATCCCTGCGCAGTTGGCCTCAGATGGTCTCAAACTGATTAACAATGGGCATCCCTAACTTTGGGTTCCACTTGTAACTTAGGACCAACCAAGCTGGGCAGATGTGCAACCCCAGCCAAGCACGTGGAATGCCCCCTTTCTACGGATGGCCCTCCCAGAGCTGTGCTCTGCCAACGGCCTCCAGTCGAGGCGCACCTGCAGCCTTCTCTCTCCACTTGTTTGCTTTCCCATTCATCTGCTGCCTTTGAGAATCTGCCAAACATGGTGATGGGCTGACTCCTCGGGCATAAAAAAAAAAACTCTGAATAAACAGCCTTTGTTCTCATTTGGACGGTCTTCATTTCCAAATGGTAATCACCTATCAAAGGCTCAAGAGAAACTGCTATTTAAAGCATATGTTTACAACATTTAATCAGTTAACAGTGTTTTCCAGGAGAGTCAGAAGGGCTGGAAAGGCCAACAAATTCATTGCTTCTGACTGAGGCTTTTTTTTTTTTTTTTCAGAAAAAAAGAGAAAATGTTCTAAATGTCACATAAATTATTTAAAATGTTCGGAAACCAAATGGGTAAAATATAGTGGTGTCAGAGATTTGTAAAATGGCACAATCAGCAAGTAAGAGTTAGTTCTACCTACGTAGCCTGTGGACAGAAGCACAATGCTAAGTGAATTGGGACATGATTTGTGATTTGTAACAACCAGAGAGCTAGATCTGCTATTCCTGCGTATGCTAAGTAAATCTGTATGAAGTCAATGGGATATATCTTCTACATAGATCTTTCCTATTTGGTTGCTGATATATTTGTTTTCTTCAATGTACACTTAAGAAGAGGAGGGCGACTAAGCTCAATTCAACCCATCATACGGGATGGAGAGAGGAGACTGAATCAAGAATACAGAAGAGGGCAAACACGGGTGCTTATTATTTGGAAATGGAAACAGACCTCATACCACAGCCTTTCTGAGCGGTACTGCGATCCCATTTTCAATCTGAAACTCAGATTTACTCAGCCAGTTAGTCACAGGACGGGTGTGCAGCCCTAAATTGGTCTGATTCCAGAGCCTCTACTCTGAAAGAATGTATCTTATCCTCTTAGTGGCAGACAGCAGAGGACAGTAGTTAAATCCATTTGATAGAAATAACACTGAAGGGAACTGATACACTGGCGATGCTAAAGGAAGCTAATTTTCAAAAGAGGGAACTGAGGACAGACGTAACACAGACTATTTAGATATCACATAGAGTGAGACCAAGACTTTTAAACAGATATTAATTGATTTCCTAAAAACGAAATAATTCTCTTCAAAAGAAAGCTTGTCCTTTTTAACACTAAAGCAGAGATAATACAAATTCGAGACAAAATTTAGATATGGAGAGTGTTAAATCATTTTATAATCATAAAGAAGGCAGTCCATAATGTATTAGATATACCTGGAAAAACCAGCTCAGGGTCTAAGTATGTGAGAAGAATGGTGACAGGATTATAAATCAGGAGTTCTGGACAAAATGACTCCTTGAATAAATATTTATAAATGTTAATTACCCCTGGCATATAGAAGCATGTACTATATTCATACACTTATTTATGTGTGCATATAAAATTATGTACACATAAAGTCTGTAAGAAGTTAGGTTTGAACTCCATGAGAGTAAGGTGTTGGCGCTAGAGATAGGATTACTAGAGGATCCACTGTTTTCAGGGTTTGACGTTCTTTGATTTTTCCTTTTTTTTTTTTTTTTTTAAAAAAGAAGAACAATTTCAGCTGAGCTTCTCAAGTGTTGGGACCGCATGCATGAACCACTGTGCCCAGCGTCAGCGCTTGGGGCTTTACAATGAGCTTATGAGGAATCTCACAGTTATAGAGTGAGGTAAAACAGCCAAAATATTTTTTAAAATATAAGCTACATTTGTGGGAAAGATCAGAGAATATTGAATGAGTTCTCTAAGAAGCCTTGGAGAAATAGAGCCAAGCTGTCATAATTAAGGTAGATATCTAAATCTAATCTTTTCCCCAGAACAACATCAAAATTCTGTTTGGTCAAAAGAAAAAACTACAGCAGGGTGCCTTTAATCCCAGCACTCGGGAGACAGGCAGATCTCTGTGAGTTCGAGGCCAGCTTGGTCTATAGAGTGAGTTCCAGGACAGCCAGAGTTACAACAGAGAAACCCTGTCTTGAAAGAAAAGGAAGGAAGGGAGGGAGGGAGGGAGGGAGGAAGGAAGGAAGGGAGGGAAGGAGGGAGGAAGGAAGATGAAAAAGAAAAAACACAAACGAAATACAAATGTCTGTGAAACCCTTTTAAAAAAGTTCAGCATCTTTATTAAGGAAATGCAACTCAATACTACTTTAAGGTTTCATTCTAGAGAGTGGCCAAGGTAAAACTCAATGACAGCAGATGTACTGGTGCGAACGTGGGGAAAAGAACACCATCAACTGCCGGGAGTGCAAACTGGTGCACCCTTTACGGAAATCAGTGTGGACCTTCTTCAGAAATCTACAGACGCATCTACCTTGTGACCCAGCTGTATCTTTCTCGGGCATACACCCATAGGACTCCGTACCTGCTTTAGAGATATCTGCTCAAACGTGTTTACTGCTACTCCAGTCATAATAGCTAGGAAATGGAAAACGGGTTCTCCGTTTTCTTATGTCACCGTTTCCTCAAGGATTCCAAGCAGAAAACCCCTGCTGAGCCTTCTTCCCCATGCAGAGCCCGCCGACCCTCCATCACCCCTTATCACTGACTACGCAGTGTTATGCCTCCATCCCTACCTCAGAAGTAGTTAGTGAGGACCCAGAGGACAAATCTGCCCTTTTCTTTATGTCCTCAACCCTCAGTCAGAATACCTCGGATGGAAAAGGCATTCAGAAAATCCTGAACGAGTATGACATGAGTTTTGAGCTTTATTCAATGTCAATGTTTTTTTTTTCTTTGAATGGATAAAATTTAAGGATTTCACAAAAATGTAAAGGACTATAATTTACCTTAAAGCTGGTTAATATTTCAAAGACACCTTCAAAATATGTTGATTACTATCACGACCTTTCTTAAGAAATATGGAAGGCATGATTTATGCATAGGAAAATGTGCAACTGGAGTCAGCTGCTAAGTGGACTCTCCTCCCTAAAGATCAAGATATCAAGTATCTTTTCAAGAGGCTCAGGTAGATTGGCTAAATGACTTTCCATACTCCCTTATGGACTTTTGAATTCAGGCTATTACATTTAATTATTAATGACTGGAGAAAAGCATAAGAATTAATGTTTACCATTGCTTTGTACATTTGGAGGGAATACTTTTTCTTTAACCTTGAAGATTGCCACACCCTATAATCAGTTACATCTATTTTGATTAAATATCCAAATAAAAAGATTACATGAGAAAAATGGGTGCTATTAAAAACAATAGTCCATCCTATGACTGTGTAATTATAAAACGTATCCTCAGAGGTCACTGACAAATTCATTTTCTGTAGCTTAACTGCCATGCATGCTTTTTAATATAAGATATTATAAAAAGACTGCAAAATGCCAGACGCTTTTCCTCTAAAGCATAAAATGAGTCTTTGCAACTTAAACAAAAATGAAGAAATTAAGTAAATAGTTCCTGTATGAAGACCTGTACACTGCCAGAAACAAATCATCAACAAGGGTCTGCCAGTCTCTGAAGGGAAAGAATTAGAGCTGAAATATCATGCCATGATTTTCATCTTCATCTTGAACTCACAGCCCAGCCACACCCTTCCACGCTGCTTGTCAGTGGTAACATTACAGATAAGAGCTAAAGATAGATGCCCCAAGGTTTGGGATCTCAAAAGTATACTGGCATTCTTGAAGCTTAGGAATGTTTGACCTTTAAAATCTTCATCTTTTCATCCTTTTATAAAACTGGACAGAGTTTAAAATACCTCCTTAAGGTGCAAAGTTTGGGGTCAGTTTTAAGCTGAGAATATCTAAATTTTCAGTTATGCTTTTTAATGTTAAGAACACTGTTATCATTAAGAATATGCGAAGGCCTGGGAAGAGGAAGCCCATCCAGGCGATAAGGGCAAGTGACACAGAATAAATTAATATTAACTGTAATAGCTATTTATCAAATTACTGCTGTGAATAAGGTCTATCGTAAAATTAAAATGTTTTACGTACTGTAATTCCCCAAATAAACCTAGGGAGGGGGTAATGCTACTTCTAATGTGCAGATCAGGACACGGAATCCAGAGGTGTTGAGTTATTTGCCAGCTAATAACTGAGAAAGGCAGTATTCGCCAACACCGCTCTGATTCCAAAGTCTTGGCTCTGAGTAGCCATGCTAAGCTGCTTAACCGCTCAGATTATTACCCAGGTGGTGATTTATTAAAAACGCACTGAGATTTATAAAGCAGATGAGTATAAAGACAGAAAAGTCTGCGCTAACGCCTCTCAGACCCAACTCCGCCCCTCAAAACTCCACATCTTCTTTGAAAAACTGTTTTTAATATTTGCTTGTTTTTAATTTTACAGGGTTTGACTAGTTACCTTAATTTTGCTTATTTTGTTTTTGAGATTAATATAATTACAGCGTTTCTCTTTAAATACGTGTATTCCCAATTGAGTCCGATTTGTACTGTTCACATGCACACGTGTGTGGGGCCGTCCACTGAGTGTGGTCCACTTATAAAGACTGTACCCCTGAAGAAATGGACTCTCTTCCTCTAGCAGCCATCACGTGTCAGGAGACAGAGGAGCTCCTGGGATGTCTTTATCTGGTCTTCTCAAGGATTTGAAGGAAGCCTTTAAGGCCTATCATGCTGTCCGCGATACTCTGTGTCTTTCTAAAGCTTTCAACCTCAAGGTCCAGTGACGGCTCCCGTGGTCCTCATGTCCTTTCTCCCGATAAAGTTCCGGGTGATCTCCTATCAGCTCCTTTCCCAAACCAACCCAACTACCCATTTCTCTTATTCTTTTGTTTTATCTTATTCTATGAAAAGGTATGATCGGTGAGCAAATCTACTAAGAGACAAACTCTAGAGAGCAAGGTCAGTGTCTAAGTGGGCTGGCTAGCCAGCTTCCATGAGCCCCCTCCTAAGAAGTGCATGTTAGACCCTGTTACTCTGTATATTTTGCTTTTAATGCAACTAATTTTGACAGATTGCTTCTAAGAAAGCCTCCAGGTCTACAGACCGTCGTAGACAAGGAGTTTACTAAGAGCAAATACAGCTACCTTTTAGGGACAAGCTAAGTCCTAATCGTGGGAACAAAGACGGCTTGCTCTAATTAACAGCACTTGAATTACCTGCAAGGCAGGAGGCTAGCAACGTCAGCCCAGTGACCAGAGCACACAGTCAAGGTCAGTGACTCAGCAGAGATGGCTCTACCTAGGAGGCCAGCACATGAATAGCACATAGCCATCTCCCTGGCTGGGCCAAGGGGACATGCATAGGGCTTGTGGGACCTCCACTGGCTCAGCCCATAATAGTCTAGAGGACAAACTGATCTCTACAGAGATGACCTCAATCTTTGTCCGGTTTCTGGCCCAATAAAAAACTCCAGGCAGGGAAGCTGGCTTTTCTCCCTCTCTCAGAACCCCCCGCTCTGGTGCTCCTCTCATTTTTCCTAAATTTCTTACTTGTCCTCAACGTCTCACTTAGTATTTTCTGTAACTTAACTGCCATACATGCTTTTTTAAATATAAGATATTATAAACAGAATATTGCAAAATGTCAGAGGCTTTCTGATTTCCCCAAAGCATAAAATGTTTAAATTTACAATTTAAACGAAATTGAAGAAATTAAGTAAACGTTTCTATATGAAGATCCGTACACTGCCAGAAACAAACCATCAACATGGGTCTGCCAGTCTCTGAAGGGAAAGAATTACAGATGAAATATTATGGAATTCATATATATATATATGAATCTATCTATATAGATATAGATACATATGACATATATACATATGTAGACATATATTTATCTATCTATATATGTACATATGTGTATACACACACACACACACATATATGTATGTGTGTGTGTATATATATATATATATATATATATATATATATATATTCATTTATATAGGTCAGGGTGGCCTGGAACTTGCTATGTAGCTTAAGATGATCTTGAACTCCTCCTCCCCTGTCTCCACTTATTTGCTAGCATTGCAAGCCTCAACTTTCCTTATGTTCAGGCTGTCTCAGTGGTCCTTAGGATGCCTGGTACAAACTACACTCTGACAGCAACACACAGCAGCAAGAAGCACTCAGGCCTCATGGGTAAGTTCACACCAGGACAGCAGAAAGTGCCCAGGAGAGCAGCACTCCAGGGCACTAAGAAGATGAGAAACAGAGACAGAAAAAGGTTCAACATCTTGCCAGGTAGGCCCAGCAAGAGACCATGCACTGAAGGAAGCAGGGGTCTACGTCAGTCAAAGCCAAAAAACCTGGAAGGGTTCGGGAGACAGCGGGCAAAAGCCTCAGGAGAAATGTATCAGTTTTTGCTTTTGTGGATTTTTTTTGGATAAAAATACATTTATTATCATTATCGGTGTTGTAACTTGGTTATTAAAGTAAAATAGTCGTGTGCCCCTTTTGTAGCATGCATTTAAAACTGGAGCATGAGGTGTTACTGCAGCATTCTGTAATGAAGAACCTGAGGCTGCTCTACAGAAGACCTAGATTCCTTCCTCGTCACTGGCTTGACTGAAGTGGGGAGAGAAGCCACTTAGGACTAAACGATGTGCTTCTCTTCCTTTGTTATCTAAGAGAGTCTCAGAAGCATGCTGGTGTCTCTCTAAATAAACAATTTCCTAATTGCTTTTTGTTTTTATATCGTATTTTAAGCTTATTCTTTGATAATTTCATACACTATATTTTGACCATATTATTTCCCTTCCCCCAATTCCTCCCAGACCCTCCCCCACTTCCCTACCCACCCAACTTCTTGTTCTTTTTCTCCTGAAACAAACAAACAAACAAACAAACTGTGGAGTCAAATTTTGTCCGCTGACTACTCCCGAGCATGGGACCTGAACTGGATGGAGCGTGGCTGATATACCCAGTGCCACTAAATTGAAGAAAGCTATTACCCCTCTCCCAATAACTATTGATTGCAAACAGCTCCCTAGGTAGAGGTGGAACTTCAAGCCTATTTCTCTTCTTCTGTGCTGAGATTCTGTCTGGACTGAGTTCACCCAGGTCTCGTGCATCCTGTCACAGTGTCCGTGAGTGTATATGTGCATCTGACCTGCTATGTTTGGAAAATGTTGATTCCCAGGAGTTGTCCATCACCTCTGCCTCTTACAATCTTTCTGTTCCCTCTTCCACACAGATCCCCGAGCCTTAATGGGAGCGGGTGCGGTATCCCATTTATGGCCAGGCACTCCAAAGTGTGTCCTTCTCTGCATGTGGCCCCGGGATCAGCACCCCACAGGGGAGTTGTCATATAGCATTTGCTAGACTGAGGCATATTCTCTCTGTATCTATGTCGTTGGCAGCTTCTGTCGGGTAAGGATGTTTATTTTGTCATTTTTCTGCATATAATGAAATGATCATATGAATTTCGTCCTTCCCTTTGGAATATCACATTTATCTGATTACATTCATAATTCTAAATTTATTGATCCAATTGCGTTTCTATGATAAATTCCACTTGACCATGAAGAAAAATTTCAAAATGTTTCTTTTGGGTTGCTAATATTGCATTTTGCCTGTAAATTTATGAGAGACATTTCATTGCATTTTTTCTTTATTGTACATTATTTTCTAATTTTAATTTTATCATCTCAGAAAATGAATATGTAATATTCCCTACTTTAAAATTATTTTTTGGCATTGGTTCTTCTTTGTTTGGGAAACCTCAGCAGTAGGGCCAATGAGGTTCAAGTCTTGTCTTTGACTGAGACATCTTATAATTAATTTGATCCCTTTTCTCATTTAGTCTGTTCAGAGTTTCTCTTTCTTCATGACTCAGTCTTGGTAGGACATATGCATCAAAGGATGTACACACTTCTTGTAAGACGGCAACAAGTTGTTGCTGTATAAATGTTTAAAAAGTGGTGAGCTCTGAAATCAATACAAACAAGCCACACTAAACGGACTCAGTGTATTACAGTTACACATATTCATATATACATACACATACTCAAAGAAAGAAAGATGTCATCAATTTGAGGAGTGGGGGGCATGGAAGAGGCTGAAGGGAGGAAAGGAGAAGGGCGAAGTGATGTTATTATATGTTAACTAAAAACTAATGAAAATAAAAATGTGCAATAGTTTCTTATAATGTTGTTGTAACTGTTATGTCTTCTTCTCATTTCCAATTTTAACTATTACTTTTTTCCTAAGTAGTGATTTGTTTTATAAAACCCCCTCTTCGTTTTCTGATTCTCTGTGACTGTTCTTATAGTCTATTTTTTTCAATAATTTCTATTCTCATCTTTATTACCTCCTTCTGATTTTGGGCTCAGTTTTTCTTGTTGACCTACTTCCTTGAGCACAACATTCGGTTTCCCATTTCAGACCATTCTTCTGCTTTGAGATAGGTTTTGTCTCAAGAAGATGATATTCTGTTCCCCTGGTTGCTTTTACCCCTTGTACTATGTATTGATTTCTGTTTACCTGAGGTCAGTACCTAGTCCAGTCTTCACAAACTAGCTTTTTCTGGGAAAGTCACACAGAAGGCTGCCCTGGAGGGAGGATACTGTCCCAGGCCAGCTGTGGCCAGTCGTGGCCAGTATGCCACTGGGGTAGGTCAGAAGCTTCATGCCACTGAGCACTGACTAGAGCTGAAGACCAATGGATTTAGTCTAATGGGGGCTGTGAGCTGGAAATGAAGTTTGATGTGGAAATCTGAAGCCTGGGTTTGTGTGGTCCAAGTGGTATCACCTCAGGCCTAAAGGCTTAGCATAAAGGTACAAGTCTAGAAAATGTGGCCATGGAGATCTGCCTTGGCCTGAGTATCACGGTCCAAGGCCCAACACTGCGCTCTAATGTAACGTGTTACATTTACTTCCTGGTCTTTCCTCCATGGAAGTGTTAGCTCTCTCCATACCAGACCGCCTCAGACTGGAATGGGCACGGTACTGATGCAACAGAGAGCCAATGCCGACTACAGAGTAGGTGAGCAGAAGAACCCCAGCTGGAAGATAGATGTGAAAATATGCAATGAGTGTAAAAATATTCTATGCTCTTCAGTGTGCCTCTGCTTACAGGATGCGCTGTAATCTTCCACTGGGTTTTCTTGGCGCTTGTGAAGGTATCCGTGGTTTCCTTGGCCAGGGAAGGGCAGAGAGACCGGGATGAAGTTTCTATGTGAGGAAAATTACTGGGGAATCCTACCTCAGTATCTTGTTCCACTCTCCTTCAGTCTTTTAAAAAGGGTCTGTAACCATACATAATGAATCCTGAGTATCGATGACACGTACTTTCCTTTTTGAGAAACTGAACCAAAACTACATGATTGGGGTAAATGTAATTGCTATAATGCATATGTTTAATGTCTGAATATTTTGCTTAGCACTTTCAGACACTATACTCTTCTCCTTTGCCTGGAAGTAGGGTAAACAAAATCCTTTAATTTCTGTTTAAATCTTGAGTCTCTTCTCAGTCTGCCTAACATGACTTTCAATGAGGTTGGGAAGATGTTCAGGGGGATTCATAAGATAGGTAGCCACAGTAATTGTTCCTGTAATTGTTCCCTGTCTCTCATCAATTATGGAAGCTTTGAAAACCCACAGTAGGCTGTTTGCCTAACGGAGAACCAGGGAAGCCAGTGCTGTGTCTCAAAGTCTCAAAAGTCTTAGAACCAAGGAAATCTGGCACAACTCCCAAGTCTGAGGCCCAAACGCTGAGGGCTAGAGGGCTGTTGCTAACGTAGCCTGACTCCAAGCCACCGAGCCTGAGTCAAAGGGCAGGGAATGGCATCCCAGCCCTGATTTCTTTGGGTCTCATTAAACTTAAGTACTTTCTGAGACTTGAAAGAATGAGTACAACACATTTCCATCACACACACCGGCTCTCTCCCCAACTCCTGTTGTGACCCCACAGTAGACTAAGAATGTTCAATTGCCATTTTACCCTTTTCTACTACTTCAGTATCAATGACCAGAGTAGGCGGATACATGTTCTTCCTTCCATACGTTTTTATTCTTGTTTCCTTTCTCAGACCCCGGGGTGAGGGCACACACGGTATGTCTCTTTTCCTGGCAAAAGTAGCATTCTGTTTGCCCTCTAAGTGCAAAGGAAATGAGCTTCTAACAACACAGTCAGAATGCTTTTCCTTTTCAATCATTCTTTTTTAAAACAGGGTCTCACTATGTCGTCCTGACTAGCCTGAAACTTGATCAGGCTGGCCTTGAACTCACTGTGACCCTCCTGTTTCTGTCGCCTGAGTGCTGGGATTAAAGATGTGTACCAACACGCCTCCCACACCCAGTTTCAATCAGTTTTCAATGGCATCAATTTGTGTCTAACGGTGTCACAACTTTGTCGGTGGAGTCCCACAGAAGTTTTCTGGTCAAAGATCAAGGACCTTTTCCATAAGGAATATTTTCTGCAGAGAATTAACAACAGCCACATTAAAAAAGTCATTCAAGCAAATGAAAAATCAGAAGCACTTCTGCATTGCTTTCGTTATTGCTGAATTCTGCCTGCTACCAGCTGGCACCACGGAGAGGATAGCCCGCTGAAGGTAAACGAGAAGCCGGGGAGAGAAAACACGGTCGAAACGCCTGTTAACCGCGTACAGGAGAATCGGTGAGAAAGGATTCCATGAGGACTCTGGCTTCTCCTGCGGTGTAATTTATAACCACTTCTTCGAAAACAATGCTTTCTCACCCTTAACTAGAACTCTCATCATCACAGATTTAAGATGAAACTCGTTAGGGACATTTGAGCAGTTGTAGACGAGGGAATGAGTAACGTCTCTCCAAGGAAGGGCATTTGAAAAGCAGCGTGAACAAATGAGAGACTCATGGGGATATGAGAGGGCACAGGCAGGACGCAGAAGGAACAGCGAGTATTCGGTGTGCTCAAGAAAGGCCAAGGCGACAAGTGGTGCAGACTCGCGAGGGAGGCTACACGTGCTCAGTGCCGGCGTCAGAAGAGGCGACACACTGCAGTAAAGCTAGCTGTTATGTAGACATTTAAAGGTATGGTGCCGCGGCGTACTCCTGTAACCCCAGCAAGCCCAAGCTAGCCTTGGCTACATAAGTTCCAGGTTAACTCCGGGTGGCTGCAGGACAATTCTATGGGGAAGTTCAAAGCCAGGACTTTGTCGGCTGCACCGAACAAAACAAGGGCAGCACGTGCAATAACTCCACTTAGGCGTTAGAAACAAAACACATTCTCATCAGCAGGCACATGGTTTGCTAATGTTTGTCATACTAGAACTTACCACCTTTACGGAAGGTCACCGGCAGGTATATCCAACCCTCTTGACGTAATCCACATAGTTCACACCCAGAAACCACAAAATGGAGTAACAAAATCCCCCCCCACACACACATGCACGCACACACATGCGCACACACACACGCACATGCACACACACACACACACACACACACACGCGCGCACACACATGCACACGCACACCTCAGAATGTTTAAATTTTCAGTTTTGTGTTGGGCTACAGTCATAGCTATACTCAGCTGCATGAAGACAACAGACAACAAGACAGACATGCCCCAGGAAGCTTTTGTTACACTGGTATGTATTTCCGAGTCTCTAACATCAGGATATAATGTGTACCGTGTTCCTATGCATGCCATAGTATGCGAAGCTGGTTAACGAGTGTAGGAAGCAAAGTCTGATCCTGCTGGTGTGCTGATGGTTCATATGGAAGAAGATACTATCCCTTTGTATTCAGACCTGTCCTTCTGCATGAGGAGAGGTGGGGAAAGGGGAAAGGGAATGCGCAGAGGAAATGGGTGCCTCAAAAGCATGTTTAAGCTTGGCTCCTGGGCTTGCACACCAGCAGATACCGCCTATGGGTGAACTGTACTCTGGCTACTTCACCCAGGATTTGAAACAGCGATACCTAAGGAGGCGTTTTGTTATGGAGGGCAAACATTTATAATCCAGTGCTTCCCATTTAGAGTACAGATCTGTTTCCCTTAAAAAAGAATGTATGAAATAAGCATTTTCACATGAAGATAATGTCTGTTTTTAAGGACAGTGGTTACATATTCATACCCATGTAGGTAAATTTAAAAAAACATTCATCAGCACTAGCATATCTTCAGGAGCAAGATGACAGATCTATGCCAGAGAGCACAGTGTTATGAGATCTCTGATTTAAAAATTTTCCACTTGCCAAATGAAGCCAAATTAATAATTCAGTTAGCTATAAAATACCACAATCAATACAACAGCTTTTAACTCAGTTGGGGCATAATACTTTAAGACAACTGTCTCATAGACCAGTCCATTCTCGTTTTGAAAACACACATACCACACACACACTTTCCAACTAAAGGTTGTTTACACAGGAAAAAAAAATGTAGCGTACAACAAAAACAGTTACTACCAAGAACAAACTGAGCTGTCTACTGATCTGAACAGTAGGAAACCGTAGCCAAGAGCAGCACACCCTGAGAACCACCTGCAGGATCTGCTAATATGCACACTGCCACCTACAGGCAGACTGGGACAAAGAACTGCTACTTCCAGCAGGTTCTCAGGTACTGTTAAGGTCCTCCGTACTCCACTCAGGAGAGTAAGCCAGGAAGTAGAATAATAATAAAATTCACACAACTTCTGTTGTCAAAACGACCCCCAGATATGCCTCCCCCATTATTTTTAACTGGTAGAAGAAGTAACAATAAGATCCTACAGAGCAAAACTAAATAAATACAATATCCATAAATCAGCTAGCACTGTAAAATTAACCTACAAAAAAATTTAAATTTAAGAATGAGAAAAAAATAATTTGAATAATCAGAATCATGGGGGCTCCTTTCCCATGATTTCATGGACATAACAACAAAAGCAGAATAATAATAAGTGGGACTAATCAAAGAAAATACTCTAACAGTCAACAGACAAGCTGTAACTGTGGAGTAGGAGAAAATTCTGCCAACCACACATCTGGTTACCTAGGCGAACCTACACGTGACAGAGGGAGCTCTTACAGCCCAACAGTTAAAGAGGCAAAACCCCATCACGCCAAGGGAAGCAGACTCAGGATCCATTTCTGCAGAGACAGATACACAAGTGAATGTGTCTGGAGACAAGCTCCATTTACTAATTGTCAAGGAACTTAAAAACCACAGGAACATTTTATTCCGTTCGTGTTTGGGTGTTGACGATAAAAGGAAAAGGCAAGCGGATGGAGAGAATGAGATCTGTACGCTGCTTGTGGAGGGGAAAATGGCACACCCGACAGGTCCTCAGAAAGTTGTACAAAATGAAACTTTCCTTAGTATCCAACAAGCCCGCTTCTGGTGTTTATATTCAAAGGAGTTAATCTCAGGGTCTCAAAGAAGTCTCAAAGTTCACTGCAACACTGTTCATGTTTGCCATATTGCACAGACAATAGCCATGTCCATCAACATACAACAAATGGACAAACCTTGAAGACATTATACTAAGTGAAATAAGCTTCTCAGAGAGGCAAACAGTGCAATCCCACGGAGACTCGGGCAAATTCCTAAGTCAAATGTGGTGTGGCAGTTGCCAGCAGTTTGGAGAGGACAATATGCATTGTGCGAGTATTTTATTGCTAAGATGTTCCTTAGCAATTGCAATTTGCAATTCATTGCAAGATGAGTCACTGCTGAAGAATTGACTGCACAACTTGGTACGTCCAGTCAGTAAAAATGATTTCAGAATTAAAAATTCTCTCGTCAGGGTAGACTTCGTATTGTGTTCATAGAAAACAAATGTAACAAAATTGTGTAAAAGTAGAAGAAAAGTTGTTTCAGAGAAGAATCTCTATGTCTCCTCTCAAGGCAATGCCCATCTGGCTAAAGGCTAGGCTGGGAGCTAAAAGGCCTGTCTTTGAGGAAATACTGACGTCGTGTGAAAAGATAGCAAAGGAAGTCTCTATTTAGGGGCAGCATGATTTCCTAAGAACAAAACAAATTATCAGTTCATAATATCAAATTCCTTACAAATTACAACAATCTGAGGCCCACGCAGTTCTCCTGGGAGTCTTGTGTGTGCATGAACTCCACAGACATCAGCTTCTAGGTACTGACACGTTCAACTAGTATGGCTATAGATAATTCAGGTTTGCAACAAGTATCCTTAGTAGGCACTGTTCTGATTACTCTGCATTAGCCCCACTAAGGTTTCTCTCTACAGATACTGCTATTTAAAAGCCTCACCAGATTGGTTTGGCGTTCTATTTTCTGACTTTACTAATCCCCAGAAAACTTGTCTCGGTACACTGTGCCAAGAATAGTAATTGCCCTAAAATGCATCCAGCCTGAGCTACGGGAAACCCTGTGTCAGAAGACAAACAGCAGAACATCTGAGAATGACGAGGCACCTTCAAGGCCAGAAGGACTCTTTTATTCTCGGACATACTGAATGGATGAACATCGTCAGGCCTTAGGATCGGGGCAATCTGATGTACGACTGCGACACAGCATGAATTAGTAGGTACAGTCAATCCCTCTATGTAACACAGCCATCATGGCCATGGTCCTCTCCGTGCCATCTCGCCGGGTCCTCTTACATGCTCCTAAAGCCTGTTAGATGTTGTCACCTTGCTCCCAGTAGTGTTCTAGGCAAACGAATCCTAGACCTGTCACCCTGGTTCCCCTTCCAGGTCTCCAGTGTATTTCATGACTCTAATCTGCTTCCTGTGACAAAAGGTTTTGCTGCTCCTAGGCTCCCCATAACAATTGCTCCATCTAAAGAACTATTTTCTTCTTTTACTATGCCCCGCCCCCACCGGAGCATGCCAGCTTGACCTGTCACTAGACTCCCATGTTGAAGAGATTGTCCAGACACCTTCCGATCCTTGTGGGTTGTGTGATAGCCAGGGATAGCTACCTATTCTTTCAAGTGTGATTTAACCCTAGTCTGTTAAAGTCCAGATGCATCAAAGAGAAGGTTATACATTCATTTTTGGTCCTATAGGCAATATCAAAAGATCTGTAAGTATTGGGATGGCTCTGAGGGTACAGCACATGCTGTGTAAGCATGAGGACCCAGAGTGTGTATTTCCAGAATTCCCATAAAGCTGAGCACAGTGGTGTTGCTCCTTGGACAAGATTGGAGTCAGTAGAATCCCCAGAAATTAATGAAACCAGCTAGCCTGGTGTACACAGTGCAAACAAACAAGAGGTTCTATCCCACCCAATAAAGAACTGAAGCAAGGACTGACCTGAGGTTGATCTCTGACCTCTATGTGGACTGGGGCACACACATCACCTTCCCCCCAGAAAAAGATAAAAAGATCTGCAAGTATTTCAAAAATCAATTAAGCTTGCTATATATAACAACGTGGTACTTCAAGATTTTCAATGATCCCGACTTTCTTTTTAAATCCAAATGGTTTAATACCAGCGTGGGCTTATGTGATTGTGGAATTACTTGTAGGAAATGATCCTTTTGTTGGCTGCATAAAGAAGCGTGTGTATACAAACACAAATGAGTTCATGGCTATTCTTACTGTCTAATTTTGTAATGATTTAAGGGTCCCACTCGTACTTCTGAGCCTTTTGTTTCTGAGTAACTTATATTCAATACGATCCAACCTTCCCAAGACAGTTTTTATTTCACACAGCATCACTGCATGTCTTTGAGAGTCACATGCACTGACTGCTGGCTTAACAATAGACAACTGCTATCTTTCAGTTACCAAAACACCACCTTTATAACTGATGTCCTCTTGAAGTGTTTCATTAACACAAGAGCTCATTCAAAATTTTCCTTCTCCGTGTCCTTTTCTAATGAATGATAGAAAGGTCCTGGGGGAGAAGAGGTGTGGAGGAACTGGGAGGACCAGAGAGAGGGGAAACTGTATTCAGATTCTATTGCATGAGAAAAGAATCTATGTTTAATAAAAGGGGAAAATAAAGTTAATTTTTAAAAAATGTTTAAGATATTATACTTGGCTAACCAGGGGGATTCACATCTGTAATTTCAACATTTGGGAAGCTGAGGCAGGGGGACCACAAGTTTGAGATGAGTGAGACCCTGTCTCAAAACAACAACAAAAATAACAACAAAGAAATCCTGCTGACAATTTTCATAAGCTTAAAATTTGAATCTATTTCTTAAGTGATCTATTAGAAAGCTAAAAAGCCTAACCCACCTATCTTTAAAGGTAGATCCCTTTGGAAGTTCATGCTTATCACGAGCATGCAGAATCCGATAAACAGTAGACAGAAATCCCTGGGGGGTGGCCCCCAGGGAAAACAGTAAGGGATTTAAACGGTGGAAGTTTGGGTAAAGTAGGGAAAATGATTAACGTGCCCACGAGCTCAGGTGGAAGAGAACAATGTGTGTTGACAGAAGTCGTTCAGAAGGGCACACACTCTTGTAAGTGAAGAACGTGTGCAGGGCTAAGTCTGTGTGATCACTGTGGTTATTTAACTCTCTACCTACTGTGTGGGTTCCCTCCACGGGACCTGCGTTTCATCTGCAGTGACTCACAGGCATGCTTCCTGTTCACGAGTTGTGCAGCACCGTGTCGCATGCTCACCGTGAGCATGCGCTTCAGGCTGCCCTCTGGCCCGTTTCCTCAGACTTTTAGGCTTTTGTCTGGGATCTTTATTCCTCAAATGTTTTTAGAATCTCAATTACTCTTAATGGCTTTCCACAGAATTTGTGTTTTTAATGAAAGCATACTATGTAAAGACAAATATAATGTTTGAAAAGTTTGAAAAAAAAATTCTGTCCCTTTGTTGCTAGCTTTGAAAGAAATGACTTTATGGTATGGGGTTACATGTATACCAGTGGAGCTAGGAACACATGATTCTATTTAAGAAGGTCTCCCCTATGCTAGCGCACAGATTCCTTCTACTTAACCTGCTCTCCATTCTAATTTCATTACTGAGAATTTATGACCCACAAGCAATTTTTAATAAAACACGCAAGCTCAGAATTTATTGTTGCCTATCGAGTATTAAGATGAATGACAGGCTGTGCTGACCTTGAAGCTCATGGCTCGCGGTATTCACACAAACTTTACAAAGAGCCCGAGTGGCGGGGAGTCAGCCAAATTTGCCTGAGTATGTGAAGGTTTAATATCTGAGATGAGTCTTGAGGGATGAGGCGCTTTTACATGGAGAACACAAAGTAGACAAACACGAGAAACAATGGCATGCTGTGAAATACTTGTACTTATTCAGGGAACTAAGAGAAATTTAGGTCTGGTGGTAAGAGACTCAAAAGGAAATGTCTCATGAGACTGAACTGTGAATGAATGTGCTAGACGTCCTCCATAGGTGACCATCCAAAGACTTTAGGCAGGACTTGTCATGGACGTGTTAGCTACAAATCAAGGCCGGTAGGATCTGAACTAGGTCCTTGAAAATATGTAGGTGAAGGGGAGAAGGGATCAAATATTTAATATCCACTTGTGTGGCTCTGATTTCTAACAAGTGAGCTGCCACGCAGGTGAGTGAACCAAGTTTAAATCCTTTGCAAGAACAGTAAGTGCCCTTAACTGTGGACTCTCTCCAGCCCCTGGTTTAGTTTACAAACAAATGAGGGTGGAGCCTGGAGAGATGGCCTGGCTGTTCGGAGCATGCACTGCCCTGGCAGAGGACCCACGGACAATTCCCAGTACCCATGCTGAACAGCTCACAACCACCTGTAGCTCTAGTTCCAGGGCATTTGACGTCCTCTTCTGGGCTCGGTTGGCACCTGCGTTCACGTGTGAACAGAGCCATATACAGACATACGCATATACATATAATTTAAAAATAAATCTTAAAAAAATATAACGAGGACTCCGGGACTTGTGACTCTGGAGCCATGGATGTACATATATCATCTGTCTCTCCCTTCCTCCCCTCCATCCCTCCTTAACGCTAACAATCATCTAGACCTCCGGCAGCATGGCCTCTGCCGAGGATCTTGTCTAGATGTGACTCCTAAATGGAGCGGCAGTTGCTGAAGACGTGGGCGACAACAGTTATTTAGAGAAATGAAGTAATACGTTAAAAAGAGAATGGTGAGGCTTGCCAGGGTGACTGACTCTTCCCTTCCCAAAATGTCTCTCCGTAGCCCGTGCTGAGGCCTGACAGCGTGGCATCTGCTGTGGCCACCTTTACAATCCTCTCAAACCGCGGCAGTGCTTTGCCAACCTGGTTTACGTCATCTTCCACGCCCTCTGTGGCGGGTGGACTAGACACGGGAGAAGACATCACAAGGCCCACTCCCTTCGCTCATGCATAAGAAGCAACTCCTCAGCGACTGAACTTCTGCAGTGAGGTCGCGGTAACCGAGACAGGCAGGTTCCGCTTCTAAGTCTGTCTGTCTTGCTGTCTCCCTACCACATCTGTGGCTGGTTCTTCCGCGTCTGGATGCCTTCAAAGCTATGGGGCTGGGAATCAGCTTCTCCCAAGATCCTGTTACTGCTGTTATTTTTCACCTCTTCCCACGAATCACACAATGTTCCTAACAGAGTCTAGAATGGCGAGTCCGTTCCATAAGGTTTTCGATTTACTGTGATCTCAGAGGAGAGATCACTGTCTAGGGATCTATCTAGTGATTAGGGCAGATCCAGCCTTACGAAATACCTCTCTTCAATAACATTTGAAAGTCACAACTCCTCCTTGATCCAGGAGCGGCAGAATCCTTGATGGGGCAGTAGACATGAAAACCATGCGACGTTTACTGTACATTGCCACCAGAGCTCTCAGATGGCAGAGCCAACCATCAATGGGCAGCAGAGTAATATTTGTATTGAACCTTCTTTTTTTTATTTTTCCAGAGATGCCTCTCAAATGGGCATAAAATATTCAACATCTGTTGTAAACAGATGTACCACCATCTCGGCTTGGATGTTCACTTACAGGGTACAGGCAGAGTAACTGTCACTTGATTCTCAAAGGCCCTCCCCAATGGTCAGTGAGCACAGGTTTCAATTTATAGTCCCCAGATGTGTTGGCCCCTAACAAGAGAATCAGCCTGGCTTCGAAGGCTGGCTGCAGAAGACCACCTAGCCATGAAAGTCCTGGAAGGCTGTTACATCTCCATGGAAACAACTCTTTGTTAGTGAAGCCATTGTCAATGGTCTTAGTGGAGCTTCTGGATAACTTGTAGCTTCCTCGTCTGAACGTGCTACTTTTCCTACTTATATGTTACGGGCATGTTTTGGGCTTTTTTTTCTTAAGACTCATGTACACCAAACATTTTTAAGAACACCCTGTACTTCTCAGAGCCTTCAGAGGAGGGGGGGGACACCTGAGTCCTTGCTCTGAATTAGGCATTAGCTAACAAAAAGGAATATGGTGGCTGATTTAATGCTCCGCCGTGTAGACCACCAAGTATTCTTCCAGGTCAGGAAAAGCTGTTTTAAATTTCTTTTTGTTCTCTGGGGTAGAAGATTGTATTTCCTTCAAAAACTTGTGAAAAGGATGCTGGGAAAGCCCTCTCATGCCCACAGATTGGGAGAATTTATATTGTGAAAATGCTTACGTTATCAGCAGCTGTTTACACACTGGCTACAGTCTCCCATCAAAATGTCAATGACGTTTCTCACAGAACTAGAAATAAACTTAAAATTAAAATTGATATGGAAACACGAAAGACCCCAAATATCCAAAGCAACCCTAAACAGAAAAAACAAGGCTGGATGCAACACAATCCCCTGGTGTCAAATTTTACTGCACAAAATCACAGTAGCAAAACCACCATTGCGCTGTCATAGAACCAGACACGCGGACCAATGGGGTAGAGGAGGGAATCCAGAAATAAGCCTATACAGGTACAGAAACTTAGTTTTTGACAAAGGTATCTGAACATTTACATCGGAGGAGAGATCGCTGCTTTAATAAATGGTGCTAGGAAAACTAGATTTCCATACATAGAAGAATGAAACTTGATCCCTATTTTTGACTCTGCAAATAAAAAAGAGAGAAAAAGTAAATTCAAAATGGCTTGAATACCTTAGAGACAGACCTGAAACTTTAAAGCTACTAGAAGAAAAGAGAGGCAGACCACTTTAAGCTGCAGACAGAGGCAAGGGTTTTTTGAAAAGGACTTGTATAGCACATGGACTCTGGGTCAGTGGTTCACGAGCTGGGTGCTGAGCCACAACATCAACACAAAGCTATTACGCAGAGGCCATCTCTGGAGAGAGAGAAATTCGAAGGACTCTTTTCACCATTCACCATTACAAGGTTGCTCTCTGTAAAGCTCTGGCCCCAGGGGTTTTGGGAGACCCTTACTGAAGTCTCCTCAGTGGTGGGCATCAAATCCACACTAATACCATCTCAAGGTTGCAGACAGGATTCTGGTCAATCCTCATCCTCAAAATCCCCATGAGAAAGGCGGAGGAGATGGCTCAGTCAGCAAAGTACTTGCTGTCACTAGACTTCAATCTCCAGAACCTATGTAAAAACTCAGGGTGCAGTTGCCCTCACCAGCAAGCTCAGAAGACAGGAGGATTCCTAGAGTTCACTAGCCAGTCAGCCTAGCCAAACTGGCAAGCCCCAGGCCAGTGAGGAACCCTGTCTCAAAGAGACAAGGTGGATGACCCCCGAGAAACAGCATCAGAGTAAGTTCTCTGGCGTCCCCGTGCATTGTTGTGAGGCTGCTGTGGGCACTCAGCAAAGAAGAGGCATTCTCATAGGTGCAAACCCTGCCAGACCTCAGCAGAGGGAACCACCATCCCGGCCAGTGCCATCCGGGCCTGTGGAACTCTGAGCATCTGAGACTGAGCTCAGGTGTTTTTATTGATCCAGAACACCTCAGCCTCCTTGAAATTCTTAGAAAAAAAAAAATTAAGTCAGAGAAAATACTGATCGGAAAGCCAGCAAGACTCACAGCGAGCTCTTCTTTTTAAGACTGGCTTTACTTAAAAAAAAAAAAAATTCTGTAAGAGACAGAATGATGCCTCAGGCTGTCTCTACTCTTGCCCACAAAGAACGCCCACACCCTGATTTGTGAAGCCTGGGAGTACACTAAATGGCAGTGAGAATTGGGATTAAAGACAGGATTAAGGCTGCTGAGCACCCTGCCTTAAAGAGCTTACTGTAGATTAACTGGAAGGGCAAAGCAATCTTCATGTCATCAAATAAAGAAGGGGAAAAAAAGAATCAAAACCAGAGAAAGGGCAGACTAGCGCTGCTGGGTCCGAAGACGGCGAATGTCCTGAGCAAAGACACAAATTCTAGAATGACGCAGGAGGCGTCCATGCTCTCCATGGCGTTCCCCTGGGCCCCATGGGGCTATGATACTGCTGATGCCTTGACTTTTGCTCAGTGAGACCAATTATGAACACATCTGAGACTTCTGACCTCCAAAAGCCAGATTCGTTTGTGCGTTTAAAACAATGGATTTGTGGTAAGTCATTACCATGGTAACGGGAAACATACTCAGCTTCGAAATATGTAGAAGGAGCCAGTTTCATTTCCTTAAAATGCGTGTTGTATTTATTCCGTCAGATAAGGATGATAGATGATGATGATGATGCTTCATAGAGTTTGCTTCATTAATGTTTGCTAATGATTAGAGAGCCTAGATCGACTACAACTCTTTGTGGCTGAAGATAAAAGGAGCATCTAACCATCAGAACCAATGTAACATATGGCATAAAAATAATGTTCAATGTGTAGAGGACAAAATCTAACTAATGGGAAGAAGTCACTGGCTGGTACTATGAAAATTTATCTATCCACCATTTTATTCAAGAATGGGGGAAGGATGGCTTGTCAAAGCATGAATGGACACTGAGGAATATCAGGTCTGAATGGCTCTTGTGAAAGTCTGTCTGTCATATTATTCTGCTTTCTTCCCATCTCCCACTCTCCAGTGAAGCCCAGGGCTTGCTGTTGATATTGTTCGGAATTTAGGAAACACGCCTACACCGAAGGAACCGCAAATTATACCTCAAACTTAAAACCACAATGATGTATTTAAAGTTTTGTAAAACTATCCCATACACTAACTAAAGGAAACTCTTTCCCTCTGAACAAAGTTACAAAAAAATGCCCCTACGAAGATGGTGAACAAAAGCACTGAAAATTTAGCTGACGTGAACAAGAGGAACCTTACAATTGCTTTTGCAACTTTATCGTGCAAAGAATGAAATCTCATAATTTCTGGTCATCAGAGACTGAAATATAGCATTCTAGAAAGTACTTCACGTTGGGCAGTGGTGGCATACTCCTTTAATTCCAGCACTCAGCAGGCAGAGGCAGGCGGATGTCTGTGAGTTTGAGGCCAGCCTGGTCTACAGAGTGAGTTCCAGGACAGCCTGAGTTACAACAGAGAAACCCTGTCTCAAAAAAACAAAACAACAAAAAAAAGTTCTTCAGTACATGAAAGTCTTCCATGCAAAGGACTGAGTCTCTTTTGCTCCAAGAGGAGACTTGGTGCCCTCTGGTGTTTGATTTCACCTTTACAAATTAGTATGTCACTGCTGATCACAGAAACAGAGAACCGAGAAGCCACATAGCAGCTAATAATGTAACACAGACTGACAACTATTTTAGTGGAACATTTTCATCATGGATTATTAAATATTCTGTGTTTATTCTGAGGACATATTAGAAAGCATTATTAGAGGGTTGAGCCCTGGGGGCATAAGAGTAGGGGAATGGTGGTGGGGGGGTAAATAGGACAGTTTATGAAACTATCAAGAAATAAGTAAAAATTACCTCTAAAAATCGAGCCTCTTACATAAAAGAGCCCTTGCCTGTATGATCTGTATTTCCCCTTGAGCTTTACAAGGAGAACAAAGGCAAGCGATCTCACATTTTGCAGCAAAGTAATGAATAAAAAGAGCATGATGTTATTAGAGCAGTGTGATTTATTGATGTTTTATAAAATAGAAGAGACATGCGAAGTGGAAGAGGAAGATGACGTCTGTGATAACACGGCCCAGCATAAGAAATAAAACATAATTGAGAGTTTCAGGCCTCTATATAGTGACCTATATTTATCTATCAGGGATAGATAGTCACTCTCTTAAATTTGGCATTTAAATGGCTTGTTGCTGCTTTTTAGAGACAGCGTTTCACCGCGTAGCCCTGGCTGTCCTGGAACTCACTTTATAGACCAGGCTAGCCTCGAACTCAGACAGAGATCCACCTGCCTCTGACTCCTGAGTGCTGGGGTTAAAGGCATGTACCACCAGCGCAAGCTTAAATGACTTATTTCTAAACTTCTTTCTTTAGGGTTTATTTTTGCAGTCTGTCTAACATTGCTATATGCCTCAAGATTAAAATTTAACTTTAAAATATTTAAACTTTAAAATATGTCGTGAAAAAAAGTACCCAGGTGAGACCAATTATAATTGATCACACTGAGCCAGAGCGGCTCCCAGGCATGCCGACGGTGAGGACCATGGCCGCTGTTGCTGTGTAGCCGTGACATGTGAGAGGAGAGGGTACAAATTCCATCCCAGCACAGACACGCTTTAAGGAGGTTTGACTATAGCCTGTTGCATTATCAGCAAGAGGCTGCAGATTTACAAGGTGTACGTGTTGGATGGCCCAGCACTTGGACACACCCAATCTTTCTAAACGGTGTAAGGGCGACACGGTTCAGTGAGGGAGAAACTCAAGCGGGCATATTTTTGCTTTAGCTGATGTTGTCAGTGAAAGCCGTATGTGGAGATTCAGAATGGACACACGAGGCGGTGCTCCCGGAGCCACGCAAGGTTAAAAGAGCCGAAGCCAAATGAGCTTGATCTGCTCATTAAACACGGCGCAGAGCTCCAATTTCTGGGGCTAGTTCACTGACAAGCCTTACAGATAATCTAGAATCTTAGTCTGCGTGTGAGGCTCTCACAGCATCTGAGGACTGCATGATTTATAAGGAGGAAAAGAAGCTATTCCTCACGATTCTAGAGGGTGGGGAGCTCAGGATTGAGGCACTGGCGTGTGGTCTGCCGAGGCTCCCTGGCTACGTTCTCACTTGGCAGAAAGTAAGAGGTTGAGAAAACAAGCTAGCCAAAAGCTGAGAGGATGAAAAAATAGTGTGTATGTGTGTGTGTGTGTGTGTGTGTGCGTGTGCGTGTGCGCACACACACACACACACACACACACACACACGCATATGTGTTCTTTTTATTGCTTCCTGGATTTTAAAAATATTTCTGTTCATTTTTGAGATTATAATATAACTACAACATTTCTCTCTTCCCTTTTCTCCCTCCAAAATTCCTACACATCCCCCCTGTCCTCCTTCAAGCTTGTTAACTTTTTTCACTGTTATTGCACGCACTCATGTGTCTGTAGACACAAACACATTCCTAAATGTAGTCAGTTGAGTCCTATGCTCTTACTTCTATGTATGGTTTCAGAGCTGAATGGCTGGCACTGGACAACCACCAACTGGTGTGCTCTGCCTGGAGAGGACCACGTCTCCTGTTACCAGCTTCCCTCAGCTGCCTGTACGTTTTGTGGAAGGCTGAAACCTCATGGGCTTTTCTCCATCCAGCTGGGCATGCCCGTTGGTGTCATTTTTGTTCAGCTCCCATCTGGATGGTCATGCTCAGGGGAAAAATATATTTATATATATTTCTAAGACTAGTCTGGATGTGTAACCCTGGCTAGTCTGGCGCTTTCTATGTAGCTCAGATCAGCCTCGAATATAGGCAATCCTCCTGCCTCAGCCTCCTGACAGTCAAGATTACTGGAGTGAGCCACCAGGCCTGATTCAAAAGCCTCACTCCCAAGAGTAGTTAGGTGCTATAACTTGGATTCCAGGGGTTTAAAAGAAAAAAAAATTAAGTTGGGTGGGTATGGAGGTGAATATAGACAGGGGATCTTGGAGGAGTTAACATGATCAAAATACATTATATGAACTTCTCAAAAAATTAACAAAATGTTATTGTTACCAAAGCCTCTTTTATAAGGACTATAACCCTGTGGAATAGCGGGTTATACCTGTGGGTCACGACCCCTCTGGGGGGTCAAACAACCTTTTCACAGGGGTCACATAAGACCATCTGCATATCAGATATTTATATTATGATTCATAACAGTAGCAAATTAGAGTTATGTAGACATTGACTCAGGACAGAGGACAGTTTGTTCTTTTGCCTAATTACATCACTGGTTCTAGCTCCCAGAAGCCCTAGAGCATTTTGGCCTCTTTACAATCTAGTCTTAATCTTTGAACTGGAAGATTTCTGCCTTCATATAATCTAGAACATTTAAACTGCTAGTCTAGACCTAGAAGGCTTCAGTCTTAGCCTTCCAAGACCTACTGCTGACTGAGCCACTCTGACTAGCTCCTTCTGAACTCTGACTCTTCTGTCAACCTACTCTCTGTTCTGGGCTGTTCTGCCAAGCTCTGCTGTGTCTCTGTGTCTCTCCCCGAGCTCTCAGTGTTCCATCCTGCCTCTGTAACTAACTCTGCTGTAACTCACTCCAGCCTCATCGTCTGTAACTCCTTTGTAACTGACTCTGTAATTAACTCTGTAGCTGCTCCTCAACTGACTCTTCTGTCTGCTTCTGGGTCTCTGAGTCTAACTCCTATGTAACTTTCCTTTTACTAACTGAGAGCTTACATTTTCTTGTGAGAGTTGGGCACGTCCTTACTCTGCTAACTCTTCCTCTGATTAGTCAGTTTGTCTGCCATTCACTCTGACTCACCTCAGACAACACTTCCTGTGTGATACTGACTGTTTCTGAGTTCTGCTTCCTGTGTTTTTCCTAGGGAGTAAAGGCATGGATAACCACTGCTTTCTGAATACTGGGATTAAAGGTGTTTGCTACTAGCACTTTCTGAATACTGGATTAAAGGTGTGCCTACATTCCATCCAGACCACACAGGCCTCTGAATGTAGACCCTGGAATGCAGACCTTAGCTTTCACACAGGGCTATTCCTCTACAATGAAGTAACATGAGAAGCTATATTAAAGGAACACAGCATTAGGAAGGTTAAGAACCAGCTGCCATGGAAGAAGCTCTCAGGGCCTAACCTCCTGCTAAAGCCTGACCTCTAATAACATCACCTCCTTGGCAAGGGTGGGATTTTGGACAGGGCATTTCACGAATGAGCAACTGGGGAGAGCATGCAGATCTGATGTTCTTATTTCCCATCCCAGCTCCTGAGCTCCGTGCTGCTCCCTTAGACAAGCCTGCCATTGTGAGACCTTCCTCATGCTCCAGTGACCAAACAGTTCACACAAATCAGGTCATGCAGTAAACGCCCCCTGCCACACCTACAGGATAGCGCAGTAAATGCTCACTGCCAGTCACCACTGTCCACACCTTCCTGTTGTCTCCTGTTCCGAATCAAACTCATCCTCTCAATGCCAAGTGAAGGAAAGCAGGCTGATGTGCAAAGAGTTACTTATACATTGATATTTTACAGCTTTTTAACACACACACACACACACACCACAGGCATGCACACACACTATCCATAATCTTTACAGTAAAAATTACTGATAATTCCTAAGGCTCCTAATTGGAATTCACCTCGCAGCCAGTGTTAAGAACCACTGTAAGTCTCTACCCTTAAGTCATTCACCACACCTGAAGCAAGAGACACATGACTGATTAGTTCAATCCATCCAGCGGTCAGACATTTACCAGTCTCCAGCTGCAAAGCTGGGCACAGTGTTCTAAGAACTGTCCAGGAGCTGTGGAACTGACTGTGAGTCTCACAACTGCATCCCGGTTCTTCACCAGCTGCTCACCTCCTCCCTCTTCCCTGTGATCAGCTTTCTTACTTCTGCACATTTCTTCCCGCTCTCTCTCTTCCAAACAGCCTGGTCTTCCATCAAAGTGTGTTCTAGGATTCTCCGCTACACCCTTAGATCTTGGCCAAAGCTTTCTATTAAGTAAACCATCAGCCATGGCCATCTATATATCTTCCCCATTGTCTCAGAGGTCTCTGAGGGGAGAGTGGTATTTTTTTCATCATCGTGGCCTATATACTGAGCTCAATTTCCAACCGAGCAGACCAGCAGATGAGCATTATTTAAAGGAAAGAAAGAATGAATGGGGAATAAAGGTGTAGCATGACAAAAGGCTTTCTTCAGTCGTCAAAAAAGATAAAATAGGCCAGGCGTGGTGGCACATACTTTTAATCCCAACAGAGGCAGGTGGATCTCTGAGAGTTTGATGGAAGTCTAGTTTACATAGCCCAGGCCGGCCAGGGCTACAAGACAACAAAACAAAAGCAAAGAAACAAAAAAACAAAAACAAAAAAGATAAAACAGGTGATGAAAAGAAAACTTTTAAAAAAGGCTTACATTTAATTTGTTTAGTTGTATGTGTGCACGCCACTGCACATGTGTAGGTCAGAGGTCAACTTGTCAGAGTCAAATCTCTCCTCTTACCCTTTGTGCCCATGGGATGGATCTCAGGTCAGCAGGCTTAGTGCCCAGCACCTTTACCTGCTGGGTTAGTTTACTGAATGAATTTTTTAAAAATTCTTTTTCTTTTAGAAGCTACAGGTTAATGATTAAGAGTAGAATCTAAATCTACTATCACATTTTAGCTTGTGTGTATGTGTGTGTGTGTGTGTGTGTGTGTGTAACTTATTTAAGTTCTTTAAGCCTTAGTTTCTCTAGGCAAAGGATGTACATAGTAACAGAAATTATGCCACCAATGGTGCCAGGATTAAATGAAACTAGGGAAACTGGCACTCAGGGAAATATATGTCCTACAGGGAGGTGAAGTAGGCACAGTACTGTCTAGCTACTGATCTGGGGATGTCCTGTTTCCAATTCCTGGGAAGTATGAATATGTCATTTAGCAATATGTGTTTCTGCAGTGAGTTAAGGACCTCAAAGTGTGTGTATGTGTGTGCGTGTGTGTGCGCGCGTGTGCGCACAGGGGGTGTCACTCTAGATGATCTGAATGCACCCACTGTCAAGGCATAGACTATTAAAGTGCCAGGGATGGGGCTGGCTGGACACCATGGCTCAGCATGTAAGAGTTCTGCTTCTCTTCCAGAGGACCTGAGATCAGTTCCCGGCACCCATATCAGCCAGCTCACATCTGCCTGTAACTACAGCTCCAGGTGTTGCAACACCCTCTTTTGGCCTCTGTGAGTACCCGCACAGATGTGACAGACACATGCACACACATGCACAACAGGCAGAGGGATCACCTGCAGGCTAGAGATTAGAGAGAAGTGTACACAAGATCTGAACATACTTGAACGCATTTGAAGAAGATGACACTCAATTAAGCTGCACTGAATAAGATTACAGAAAACTGGTTGTAGTTTCCCTTTGACAGCAATGTTATTTTTCAAGCAGAATTTTAGTAATACATTAATACTATCAATACTCAAATGGTATGCAAATGATAGCTAGGTGCATGAAATTAGTGGCACGTGCATTAAAATCAAACTGTGACACCGGCAAACGTAGTATTTGAGTGACTGAAAGAGAAAGCGTTACAGAACAGCAGCATCTGCCTTCACGAGTCACGGAAGTGAGAAATCTCCTCCTTTGCTGTCGGGAATGCATGGAGGTACAGCCACACAGGGAAACAATGTGACAGCTTCTTGTATAATTACGTACTTACCATATGATCCAGTAACCCCACTCCTGAGTATTTACCCTAAAAAATAAAAAAAGTATCTATTAGATTTATTCAAAATTATGTACAAGAATGTTTATAACAGCTGTACTCATAACCGCTAACACCTGAGACAATCTCCCTATGCTGGAGAAATCATGGCTCATTCACAGAGTGGAACACTAACTGGGCAGTAAAAAGAACATACCATAGACAGAGACAGCTATAGATATGTGCAATAAATTGGTGACTGTTGCAGACAAGCTTGCTTAGTAGACAACGTCAGCCCCTAGAGTACGCGCTCTGTGGTTCCACTTGTAGATCATTATTCTATAACATTATCAGTAAGTAAAAACTAGAGTCAGGGAGAACAGATTAATGATCCTCAGGGATTAAGACTGGGCAAAGCCTGACTTAAGGGCACGCAGGACAAAGGATTCCTCTGTATCCCCCCTGTCAGGGTATGAGAGAGGAACCTATGTATGCATTTAAATCACTGACCGACACGCCAGGGGTAAATACTCTTTAATACACGATAGTGAAGAAACAAAGAACTATGTTTGACTGGAAGGAGGTTTGCTGGTTGTGTACAGCACTTCTCAATGATGACATGCAATTAGTCTTCGTTGGAGAGAAGAGTAATTCTATCCAGTTGGCTGTAGTTTCTCTTTCGATAGCAATCTTTTATCTTCAAACTTTAAAAATTCAGGTAAAATATTAATACTATTTCTGTCTTGGTATACGTGATGAAAATATTTCTAGCTTAAACAAAACTTTATTTAAAATGTCAAGTGACTGAAATTTAGTTTTCCTAACCCATTATTTGAAACATCAACAGTATCGTTAATAAGATCTCAACAACAACAACAGAAAAATTAAAACACTGCAAGAGAAACTGAAGAGGCACAAAACAGTGGAAAGACATCGTGTTCATAGAATGAGAGAGAGAACTTGTTAAATGTCTGTACCCCTAGAGTGATCCACAGGTTCAGGGCAATCCTTATCAAAAGTACCAATGACATCGGGTGGTGATACCACACACCTTTAATCCCAGCACTCGGGAAGCAGAGGCAGGCGGATCTCTGTGAGTTCAAGGCCAGCCTGGTCTACAGAGTGAGTTCCAGGACAGCCAGAGTTACAGCAGAGAAACCTTGTCTCAAAAAAAAAAAAAAAAAAAAAAAAAAACCCATTTTCCAACATCTCAATAGCAAAACTACTGACCTGACAGAGAAGCAAGTATTCTTTTGTCTCAATTAACAAAAACTCATTTAAAATTTTAATAACTAATAATAGTAAATACTACTTTGTGTCTGTGATTTTATCGTTCTCATTAAAAAAAAGAACAGGATGGAATCTAGGTCCTGGGCATAGCTCGGTGGTAGAAAAGCTGCCAAGCCCCTGGGCTCCTTCCCCTCACAGCAAGGAAAGAAAAGGCAGAACTTGTATCGACATTGTTATCCAAGGCTGCAATCAAGCAGGCATTTGATCAGTGTTCATGGGAAGGATCTTGGTTAAACATGGATGACTTGTCAAATGATGCCATTATTTTATCTCAGACGTGAACTCTTGCTAGGATCTGTCTTTCTGCTGAAATTAGCAAGGCAGACCTTCTAAAGTTCTCATTATTTCCAGCTCTAACAATGGTATACACTCATCATAAATTCACAGATTTTCTGCTGAAGATACACTGGGCACTTACCTGTCTGGGACACCTGTGCAACCAATTAAGCCCGTCAGGGTTCTGCTGTGATTTCTTACATTTACATGTTGCAGGTCTGACTCAGAGTCCTCGATTCTGATGAATCAGTTAAACATGCTAACCAAATTCAATGTGTGTCAATGAATTAAGATCATTTCTTCTACCAAAAAAAAAAAAAAAAATCCAACACCTAACTCTGAACTTGGCCCTGCTCTAAATTATAACACTTTATTTTATAAATGATGAATGGCATGGTTGAGGTTTTCAGAAGGTTCTGAACCAAGAACCTTATCGGCTCTCAAAACCACAACACCATTTGCATATACCGTCGGTGTATGGTAGAAATACAGTTTTCACCATCTTTTAAAATTTTTTATTTGCAAAAGAATTATTTCAGAGTCCTGCACACTGTCTTAAAGATATCCTGTCTTTTATACCATTTAACATATGATCATCTCCAAGTTACTTAGGGCAGTGGCTCTCAACCTTCCTAATGCTGTGACCCTTTAATATGGTTCTTCATGTAGGTGACCCCCAACCAGAAAATTACTTTTGTTGTTACTTCACAACTATAATTTTATTACTGATATATATATATATATATATATATGTATGTATGTATATGCATTTGTATAATATCTGGCATGCAGATGGTCTTAGGGGTCCTTCAACCCTCCAAAGGGGTTGTGACCCACAGGTCGAGAACTGCTGACAGGCATAGATAAACTTCTTTAAATATTTTTATTTTTATAGCTTCACATAATTTTACCGTGAGCAGTGATGCAAAAACATATCCATTTCTATAGCTTATACTTTGCTATCACATTGTACTATCATTTGCAAATGACCCAAACTGGGAGGTTTGTACTAGCAACAAGTCGAAAATGCAACAGACAATACCTGTAAGTATGCTGTCACCAAAGAAGAAAATCCCACTTTATCTGGCTGAAGTGCTCAGTGCAGTAATTTTATTTTATTGCGTCTATGAATAGGATCATAAGTTATAATGACTTCCTAGCAAATATACAAGGCAGCTTCAGCTTTATTTTAATACTTAGGGTACTATTAATATAGAACACACTCATAAGAACTACCATCCATTACTAAAAAGCAAACAGTAAAGGTACTCTTCAAAAGAGAATTCTATACAAAAATATACTAGCCCCCAAACTTCCAAATTCCATAGCTTGTCCACCGACCTAAATTGGTTTCCACAGTAGATAGGTCTTAGCACCTCCTACACACGTACAACCATAAAGATCCTGTAAGGGCACGCAGCCTAGATCAAATACAAGAGGACCAAACTCTGCTACACAATGTCAGTGTGAATAAATCCCCCTCCAGGTGAGTCTCAGCATTCGAGCATTACGAGTTCAGTTTCCTGACTATTAAATTAAAATAAAAGTGATGGAAAGTGAATGAACTGTTAGCCAATTGGATAAAGAAAGACATTTCTTTTAACTCAGCCTGAAATAAAACCACAGCAAAGTCGATCTAGACACGGAACAGATGTTAAATTCTTGTGAGAAACCATCCAATCTCAATATCATGAACTGAGTGGCCCTCTAATATACTAGCGGAATTGGGGAAGATTGCAAAAGGGGATTTTTCTAAACACATGAAGTACAAAAGCAGGGCTACACATTGCCAAGGACAGGAAGGCTGAATAATTATTAACTATACATAGAGAGGCATGTCATCTCAGAACTTAAAATTAAGATTTTTTAGAATACAAGCATTCAAATTTACTTCTGTTCTGCAAGCCACAGCACTTATAAATACTGTTTTTGTTTCATTTGCTGAACTCCGATTTTAGAACACTTACCTGCTTCTGCAGCCATCTCTCATGCCTCCTCCGCTGCCTTCTCAGAGTCCTCAACTTGCTCCTCTCTCTGTTATTCAGCCTGTGGTTAATGGTGCCCAAGGGGAAACTGGCCGAGCGCAGGAAGTCCAGAGGGGAGAGATGCTCTTCTTGGTCTGAGGCCTCCAGCACGTTCCTCCCGGCTGAGGGCAGATCCATCAGGAATGTCAGGCTGTTAGTATTGGCATGGTCCGAGAACGCAGAGGAAGCTTCTAGGCCACACTGAAATCCTCTTCTGCTTTGTGTCTGGGCCTCATGGGGAGCCACGGAAAGTCTGTGCAGCAGCATGTTAGGATCAAAACTGGAAGGGCTTTGAAAAGAGCAGGTACTTTTACTACACGGCAAAGCCAAGCCCGAAAGGTCAACGGGCTGTGTCTCATTTAGCCTGGAATAGGCAGTTGTCTTACTATGTATTTCATATAAAGTAGGCAATAAAGTCAGCTTCTCATTGATGTTCAGGTCCAAACTCTGCGACTTCCTGTGAGAGGCTCTCGAGGCGCACCTGCCAGTCGCAAGCTGAGGGACAAAAGGCTGGGATTTTGGATCTGATGCTTTGAAGAGCAGCTTTTCATTCTTCATCTCAAAATACGTTGCCCGCACCTCCAGGCAGAGTGCTTCTGTTAATCTCCCGAGGCCGTTATTGTTTCGGGCCATGTTGAAAAGCCTGTGGTGGTTTCTGATTTCGGAGCCACCACCACCTGTCAGCAGAGCTTCCTTATCACGACCTGACTGAACTCCGGGATGTGACAAGTGCTTCGGCGCTGGTCTCATTAGCGGGCCTGCCTGCGCTGGCTGACGATCGGTCCGGCTCTTGCAGAGATGTACAGCTGCAAGCTGGCCACAGGAACATTTTGGAGTGCTGACAAAATTAAAGCCCCCTAGCTGGGCCCCACAGAAAGGACAATTCAGTCTCCCAACTGTCCACTGGGCCTACAGGTAGTGAAGGGAAATAAAGACAATGATCTCATTGTAAAGTGACCAGAGAATGAGTTTAAAAAAAAAAAAAGCTGACACATGAACATTTCTCTGTTACTGAAAAGGCTAGCTTTCTGTTTTCTGATTAGTAGACAGAACAGCAAACGGAAACAAGCTTTCCAATAAACAGAGATAAGCAAGCAGTTACAAACTTCTAGAATGATAACATATTGCAAACCATGCCTATCGGAACAACCAAGAATTCCTAAAGAAAGTCTCTAAACAATAGGCTGAATACAGATACAGTGTGAACTAATGAAAAGAAAAAATACTCCGTGGAACCAGGAAGCAAATCGGTCTACAGACCTTCATTTGCAAGTAAAATCTCACAGAAAAGTGTCTGTTCTGACTCACTTCTTGCATGCCAAGCACAGGGGGGAGGAAACTTTATCAGCCAACAGAATAAAGAGCTCCCTGGCTTTTTACCACAACCGAGAGGTGTCCATCGCCTGGCCCAGATGCTGTATTTCCATACTCCGATTAGAAATGAATGAACTGCTTCCAAGATTGTCCAGTGGGGCCTCCGTAGGGTTCTAATCTATTCTGTGAGGTTCGGGACACTCAGAAGCAGAATGCCAGCAAGCTCTCAGGAAATAATAATGTAAGAACAGATTGAAGGGAGAGCCACCACGGGCCGCTTTTTAAAACAAAAATATGAGCTACTCGGTGGAGAGATTTAACTGCAGTTTTTCACAAAGGTCAGGGTACTTAGACTTTTCCAAGACAAGCATTTAGCAATGTAAAATCAAATGTCTAAAACATGCAGTTTCCAAGGAAGTTCTTTTTCTGACAATGTTTCATTAAATATCACTTAAAGCAGAATGCCTCCACTTTCTATCGTCCCAGTAAGAGACACTAATTTTCCAGCTCATTTTATATGTGTGTGCATATGATGGATGCACAAAGATATTTCACTCACTCGATGTAACGGGTACTATTCTAGGTGCTAGGTACTATTCTACCTAGCAAAGAATAAGACTTTCTGGCTTCACAGTGTTTGTATTCTATCGGAGGTCTTAGGAAATTAACAAGAAAAGAGAAGGCTAAATGTGTATGTTAGAATGGATGTGTGTGTTTATGCTTGTGTGTCATTACATTCTTATGTGTATTTACCAGCGATATGTAATATGATATGTAATATATGACATGTAATATTTGTAATATATGACATGTAATATATGTAATTTGATATGATATGTAATATACATAATGTAATACAATATGTAATATATGATATGCAATACATGATATGTAATATACAATATGTAATATATGACATGCAATGTACATGATATATGTAATATACATGTAATATACGTAATATATGTGGTATACATAATATAAAATATGTAATATAACATGTAATATATGCCATGTAATACAATATGTAATATACATAATATGCAATATGTAATATATGTAATATGATATTTAATATATGATATGTGATATATGACATGTAATACACTGTGCATGAGCCTGCACATATAGGCGCGTAAAGCAGAGGAGAGAGGAAGGCCATGAGATTCAACAGCGGTGGGCAGTTGCTAGGTTGCTAGGCAATGTCTCACTGACAACAAAGAACAACGGAAATGGGAGTACAAACCAGGTTGGCATCCGTGAGCACATTCAGAGCCTGGACATACCAGGGGCAGAGTCAGACAGAGAAGCAGCGAAGGGCTCCAGTAAGGCTGGAGAAGAAGCCAGTAGGTGCCGTCAAGGGGAATATAGTCACTCGTGAGTTTTGAAACAACACATCTGGAAGGCTGCGGATTCGGAACGCTACTCAGGAACTGAGGAGCTTACTTTTTGTATCGGGACGTTTATCCACTCTGGAAGGGCTTCTGCATCCATGTGCCACAGAAGACAAGCGCTCTGAGCCTCAGCCGATTCATGTCTGTCCTGTTAAGGAGAAATGGATATTAGCAATGAGCGCATCAGAATTTTACTTCATTGTTTCCAAAGGAAAGAAAAATTTAAAAAGTAAAATCCCCATTTTAGTTAGAAATCAAATATACGTCGGCTCCTGTCCCTTGTTCCCATCATCAGAAACTAGGAGCAAATTTCCTTTTCAGGAAGGAACTGCCTGTGATTCGAAAAGTGTCAGTGAACGACTACACTGATAAGTCTCGTACCCATTTTTATTTCCCTGAGTGAGATTAAACGGTGTTGTTTGTCAAAACTGTCCCTAACCTTCACTCTCTGGTTTTATTTGGATTCTACTGCCAATAAAATAAAGATGTATATCCTCCTTCAGACTGTCAGTAAATGTGGCAGATGGGAAGAAAAATAATGCAGTCTGACATGCCGAAAACCCAGGAGAAGCAGGAGGTCTCCTGCTTTCCTCGTGCCCTTTGCCCTAAGTCATCAAAAAGTCAGGAAAGTTCTCCTGACTCCCATAAGAATGTCACGTGACAGGCACTCTCCTTGTGCAGGAAAGGAACACCTTTATCTTAGCACGGAGGGTCACAGAGAAGAATCTCAACGGATAGGCCCTGTTAAGCTCCCCTGGCTTGTAAACCACAAAAGCACAGCCCCTATACAAGGCCAGCAAACATTTAAATGCAGAGGTCTAAAGAAGCTATGTAGAATGTGATGAATATTGGAGACACTGTGGCTTTCCATTGTGTCAGCAGATGGTGGGTAGATGAAGGTGAAGGTCTGTCTCTTGATTAGGCGTGTAAATTTATGCTTCTGAGCCTCGGCTTCTTTCTTAGGTAGCTGTGAGGGATCTGAGGTCCCTCTTGGGTCTACATTTCACTCTGTAGGAGGGCTTGAGAGGGACGTGGGGAGTGGAAGCCTCCTCCCTCACACCATTTCTCGGGTCAGATCTTGCACTGAATAGTTTTACAATTACCGAAACACAGGCTTTCTCTCTTAGACTTTCCCTGCAAGAGCACACTGCCACTGTAGTTGGGTTAACCAAATGAGGAACGAGGACATTTCCACCCACCAGTTCACAGATCACAGCGACCTGTGAAAGGGGTGGGGTTGACCATCTCAAAACGCACTTCGTTAAATCATCCACCTTAGGTTCTGACTTGCAGCCAGGGCCACCCAGGATAATTTATGTATAATCTATGTATAATTTACCAAGCCAAACCCTCCAGGATCCTATGACCAGTTTTCTACCATTATGCTTTGTAGGTGTGGACTATACATGGCCATGTGATATATTTACACACCAATAAGATCTATAAGGAAAGCAGCTCGACCTAACTGTCTTTAGGCAAACAAACAAAACAGTGATCTGACAATGCATGTTAGGTCACATTTCACTATTTTAATGCCAGGCTGTATTATAAAGGCGGACAGGGTCCCTTGCTGATGAGGCAAGACTTCAAGGTGACCCTGGGTGGGGTGGGAGGTCCACAAGGCAGGTAAGGGGCAGGTCCACAGCAGAAATGAGGACCAGGGGTAAAGGTTACTCTTATAATTTGGACGCGCTGTTGAGTGCCTGGAATCCTAGCACTAGGAAGTCTGAGGCAGGAGGATAGCATTTGAGTCTAAAATAAGCTTCATAGTGAGCCTGTCTTTTGAAAACACTAAAAACTCAAACATGTACTACCAAAAGCTCTCCTTGACAAAAAAAAAAAAAAAAAAAAAAAAAAAAAAAAAAAAAAAAAAAAGGAGGGGGTTGGGGTGCGAATGAATTTGTCTGCACTGAGTCCCAGGACTTTAGGAAAGGCAGATTGTAAGTGTGAAAAACTGGAATATTTGACAAGGAAAAAACTATGTAAGCAGCAAAGCATTGGAGATGGTGCGTGGCTTCTTCTAACTGCACGCAGTGAAAACGTGGTGAGAGGAGAATGACTGACAGGTAAATTTATAACTCAGGGGAAGCAGAACGGGATGAGCTGAACACTCGGCCCAGCCGCGCAAGGGCTACAAACCACTGAGAGGTATCACTAAGGTGCGGCGGCTAAGCGACCTCTTCTATGGAAAAGGGTGCGGATAGAGGGAAACTGCTCTCCTCCTCGGCACACAATGAGACTGTGATGCTCAGAGTTTTTGAGACAAGCTAGGACCTTGAGGACAAGGTGTCCAGAGAGGTACTGGATGTACCCAAGCATCTGCCACTGTCAAGTCTCTGGTGCAGGGGCTCTGATGGGCACGTATGCAGCCCAGGTTGCTGGTCTGGAAGGTAGAAGCTGTAAACTCCGGTGGTGTCTGTGTGGCACTCAGGGAATCCAAGAGCTATGTAGCAAGGCTTTCTCCACCTACATTCCACCAAAGGATGTCACTGCCTGCACGAGAGCACTGCCTTATGTGATGGCCTGGGAGTGGAGCCATCACAGACCGGATCTATGGGAGCTGGACCACTCTTGAGATCACAGACACAGATACAGAAAGCGCAACTCCAGGAGAACTGCAGATAGGAAGACTCAAGTCCGAGAGAGCTGCTGCACGGGTAGGTCCCCCCTGCGGGGCATGGAGCCACAGAAGGCCTAGTTCCCTGTAGAAATGCATTCCCAGCTTTGCTGGTTGTCAGACCTACTTGGGGCCAGCTGCCCGTATTCCTGCTTTTCAAATGAGGCTATCTTTCCTGAGCTTGTCTGGCCATTGTGTTTTAGAAGCCCGAGTTTATTGTGATCTCACAGGCCCCTGTCTAGAGCAGAATGTGCCCCAGTCTCATCTACATCTGATTAACATGAGACTGGGCTTCAGAGGTTTGAACTGGAGCTGCAACAAAGTTAAGACTTTAGAGTTAATGGAAGGAACGATTGTGTTTTACATTTGAAAGGAACATGGATTTGGGGGCCTGGCACAGAGCTTCGCACCAAGCAGGTGGAGGAGGCTCTAGAAACTTTAGGAGGAACATCTAGAGGAAGTAGGTCACTGGGGCATGATTTTAAGGTACCATCTGGCCCGCCTGTCTCAACAGGCCCAGAACAGAGAGCCCCGTGACCATGCACTGAACCCTGTTAAATGATAAGCAAGTAACTCCTTCCTTAAACAGAATATTTCGACAACAACCAAGAATCCAGCTACAAGAAACCTATAAAGCGATGAATTTAGGACCAAGAACTAATTTGAGGAGATGATCTCATACATAGGAAGACAGAGACAGGTTATATGTAAATGCTACGTCACTGTACGTAAGGACGGGAGCACCTGTATATCATGGCATCTATGTGGGATCCTGCAACCAGTTTCTCACAGATAGTAAAGATGAAAGAGAAGGAAGTTTGGGAGGCTGGGAGTGGTGGCGATTGTCTTACATCATTTCCTTATTTAGTCTTTGTAACCACACACAGTAGTTACTGAGCCAGTCCCAAAGACAGAACTGGTGAGACCTAACGGAGCTGGCAAGGTTCTCCAGGCTGACAGCCCATAAGGTTTGCAGAACTGCGTACAATAAAACGCCCTGCCCTCCCACACCAAGCTGAAAACACTGCGGGCAGAAAGCCCTGCCTGTTCTCAAATATCTCAAGAAAACACGTGTTGCATTTTACTGCAAGGAGTGCTTCAAGTCACAGTGGGTCCCCACTCACTCGATCGAAACAAGGAAACACATCTGAATCCTTTTCAGACACTTAAAACTTGTAACATAATACAGTTACAGACGCTACCAGACTTGCCACCCCCTGTGCCCTGGGGGAAAATTCTAGCATTGTTTAGTCACTGATAATTCTAGGGCTTCAAACTTCAGTCTAAGGAATCTGTGAGTTCGACTTTCTGTAGCTCTTGAATAGCAACCTCCAGCAGATTCTAGAGAAAACACATGTAGCACTAAAGAAAAGAATCCTGGTCAAGGTCACATGTAATTTAGGATGATTGGGGAAAAATAAATCACAAAACTGAGAATCCTCTACAACTCCAAAATATTTCAGTAAGAAGCTTGAGAAAGCCTCTGTCAGAGGTGAATTACGAAAGCAAAAGAAGATTTGCAGTTGGTTAAATGTTTCTAAATGTTCACTTTGCTCTAGATCTTAAATATTCTCACTGTTCCATGTTAGTGTCCATAGGACTGTCATTAGACATTCTTCTAGAAAGAAAAAAAATTAATCTCTATGTACATTCTCAAATATATTATTATTTCCTAAATAAATTATTTTCCACATCTTCTCCATATCGATTGATCCAATCAACCAGAAAAAAAAAAAAAAAAGAAACACAATGTATCTGCATACACAGCAGTTATTCCTAAACAATGTCATATGCTGGTTATTTACACAGTCTAAACCATGTTGGATATTACAAGCAAGCCAGAGACGATTTAAAGTACACAGGAGGGTATACACGGTTAGGCGCAGATATTACCTATGGAACCTGAGTGTCTGTGCATTTCCATATAGATGTAGGGTCCGGAAACTAATCTCCCATGGATATAAAGAGGAGTGTAATTTTATTTTCTCCATATTCTGACAAATGAAGTATAATTTTATTTTGCTCATGCTGGAAACAATATTTAATCTCTTAAAAATTCTCAGTACAAACGTTGAAGTGGTGAGCTTTCTTTCTTTAGTTGCTAGGTTCAAATCTCACTAGGTGGTAAGCTGCACGGAATGTATATACCGTACCTGTCATCCCCTCCGATCACATGACAGTTCCTGAAATGCAGTGCACCACACATGCTGGGTGAGGCCAAGGCACCTGCCGAGCCTTGGCATGCGGTCTCAACCGGCGCCAGCCACTTGGCTTTAGAAGGTTTTTTTTTCCTTTGAAGATTATCAACATGTACATGGATAACAGCACACATGCATGCTTTCATTTTCCTACACAGTTAGAAAATCTTCATTTAAAAATTGAAATTACTAACAATTTGCTTCTATCTGGGCCATGATCCATTAAGTCAAGTTTTAACCTGTTTGTAAAAATTTCTGGGAAATCTATTAGAAGTGACTCAATGAAAACCAACATGGTGGTATTCTCTAAATATGTTGCCTTTGAAATAAAATGGAAGTTTGGAATTACAGTTTTTGGAGAGGAGGGTTAGCCTTGTAAGACATACCGGCTCTTGAGTTCTTCCCATTAGAAGGTGATACTTGCACAGATTAGTACAACTAATGCATTCTTAAGAGCCTCCTGCAGATTAAAGCAAATTGGAACCGACACACAGGGTCACCTTTTCATTATCAAGACCAGAATTTGCTCTAACTTTTCAAGGTTACGTGTCAGTAAAGAAAGGATAAAATCAAAGAAGAGAAGGAACAAATGACAGGAAGAAAGTCCACACTGGTGGAAAGAATTAACACCGCTCGCTTTAAAGTAACGGAAGCCAGCCTAAAAGTATTTGCCAATCACTGGACACAGCGTTGACTACACGGACCTAGGAAGGAGATTTACTGATATGTCAGGAACTTTGCTGTGAAGATTCACGTATCATTTCGCTCTATGAATTTCACTATTTCATCTAATTTATAAATTGACAATAATAGCCATCATATAACATGCATAGCAATCCTAAGAAATCATTACCCACTGTTAGGTCTTTAGATGCTTCTAAATGTTCCTATGTGAACCAATATCAAAGCCACAGCCACACGTGGGTGGAGCTTTACAGTACTCGTTCTGATGATTTTTTTTTATCAAGCAGGGGGTTCTTGTATTATGCTAACTGTGCCCCAAGAACTGCTCTAAGCATTTCCCCATGATAAACATGCTGAAGCAAGTAAAGTTAAGGAACTTTTCAGCCACTTAAGGTCACATGCTAAATAATAACGAAGGATCTCCACACTGTCAGTCAGTGTCCAGATCCTGTTCTCTGATGGCTAGTTTCCAATTGCTACCCCCTGTAGCAGATACATGAACAGATTCTAGGATCATGCATTCGTGTATCTCCTGCCTGAGTGCATTTAAAGCATTGTCACTTCCCCCAACATTAAAAAAGAACAAACCCAAAACTTGCTTTTAAATTAACCAAAATAACAGACTGGGGAAGTTTATTCCTAATTATGCGTATGGTAATTGTTTTTGTACATTGTTGGGGGAAGGGCTGCCTGAGCCTTGGCAATCCGCTTTATCTTCTGCAGGTGTTGGCTTGATGTAACTCTGTGATTCAGATGTTTGCTTCCTCATGACCTGCACCTGCTCACTGCCCTCTGGAAGAGCCACTGTGGAAGAGCAAAGTTGCTGTGGAGGAATTGTTGTAGTCCCTCTCCCACAGTCTCGAGCAACAAGAAGAGAACACTTCCCTTAGGCCTTGAGTTCCCCTACCTTAAAGGCCATTAAAGGGTTGTGAGATCCTCTTGGGCCTTTAGCTAACGGAGTATGGGATGAGACCAAGCTACAGGTTTCCTTCATTATGCAAATAGCCCCGTGGATGAGGAGGCGGAGTTTTTGTATTAATGAAACACCTGAGGAGCTTCTGCATCAATAAAAACGCCTGAGATCAGACAATAGGAGTTCAGCTGTCCAGGATGGCGCTTGCCACGACATGCTGTTCCTCGCTGAGCTCAACAGTAGCTGTCAGCTACAGACTAACTTATATGGAGAGGTGGATTTGGGGAGGAAGTTCCATTAGCTATTTCTGTTTGGTGACACCCCAATGAAAATACTTTAATTTGAGAACTGTAAGTATAAACCAAACGTGTTTACCTGAACAATTAGTCTTTCATGATAGAGCTGCAGTTTTCAACATTCCATGCTAGACCACTTTGGGTGGAGGTCGAATGACCCTTTCACAGGGGTTGCCTAAGACCATCTGCAATTCAGATATGTAAATTACCATTCAAACTTTAGCAAAGTAAGTTATGAAGTAGCAATGAAAATAATTTTATGGTTGCGGGTCACCACAACATGAGGAACTCTATTAAAGGGTTGCAGCATTAGGAAGGTTGAGAACCACTGTCCTAGAGGAACTGTGTGTGTGTGTCTGTGTGTGCACATGCCCGTTCGGTGTGCGTGGCATTCCTATGTGACATGGAAGCTGAATGGAACCTTTTTTGAGAGGAAAGAGGAGACTAAAGTGGGAGTCAGAAACACAATGGAGGGCAAATACAAGAAAGGGACAATGAAATGCACACAGATGGAATGCCACAATGGAGCCCACTATTGTGCACTCCAAACAACTAAATAATAAACTCAAAAGAAGGACAGAATCAGAAGCAGCCTGATTTGGGGGATTTAACCTTAACCCTAAGCCTTTTAAATAGCGTAACGGGTTGTCTCCTTGGTCATAAGGAACTTAAAAGCTAGAAAATGCTATTTCACTATGATTTGAAACCTTAACAGTGAGATTACTTCTGATACAATGTCTATAAATAAAATCATATACTCAAGCAGCAGGGGGCACTATTGCAACTCCCCTACATGTTACTTCCTGAGCTTGGCAGGGCTTCTGTTGCCTATATAGGATGTGTATTGGTTTTCATCATTGTATGGGACTTAATATTTTTATATTACATTGTATGCTTTGAAGGTTTAAAAGTTGATGATTTGAAGCCATTAAACAATATTCTGAACGATGTTTACAACTTGGTTTTCAAGTGTAAGCAATAGCATCTCAGCAAACTCATTAGAAATGAGTAACCAGTATTGTTTAACTATTACAGCTGTGCACACCCAGGGACAAACTCTGTGGCAAGACAGGCATTCAGCATTGTTATCTGTTATTAATTAAATGTTTAAAGGGTTGCAAATTTAAAGGACTCAAAATTCTCTAGATTCCATAGTTTTTTGTTTTTTTTTTTTCTTTGAATGTGTGTCTTGAGAAGGTTATTTCAAAAGTGAAAGCTCTAATCAAAAGACCAGAAGGAGAAGAGATGGAGCTAGAGGATTGGGGAAGGGAGAAGGAGAGATGGAGAGAGGAGGGAGGGAGGAAGGGAGGAAGGAAGGGAGGAAGGAAGGGAGGAAGGAAGGAAATATACACTATACATTCCTTACATGATGATCAAGAAGATCTTTTAAAATTAAAGGCCATGTCCCACTCTGTCAGTGACTTCCATCTCTTACGACACAGACTTAAAAGCTGGTGGCCACCAATCTTGGCAGCCTTGTGGCTGTGTCTCCATAAGACCCCTCTTAAACCCTGAGTGGCGATACAGCAAGCACTTCCGGTTCTGCGGGTGCACCACAGGGACTTGGAACACGCGGTGCTGAAGGTTTCCATGCTCTGGGTCCTGTGTGCCTCCAGTTCCTCAGTTCCTGAGAGAAGCCTCCTCCTTGCAGACAGGCCCAGCACCCTGCCAATCTCCCGCTCTTGTCCCGTACTATTTCCTTTTGTCAATTCCACAGTGAATAATTGAACATGTCTATGATTGACTATTATCTAATATTTCTATAGTTGGTAAACAAATTTTCGATATTAAAACAGATTTAAATTACTGGTATTTATTACAATGGATCTACGGTTTTAAAAGAATCATGGTTACGTTAATACAGAGTTAATACAGTGCTAACAGTGAGCGACAAATCCTAGAAGCTTCACAAGGACAGATCTCCCTCTTCCATTCATCCTCAAATTTCTGGTGCCTGTAACAGGACTTGTAGAGGCATGATCTGCTCGGGCTGCCATAATACAATTCCATAAACTGAAGAGCTTAAACAACAGAAATTTACTTTTATTCTCTTTCAGAGGCTAAACGTCTAGGTTAGGGCACCAGCGTATCCGGGCTCTGGTGAGGGAGGGTTCTGCCTATCCTGAAGAGAGCTACCTTTCCTCTAACCCTCCCACATTCCCTCTCGCTCTATAAAGCCACAGATCTGCTGGATTAGAGTCTTATCCTTATGACTTATTTTCCCTTAGTTACCCTAGAAGCCTCGTCTCCAGACGAGCTTATGATTCAGCCAAACCAGCTGGATGGGCGACCCTCGCACTGTTGTTTGTGACCTCGACAAGTGGCTAAAAAAGTTGTTTAGTTTTGCTGAGGCTGAGTGTAGACGTGACCTCTGTCAGTGTGTGTAAGGAGGAAGAAGGAACGGGATGCAGAACGTGTATAGGTTTAGTGTGACAAATGCAAGATCGCAGGTGGAACACAAAGGGCCGAGAAAAGGCAGCAATGAAAGCGAGGACGTGGAAACCAAGAGTGGAAACGGAGAGATAAGCAACCCACACCCTGGAAAACGGACTGCTGATCAGTGATGGATGGTGTAGGGTGATCTAGACGACCAGATACTGCCTCCGGTGTGCATCTGATCATCACTTGACCCTAGGGGGGCTGCTGTGTGAACCCTGTATTTGTGCAGAGATAGCAGAAACACTGTTAGGTCCTGAGATACAGGCCCTCAGTGAGAGCTGTGGCTGGGTGTTAGTTCTAACAAGGATGTTATTGACCAGTGTTTCCTGCAGTTGGGAGAGTAGAAGGTATCACATTGTTTTAAGGCTTTAGGAAAGAGAACTAAGGACCATTCCAGTACTCTCTACAGACGTCTTTAATAAATAAACAGGTTGGACGCTTCTCCATCGCTAGCCCGTGCTCACGCGGTGGCTGCCATGGACACAAACAGCAGATTTTTGTACAAATGATCGACGGGTCATGTGATTCCTCTCCCTTTTTGATGATCTGTTCATTTTCTTTCTGGCCTGATTACCTAGGTCATATCTTTTGTCCACTAGCTACAATCTTCAAATGTTGGATTATTAACTTAGTACTTGTGAATAGTTTGTGTTTCTCTAGTAGCAGCATATCCGAATATATTTTAGTATACATAAAATTAGCATAACTTAAATTACGTAAATATATTTTATTCTGTAAGACAGTTACAAAAGCTTACGTATCTTCTTTATAATGAATACACATATATATTATAGGATAATACACAGAGGCAGGGGTCAGATCGGAAGCTGCTGGGTCAAACGGGAACAAGAAAATTCTGAGTGTCAGAAAGTTCCTAAACTGTTCGTGGTGGTAGTTGAACAACTAAAGATTACTGGATTTTATCCTTCAAATGGGTAGACATCCAGGTTCACAAATCACATTTTTAAAATATCTAAAAATACATGTACACGTGTATGTTATACATTTTCACACTCTCTCTTCCGGAAGCCTTCTCGTGCGCCCCAGTGTGGCCCGTCTGCTCCCGTCCCTATCACAGCACACCTCAGATCAGGCCACGTGGCCTGTCTGAACTGTGAAGCTCCTACAGCGTTAGAACCTGTTCTTCATCCTGCATCCTGACTTCCACATCCCAGCCCAACACACCCTGGAGCTGTCCGGACTCTGCCTGCATACACTGTGAACCGGAGCAAGATCGTTTACCCCGTGACTCAGTGTCCACAGATTATCTTCCTCAAAGGGTTACCCTAAAGAACAAATAATGTAGATCTAAATATATAAATAACTACAAAATGGCTTCTAGTCAAGAAGCACACGGAAAGGTTAGTTGCCAGAAAAATGCAAAGCAAATTCTCAGGATATGCTGAGACTCGTCTCCCTGGATGTACGAACCGTACAGCAGAGAGAAGTAGAGCGAGTGGACTTCTCACACACTGCTACTGAAAGTGAATGCCCACTCTGGAAAACCACTAGCAATTCTTAAAAACTTAAAGCATATCTACCCTGCGACTCAGATCCTTATCTTCATGTACGCATCCAAACAAATGACAAAGTAAGAGAAAGACCCTGACAAAAATTCCCATAGCATGAAATGACAAGTGTATCAAATCTAAAACTAGAATAAGTACAAGGTCCCTCAGCAGAAATGAGATAACTGTCACACTCATAAATGGTAACTGTTAAGAGTGTTGGTGGTGCATACCTTTGACCTCAGCACTCGGGAGGCAGAGGCAGGCGGATCTCTGTGAGTTCGAGGCCAGCCTGGTCTACAGAGTGAGTTCCAGGATAGCCAGAGCTACAACAGAGAAACCCTGTCCCAAAAAAATAAGTGATTGTTGTTGTAGTTTATTTTTAGTATGTATAAAATAACTGTTCCATGCACTATTGGGTGAGGGGCTCGCTAGGCTTTGGCGTTTTGTATTGTCTGCAGATGTTGGATTTATGTGGGGGATGCTTGATTGCTAATAATCTGCATGTACTATCAGTAGAACACCTGAGGAGTTCTGTTTCGATAGAAACACCTGAGCTGGGATGCTCAGGGTTCCACTGTCCAGTATGGCCGTAACGGTGGTTCTGTCTGCTGAGGTCTGGAAAGGTTTGCAACTACCAATATGCCTCCTTGTCCTGTGTGCTGAGCTACAAACTGTCATATTGGCAAATGACAAAGACCGCAGCGAACTGCTGCACAGGGCACGTAAATGAAAACTCCACAAGGCGAAAGGAACGAGTGTGATGTTATTTCATTTGAAAGAACACCCGGCGAGGAGAGGCGGTGCCAGCTCCAGCAACAGCACTGCGGCAGGTGCCCTGGAGTGGGAGAACGCCCCGTCTGAAAGTGGGCAAAACGGACTTCTGGGGTCACGGAGACAGGGTATATCCTGATCTGATCCTTGGCAGAGCTAATCAAGTCTATCAAGCCGTAAGCAAGTTTTATTCTATAGAAATGATATCGGATAAAATGTTGGCATGAAAAACTTTAGGATTTTATCCACTGAAATGTATCAGATTGTAAAAGGTGCCTGTCGTACGCTCAGTTGTGGAGTAGGTACGCACGTGCCTGTCGTACGCTCGGTTGTGGAGTAGGTAGGAACGTGCTTGTCGTATGTTTGGTTGTGGAGTACGTACGCACGTGTTTGTCGTATGTTTGGTTGTGGAGTACGTGCGTACGCACGTGCGGCGTGCCTCCGATACTTGCACTCTCACACGCTAGAAGACCGCAGTACTCACCTCAGGCACTCGGCTCTCAAGATGACTCATGAAGCAGCCAGAACTTGCGATGCATTTTCTACATTTCCAACAATGAAGGGTGCTTATTTGTTCTCCGTTGGTTGGTTTTGTTGCCAGCTCTTCGCTTCTTTTCATCTGTGGGGACATTAGTAATTTTTAGGATGAAAGCTGCAGCAGATAAGTTTGATTTCCAAATCCTTACAGCAACCATCACAAGGAGAGAAGGGACAATTACTTTTCACTGCGGTGCTAGAGACCCCGGTTCCCCTACCTCCTGTGTCCTGTGTCTGGACTGCTCTGTGACACAGACAGCTGCAGGATTTTACAGCAGGACTGAACCTATACAGGGACTTGTCAACATTTCCCAGCTTTGGATGACACCCAAGACCCTTCAAAAAACAAAAGCAAAACCTGGTCCTGGCTCTGAGCAGAAATCCTCAAATCTTCCATAGATCCTTCCTTTCATAGACCTCCTAGACCACTTGGGTGGACACGTCTTTCCCTCTAATCTAGATACAATGTGTTTTCACTCATTGCCTATCACGAGTGCAAGCCATAGCGTTCTGTAAGGTCCCGATCTGACGCCGTGCAGCGTGCAGTGCACCCTGGAGACCGATGCTGCTGCCTTTGGAATCCCAACAGACAACACAGTGGACACCCCTTGGTGGAAAAGCCCTGCCGCAGCTTTTGGGATGACCCCGTCAGTGGGTTTCCTGACATGAAACAGGTACCTATCTGCTAGTTAGCACGTCTGATGCAAGGAGCGCTTTATAAAATGTCTGACAGGGAAAATTCCATTCAATTCTGACTGTGATAACGCGTCAAGTAGTGATGACTAGCTTGCCTGCTTTCTAGAATACTTTATGTATCTCACTATCGACTTAAAAAAAAAAAGCCACAACTAAAGAGGAAATCCAAGAAGTCCTCTCAGCGCTCTTAAGAATCAGGAGAAGATTGCCCAGTGGTTAGAGATGACTGCTGCCCAGCCAGAAGCTGGTCCAGGAGACACACATGGAGGGACGAGAGAAGCAAGCTGGCCTCAAGCGCCTCAGAAGTACTGGGGCATGTGTGTCCTCCCCTTTTACAGATAAAATAAGTAAATAAGTACATGTAGTCTTTTTCCAAGAAGGAATCATGGCAAAGGATTATAAATACTCATTGTTCACTTTGATTTTCATTCTTGTTGGGTTTGTTTTGTAGTTTTTATTTTTGTTTTTGAAAAAGTGACGGGAAAAAAAAAAGCATAGAATTGGATGGGGGAGGATCTGGGTAGAAACGGGATGGGGAAAAACATGATCAAAATATATTGTATGAAATTTTCAATAAAAAAGTTTTAAAATAGGGCATTAAAATGTAGGCACAGGAATTAAAATTGAAGCGCACATTAAAGAGTACAATGCTTTACTTGTTAGTGAAATCGAAGAGCTTACGCTAAGGCGGTGACATCTTTATCAGACTGCAGTGACTTCTTTAAATGACACTCCACAGAGCAGTTCACTACATCTGGGGATGATGCAAACACTGAGGTCCAGAATACGTGCACCCTGAGTCTATCTGTATACTTGCTGTTTTTCTGGCAACGCTCATAGACCTATTCGGGCAGTCTGTACTGAAAACTTAACATATGCTGGACTCTGAGAACATGAAGATGAACTGTTTTACTTTCTGCCTTAGAGGCGCCCACTGTGCTTTGAACAGATTAGTAGGTCTCATCCTGAGCACATCAAAAGCACATTAGGGGCTTTAAATAGCAACGCGCCCAGGCCCTACGCATGGGAATTCTAACTCACCCTTCAATGAAACAAGGAGCCAGAAATAGGTAAACCTCTAATTCTAGGATGTGGTTAAAATACAAATGGATATGTATGTAGACATACAATTAACTAAAGTTCATCAGCCGTAAGAGAGGGAACCTGTAGATCAACAAAATACAAGTAGAAGGGACTTAATTACAATAGTTACATGTGGCAGAAAATTCTTGTGATCCTGCCACTTGAGAGGCTCAGGCAGATGGAGAGTTTGAGGACAGTCTAAGCAACAGTGACAAGCCAGCAGAGCTACATAGAGACCCTGCTTCCAAAGACACAGAAAACAACAATGAAACCCAGCCCTGGCTTGCAGGCCCAGCAGGCCCTTCTGCCAGTCAATCTGGATCTGGTCTTCCAGCTAGGCCTCCTTTCTGCCTCCACTAAGGGATACATCTTCAGATCCCACTGGAACCCTGCGGACTTGATTTAAAAAGCAACAGCAGTGACAACCAAAGACTACAATCTGTAAAGTTCCTTCACTATTGAGGTACCCCTTCTCCTTGTCTAACTCACTGAGTGCTTCTCTTTCCCCCTGGTACCCTTAGCCTCTTTTATCCTTGGCTCATTTTACCCAGTGGTCCTCAGCCAGGAACGGAGCCTTCAGGGATACCTTATACCAAAATCAACTAGGAAGGCAAATGCTTATGTGCCCCAAACCCCAGATACTTGGGTCCTTCTCAGATATCATTCCATGTCCTCTTAAAGTGCAGTGATGTACAAACAGAAAGGCCTATAGGAGATTTCAGTGAGCCCTCAAAGCTACTGAAGACTGTGACAACTCTTCCCTATCAGTGATTTTTAAATCTATAGATCAAGTTATGATCTTGTTCCAAGGATCCAGACCAGTGTTTTCAAGGTCCAGATGTCCAATGAACATCTCTTTAAGACTCCACTCCGGGGCTCTTGTATTGGCAGATCATTCAGAAGATCATTCACAAGCCTTGCTTGTGAAGTTTCAGAGGGAAGTTTAAAGACTCTATAAGGGCTGTTTGCTATTTTCAGTTAAGATTCTGTCATTCTGGTCAGCTGGGGCTAAAGAGTCAGCTGTGATTAGCAAGAGAAATCTCTGCATTACTGGGACAACTGATGCTGGTTAGATGGAGCTAAGAATTGGTGATGATTAAGAAGAGACCAGCATCGCTGAGGTAAAGTCTTCTGGGAAGTGTTTCCTGAGAGTCAGCACACAGAAGCTGTGTTCCAGAGGCAGCCTAGGTTGTACCTCAGGCTGGCAGTTGAACTTGGCAGTGTAAGAGTCACCCAGGTGGTGCTGGTTTTGAAGGCATGAAGGGGTTATGGAGAACACCTGAGGATTGGCACTGTGAGAAGCCAGAGAGGCCATTGGTGAAGCTGCAGCCTCAGCAGCAGTTGAAGGCCCAGATTGAAGGGGTCATGCAAAGATGTTGAGGCTTGGTGCCATGAAGAGGGAGGCTATTGGTGAAAGTGCAGCCCATTTGCAGCAGAAGACCTGGGCACTTTGGAGATGCCAATACCATGGGATGACCACCAATCAGAGCCGAGAAGACAAGCTGTGTGTGCTGCAGGGCAGAAAGCTGGAGACGTGATCCGAGCTTCTTTTAGGAGCCCAGAAAATTGTGAGTGCATCCCAGATAACTGGACATTGAATTATTTATACTGTTGGAGTTTGGTTTTGCCTGGTTCGTATTGTGATTGTGCCCTCGTTCTTCCCTCTTGAAGAAGGTATTTAACTGAGTTTTACAGGAGTCCATAGCTGAAAGACTGAACTTTTTCAAAGAGATTTTGGATTTTTAGATAGATTGGATATTTTAAAGAGAGCGAAATTTTAAATGTGTTGAATTTGTAAAGACTGTGGGACTTTTAAAATTATGATTGGAATGTGAGCTCTTGGGGATGAATGAAAAAGGAAGGGTTTTGGCTTAATATCAGTGTGTTTGTTAAACTGACAAGGGGTCAGTCATACTGGCTAGTCGTATGTTAACGTGACACAAGTCAAGAGTTATCTGAAAGGAGGGAACCTCAATTAGGAAAAGACCTCCATAAGATCCAGCTGTGAGGCATTTTCTTAATTAATGATTGGGGGGGCAGCCCATTGTAGGTGGTACCCACCTCTGGGCTGGTGATCCTGGGTTCTATAAGAAAGCAGACTGAGCAAGCCAGAGGAAGTAAGCCAGTAAGCAGACCCCTCCACAGTCTCTGCATCAGCTCCTGCCTCAAGGTTCCTGCCCTGCTTGAGCGCCTGTCCTGACTTCCTCTGATGACGAACGGTGACTTGGAAGGGTAATCCAAAGAAACCCTCTCCTCCCCAAGTTGCTTTAGCCATGGTGTTTCATCGCAGCATTAGTAACCCTAAGTAAGACATAATAAAAATACACTGACCTAAAAGTGTCAAGTTTTAAAAAGCCTGTATTTAAGTTTTGTTCTCTTCATTATTGCTTTGAGAATGGGTTCCGACATTTGCGCCCTCCAGAGATATGCCCCCGTCCCTACTCACTCAACTTTGCATCTTTTATTTTTTTAATCCATCCAATCTGTGCTACCCCTACACTTTCGTACATGTGGCCTTCCACTGGAGTTTGGTAGCCTATCCCAGTGCAGCTATGAGTTACCAATCGCTGCTTAGCGAGGGGCAGGACTTCCTGTTCACCTCACCATGCCAGGCTGGGATTTGGTCTCACTTGGGCGTGCACAGGTCTTGTGCGTACAGTCACAACTGCTGTGGATTCCTCTGTAATAATCCCGCTCTGGTGGTCATCACCCACCAGCCCTGGCTCTCACAAGCTTTCCCTCCCCTCTTCTGTAATGATCCCTTGGGAGGAAGGGTTTGATATAAATGCCCCACTTAGGTAGGGTTCAGCATTCCTTGGTCTTTTCAATCAGCATTCGGTCTCCATTTTTATTGCCTTCCACCGAAGAAAGAACACTTTTCTAACGAGGATTGGGAGATACACTAATCTCTGTTTCCAGACCACCTGGCTCCTGACACTTCCTTTCCCAGTATTATTATTTTTGACCAATCAATGGGAAGAACTAAACTGGAATCCTTCAGCTGTAGACAAAAGGAGCACAGCAGAAAGACAGACAGCTGTGTTTATACTTATCTGAACTTGAAAGGGGGGAAAACAGATGGTTATCTACTAGCAATCTATTTATACAAGTGAGAGGGCTTCCGGCCAAGGAAGGATGAAACACTGAAACGCAACCTATTCACAAAGTGGTAGTCTTTGAGCAGACAGGAACAACCTATGTGTTGGACAGAAACTCAAATCTATCTCCAGCTCAGAGCCTGAGACACTAGTCTTAGCTTAAGTAAGTCAGGGAACTATGTCAATAACTTTTCTAAACATCTTGGGTAGCAGTCCTCATGGCCTTATGGTTCCCTCTCTCCCTCCCTCCCTCCCTCCCTCCCTTCCTTCTTTCCTTCCTTCCTTTCAAGACAGGGTGTCTCTGTTGTAACTGGCTGTCCAGGAACTCACTCTGTAGACCAGGCTGGCCTTGAACTCACAGAGATCCGCCTGCCTCTGCCTCCTCAGTGCTGGGATTAAAGGCACGTGCCACCACCGCCCCCTGGTTTTCTTAAAGTAGAATACCCATGCTCATAACACATTGGTACTTGCTCAGCACCTGTCTTGACACTGCTACAGGCTGGACACTTCTTGAATGTTCTGCACGTTTGGGAAACGCGGTTGGTTTCCCTGAGTTACAGCTCTCCGACACTGGACATGTCAGTGGTATAATACTGAAAGGCCACGTTCATGAAAACGATCACCAGCCTCAGTTTAATTACAAGACAACACTAAAGGTCATAAGGACATAGCAGTGAATGCAAGTTCCCCAAAACTCTCATTTTAATTTAAAGAGCAACGTGTTGTCACAAGTATGAAACATGTTCATATCTGAACACACGCAGCCTGCCAGTCACGTTAGCAAGTGTGTTTCACAATGTGGAGGCTGCACAACAGCTCTCAGCTGGAACACAGGGCGTTTCTTCAGGGGTCCGGTCAGCTTCGATAGAATGCAGAGGGCCCTCGTAAGTTCTTCCTGCTCTTTTTCACAAAAACATTTAGGAATAAAGATAAAATAAAACCAGCAATATTTAAGGTCTCAGTAAGCCGTTTCTAACTGCATGCCCATGGCGGTGAAGGGTAAGGGACTATCGGCAAGCCTGTGGCTTTTACCACTATTTAGCCCTATAACCTTCGTGTCTCCCAGTGATGGAGACCGTGGTGGAAAGGGCAAACCATGCCTGAACATCTTTAATGGGTCTCAGCAGCACATCTTGAGAACTGAGACTCAACACAAAGCAGATATCCCCAAAATGATGCCTTACCCAAATCCCACTGTCCAATTATATCCTTTAAGTTCTTTAAGGAGGACAAATAAGTCCCTGTGAAGAAGCATTAGTAACAGCGTAGGCTGTAATCTTCTGTAGTGTTGAGCCTTGCAATCACAACCCCCGTAAAGAAGTTGAATTCTGTCTACCTTTGACTATTTATTACTCTCTACGGAGAAATATCAACATTGGCGCAGGTATTATTCCATATAAAGGCCTTTGGAATTTCCTTATTATCAATACATTCCTTTAAAAATGAGATTAAAAGACAAGTGAGGTGAAATTGGCAAATATGAGTAAGGGCGACAACTCAGCAGAATGGCTAAGCGTTTGTTCAGTTCAGAACTCCGCAGAGCAAGACCATCTCTATTTTTGTTGCTGTTGTTGTTGTGTTTGAGTGTTTTCTTTACTTGTTTTGCTCTGATGTCCATGCTGGTCTTGAACTTCTGGACTCAAACTAGCCTCCTGCCTCCAGTGTAGCCAGGACTTCAAATGCACAAGACCATGGCTGACCAATTTTTGTTTTAAGCAGCTCCATATGTTTATTTTGCTTAACAAGCACTAGGATATACTTTATAGGCTATCCAATTGTGTAAAGGTTTTATTATTGGAAGGTCTCTATGAAGTCAGAAGAAATATCCCCCCTGTAGATATTAAGGAGCCTCTCTCTTTCTTTCTTTCTTCCTTCCGTCCTTCCTTCCTTCCTTCCTTCCTTCCTTCCTTCCTTCCTTCCTTTCTTTCTTTCCCTTCCTTCCTTCCTTTCTTCCTTCCTTCCTTCCTTCCTTCCTTCCTTCCTTCCTTCCTTCCTTCCTTCCTTCCCTTCTCTCTCTCCCTCCCTCCCTCCCTTCCCCCTTTCTTGTTTTTTAATACTAGTGAGATCTCCTATACAGGACACATGAACTTAAGTACTAGTTCACAACTGCTTTGCAAAATGGGCTTAACCAGTTGCTGATCACTGGACAGAACACCATATATCATAATTCTATTGGAAATGGGCTGTACGGATAAGGCCATTTTGTAGAACCAATAGTATGTCAGCCCACCCTGCTGCTCTAGAATGCTGGTGTCGATTCCGATTACAGAAGAACTGCAATACAAAGCACCCTGATACAAAGAATCGGGATGATACGATACAAAGATGTGCATGAGTCAGTTTCCAAAGTTATAACTGTAAACTGGTTTTTGAATCCCAAAAGCCATCCTCTACTAAATAGAACTGAAGGTATCTTCTTAGTCACCTGTGGGTTCTTTTGGAGTTTATGGCTTCTACCTACTTCAATAGACAGTTTAGCACATGTATTATTTAGTGTAAGCTGGCTTGTTACCTGGGCTCCCTTTTACACTGGCTCTCACTAAGTCAAGGGTATCAGATACTTCATCTGCACAAATAGGAGAACGAATTGGGTTAGTTGCAAACTGCCAGTTTACAATTCTAGGCGTAAGAGCTGCAGGGACTAAAGCCTCCAATTTATGAACTCTAAAGCTGTCTAAATCCAGAATTATAGAGACCTTAATTTCCTTCAGTAATTGTTGATGTTAAAACACTTCTGGGTTTGAAATTGATGAAGTCAATCTTAACAGTTCTTTGGTATTCTCAGTCATAAATGTATTCTTAGAAAGTACTCCAAATTCTGTTGAGGAAAAAATACCCCACTTATCTCATTCCCATAGAGCTACCTCTCCTCATCCTTATCTATCTCCCCGGGACCCCTCTTAGGGGTTCCTATACAGTTCACAACTAGCCTGAATGCGTGTGGTGCTTTGACCATGACATTTCCCTGATAGGCTCATGTGTAGAACACTTGGTGCACAGCTGGTAGCTTTGTTTGGGAAGGCTATGGAACCTTTAAGGGGTGATCCTTGATGTAGGAAGTGGGCCACTGGGGACAGGCCTTAGGGCCTTACAGCATGACCCCACTTCCTGAATATGGATGTAAGCTGCCCCACGTGCCCTGCCTGCTGCCATGACAGACTGCATCTCTCTGGAACTGCACACCAGAATAAACCTTCTCTCCTTTAAGCTGCTTTTGTCAAGATGTTCTATCACAGCGACACGAAATGAAACTAAGACAATGAGGAAGAAAATTCTATGAATCTGATGCTTGTAGCTTCAACGAATTTCCTATCTGTCCAAGCGGGTCTTATGCCATACACTTCAACTGAAGTTGAATACCACTTCTTATGAATCACCCCGCTGCAGCTCTGGCTGTGAAAGCTCCCTGCTGTCTTTCAAACCAGGCGAGGCCTTCAGGGACTATAAAATATCACTGAAGAAATGCAGACATTTTGCAGGTTTCACACCCTGAATAGTTTTATCTGTTTCAACTGCTGCTACTCCTTGGTGAAAGAAGTGGACCCCATCGAAGAGTGAAATTACTGAGTATGCACCACATTCTCATATTTCGTGGACTGCATATCATGGGGAAAGTAAGATATACAAATTATACGCTAAATTAATACAGTACTGAAATATGTCTTGAAACTAGTGTGTATTTACCTATATTTATATGCATACCAGCTATACTCGAACCCCCAAATGTCTAGCGTCTCTCCAAACAGCAGTGGCAGCTGGGGACCAAGTACCTATGAGGGACGTTTCACATTCAAACCATGACAGTCACGGTATGATAATTTCACAAGCTTCGTTTCAAGGAACACGTGTTCATGCAGTCAGTGTTACTCATTGATGGTTGTTAACTGTTACAACTTTTTAAGAATCGAGGAGAGTCTACATTCACATCTATTAAGTTTGGAGTTGCACAAACAGGAAGGCAATAAATGTCTCATAGTGAAAAATCTCTGGGTTTTTGGGTTTATATCTCTGGATTCTTAAATCTCTATTCTGTAAATAAACAAAATATTCCACGCCGAAGACTCTAAAATGAAACACTGTTTTATTTATAACTCTCGTACAGTTTCAAATGATTTTTATTGAAATATTGTCATTCTAATAAATTCAGTGTTTTCTTGCTCCCAACATTTAAATTTTTTCAACTGAGAAATACTGCCTTTGACTAAAATGTATTCGAGAAATGTAAAATAAAGGATACACTTCATAAATGAATGAATACGAGATATAAGCACGGGAATAATGAAAATCAAGAAAAATCTAGAGCAAAACAAAATTAAAATGCTACATGAATGAATTAGTTTGAAAATTCAGAAGTTTACAAGACCATTCTCCGAAACCACTGAACACAACATTGATTACTAGAGTATTTGTATTTCTGCTCAAGACACTATGCTTCTAATAAGAATGAATGGGATTCGCTTCTTGGATATTGGATTTGTACTGTAATAAATTCTGTATTGCCTATCCGAGCTTCATTCCATTTGTTACTAGCATTAAAACATTTCTGTGCCATTTATTGGATAAAGTAAATTTTATTTTTTCATTTTCATTTTCTTTTTTTTTTTTTTTTTTTTTTTTGGTTTGTCGAGACAGGGTTTCTCTGTTGTAAGTCTGGCTGTCCTGGAACTCACTCTGTAGACCAGGCTGGCCTCGAACTCACAGAGATCCACCTGCCTCTGCCTCCCCAATGCTAGGATTAAAGGCGCGCCCCACCACAGCTTGGCTCATTAAAACTTTCCTATACGATACATCCTGATCATATTCTTTTCCCCACCCCTCTACCTACTCAACTTCACATTGTTTCCCCCCCTCTCAAAAAAAAAAAATGAAGATCTAAACAAACAAAGCCCTAGTCAGACAAAACAGAGAGCACACAGAGTAATCATCAAGTCTCCTTTTGTGTTGGCCATCTACTCCTGGGCATGGAGCCTGAGAAAGTGGATTTCCCCTTCCCAGCAGGAATGAGTCGCAAATAACTCTTGGTTAGGGGTGGGACTCTGTGTGCACTTTGCTCTCCCAGTGCTGGGATTCTGTCTGGTTTGGACCTGTGCAGGTCTTGTGAGTTCACGCTGTGTCTGGAAGACGCGGTTGCCACCGTCTCCGGTTCTTACGGTTCCAGCTCCTCTGTCTCACACACTAAGCCTTGAGAGCAGGGGTCTGATAAAGACATCCCATTTAGAGCTCAGTGTGCCATAGGCTCTCACTCTCTGCACACTGTCCAGCTGTGGGTCTCTGTGTTAATTCCCATCTGTTGAGAGAAGAGGCTCCTCTGATGAAGGGTAACTGATACAGTGATCTATGGGTATAACAATTCTTGTTCAAGTGAGAATGGCCAAGATCGATAAACAAATGGTAGTAAACACTTATTCATTGCTGGTGGGGGTGCAAACTGGTTCAGCCACTGTGAAAATCAGTATGGAGGTTCTTCAGAAAGCTGACAATGGATAATTAAAAGCTATTTTTTTTTAGGCTACAAATAATTATCAATCTAGGACATATTTCCTCATCAACTATTACCTTGTCAAGAGACAGGAAGACTATCCATGTGTACTCTGACAGCACACGAGGGTAAGAGAGGTCGTAAGCAGTTGGGTGTGAGACGGTAGGGAAGCAATTCTAAACACTCACAGGATAACAACCACGTGCAGAACCGAGTATGAAACGAAATGGATTCCACAGACAGACAGACAGACAGACACACACACACACACACACACACACACACACACACACACCTCAAGCTGATTTCTCAGATAAGGGCTAAAACATATTTACTTTATATTAAGTCTATAGAAATGATAGGAACCAAGGTTTAGCCAAAAGTGAACTGCTATTTGAAATCTGCCACATGTATATCAGATGACTATATTATCTTTAACGGGTCAAAGAGATTCAGGTGGGAAGGCAGAAGCACAGAAAAGCATGGATTTGGTTCCGGCATTCTTTTTCCTGAGAACAAAGAGAATAGTTTTAAAGAGACTTATTTTTTTTCCCCTTTGATACACAGAGCAGAACATTTTTGGCTCCTGAAGATATCTCTAGGTAATGAAGCCTCTTTTTTAAAGTAGATAAAGCACTAACCGGTAAGGCAGGAAAGTGAGCTTGTCTATCTATTAATTCCACTGCCCACCCAGAAGAGTTTAAAGCTTCCGATATTCACTCTACCTTTTCCCTAACTTTAGCTCTGAACAGATCATCTGCTCCCTACACTGGTCAGTGCTCCCATCACCGAGCCCTGGCTACTACACCCATGTAACTGCTGATTCTTCTACCTGTAACTCCAAACAAAGGAATGTAAGCAATACCTCATTTGTTTAATGCCTTGCTATAGAACAAGATGCCTGATATAGAACAGTACATGCTGTTGAGTTGGAAGCAACTAGAACTATTGTTTCCTTTGGAGACACTGAAAAAAGAGGCAAATGATATCAGATATAACTTCATTTGAATTTACCCCTGGGCAGAACTGACATCTGTCTAATGTCACGCCACTAAGCCGTGTAAGAGCACATCTACACTGTCTGTGGGCCAAAATTTCCTCTATTAAGACACTAGACTGGAATAGGGCCATGCTACAAAACGAATCTCAATGCAAACAACCTCTTAAGGGTCCCTAATGCAAATATAAGTCATGTTATCCTTATGCAAATATAAGTCATGTTCCAGGATAACAGGAGTTGAATCTTCAGCATATGAGCCTGGGAGACAGATACAATTTGGCTATGAAGACCAGGTGTCTCCTGGAGCTGTGCAATAGGAACGTCTCAGCACCATCATGGAGTAGCTTTAAAAAAATTAAAAGGAAATAAATCAAAACCAACTCAAACACGTGCGTGTGAGAACTACTTTGCTCACCAATATGAAGAGTGGGAAACCATGTCAAATGACAACCTGAGTCAAATCTAGAAGGTAGAAAATTCTACATGATAAAAGAGTTGGGTTTTTTCTCAATAAATAGATTTTTTTTTAAAGGAAGACAAACATGAAATGTAAGATTGGTCAAGGAACTGACCAATCCCTTGACCCACTTGTCAAGGAATATAGACAGGAAACATTCATTTTTTATAGCTATTGCATAGCCCTGTGAATACAGTTAACAATAGAGTATTGTGTGTGTGTTCATATATGTAGTGTATATATTATATACATTACATGTGACATGTACCTTCTATATCACACACAACCGTCATCACATCACTTTGTATTGCATGTATATATCATTATATTGCAATTTATCACACACAGATGAAAACTGAATCAAGAGACAGAGAGATATGAATGGAAGACACAGACACAGGGAGAAAGAGATGGAAAAAGAAAGCCATCAAATGCAGTGTGTAGACCTGGCTTGCATCTTTAATCAACAAACTCAGTCTGAATGTAGATACTTGTACAAAACTGGAGAATATCATACATAAACCGTGTGGTGGATGATAATACAGACCATTAGTCTTGTTAGATATAATATACAGCACGGTCAGTGTGGTCTTTACAGATTCTCAGGCTGGAGGTGTAAGTTCAAGCACTTTCAGAGCAAAGTCAAGAATGTAGAAAGAAGTGACAGATAGTGGGGAAAAAGAAACAGAAGGCTAATAACGATTAAAGATGGCTGATGGAGAGAGGACTCGTAACATTCTGTTTTACGTGTGATTTAGATTTTATACAAGAGTTTTAAAAACAAACTTGATGAACGGAATAGTCAGAGGAGACATTTTCTTAATTTCTACTTGGAAGCTAGGTCAACACTGACTTCCTTCTACTCCCTCTTGGTCTGTTGATTACCTTTCCACCCCATTCTACTGTTCAACGAGAACGTTGCTCTCCAGTCTTGGTGTCACTTCGGGGTCTCAGCATCACGTGTACCCAAGGCTGAGTCTGTCGTAGACACTGGCATTAAAATGCAAGTCCCCAGACAAGCTCGCTCCCTTATCAAGTTAGTTTTTTATGTCTTGTCTCTATGTCCCATCATCCCTCTCCTCTACACCTTGTTCCGTTTTAGCTGCCAGGGCTCCCTCTTCCTCTATTTCAAATTAATCTGTGCATCTTGATTGTATTAAATCAAATGTTTAGCACAGTGATAGTTATTTGTAGTTTACTCTTCCATACCACCATAGTCCAGAAGCTTCTACTTCTGCTAACTTCTGTAAGAAAAACGAATTCCAGTCACTCAGAATTACAACCATGATTCTTAGGACTCTGCCTGAAATCTTCAGTGGTAAGAGGCAGGAAAAAGTGGACAGAGGTCAGAGCTTCCTCATTGGCTCTTTCAAAAAGGAGTAGCTGTCGTTCTTTTTCTAGGTCAAAGAGGAGATTTCACCACATATACCTTGTAGAGACGCAAATGTGCAATCCGCAAGTTCTAGATCTGAAACTAAGATTTCAGCCATCGAAACTTTGTTCTATGAAATCTGAAGCGTTTTAATTCTCCACACTCAACATGGCACCCTACTTAAAGATGCAAAACCGATCCCATTCCTTCATCCTCCAGAGACCTCCCAGTTTTCTGCCGACCAGGCAGGAGCTGCCCCCTGGTGGGCTGCCACTGCTCTGCAGCCCGGCAATTCAGCCTTCTGCTGCTCAGCTTCTTGCATACCTCCTGCTGCCCTCTGCTCTAGCCCTTGGATCTCCAGGAGCCTATACCTGCGGAGTTCTGTCATAGCCTTCAAATCTCACCTTAAATGGTCCTTTCTGTGAGGGGACGAATCTTCCTGAACCTACCAATGACTTTCTCTTCTTTTCTTCAAATCCCTTCTCTGTTTTCCTTCCTAAATCCTGATCGCACTGCTAACTACTACTTCCGAGTTTGCCTCTGCTGTAGAATTGCAAACTTCCCAATGGTTTCAACCTTTGGTATCTGAAGGAAATTGATTCCAGGGCTCCCAGCAGGTACCAGCTCACTACGATGCTCAACTCAGTCACGGGTCAGGCCATCCCCAGTATAATCTCACACATTCTCCTGTACATGATAAACAATCCATAGATTACTTACAATACTTCAACAATATGAACGTTATGTGAATAGTTGTTCAAATATATAGCTTAGTGAATAATGACAAGAAAGGGTTTGGATAGTTCAGGACAGTCTTCCCCCTAGTCCTTTGAGTGAATCAAAAGATATGAAATCCACCGAAACAGAGGCCTCTCTGTTCTATATGCTGGTTTAGTGTAGGGTGGTATCGTTAATGAGCGAATCAGAAAGAAACAATGGCAGGGCAAAAACAAGGTCATCCTGTCCTAGTTTAAGTGCCATAATGTATTGGCATCACCAGAATGAAGTTATCAAATGCCACCAGAAGAAACTGATCTCATTTGCCTCATAAAGATCCCATGGAGACCCCACTACAGCATAACATCCTATGTTTTGATGACTATATGCTACTGAATATAGTAACAGTATTTTTATAACTTAAACTAACCATGAGACAATACATTGTTTCCCTCTTTTTAATTAGCAATGCCAGATAGTTTTATGCCTCCTGTATGTTTTAAACTAAAACCTCAAAGATACATAAAGAGGCTTTACTTTTTAAAAATTAGCAATTATTCTATTTAGTGTAAATTTAATAATCAATATATTTAATTTATATATATAGAATATATCTATAAAATATATATGTCCTTTAATCAATATATTCTTATGAAGGCTTGAGAGAGGGCTCAATGGTTAAGAACATATAGTGTTCTTATGAGAGCAGATTGATATATTTGCCCAAAACAGTTTTTTTCAAAGTAAGTTTTCTCATAATTACATAAAATCTTAAAATAATAGCCAAACGTCTACCTTACAAAAGCAACGAAGGGGTTAAATGTTCTACTTCTTGTGGAAATCTGGAAAGACTGAGCACTACTGACACAAAATACAGTATTGAAGAAGCCCCTACCAATTAAGTTATGAAATCAATGCCACATCACAATGCCTTCCAGTGATAACTGTCCGTTGTCCTGCAGGTTTCTGAGGCTGTCTTTTCCGTTTCCTTGTCTCTTTGTCTTCCTTTACACATTTAAGTTCAATCAGAGGGAGACTGCTCAGACTTGGTATCAGGCAATCCGTCTGAAGAAACTACAGTGACTTTTCTATCCATCCGCCGAGCTCTTTGGTCTAGTAGAAGGTGCCTGATATCCAAGGCAATCAGACCATTTTCACCATATCTACCTGGTCAGCTGACCTGTTCTGTTCTCTGCTTCATTATCTACAGGTGACATCTTGTACCCTTCTACTGCCTACCCGTTTCATGGGCGAACTGATGGAATTTAAAACAGAAACCAAAAACAAATTACAGCCGCCTACATATCATCTCCAGGGCTCTTTGTGTACCTGGTTTCTAAACCATTCTGTGTTACCCACCACAAACCCCAAGGATGCCTGGTTGCTTTCAAGAAGTTCCTGGGGGCACAGGATATAAGCAGTAATCCAGCAGTTCCCACATTACAGCGCAGTCACTGAGGGGCACAAGGCTATTTGTCAAGTCTCAGGATTGGGAGAGGTGCCAGGTCAGGAGAACTTCACCGCTGGGGAGAATGGAGTCTCTGGCCTCTATTTATCCTGCAGCAGGAGCTGAAGCAAGGAAATGCCTCCCCACTCACAGTGTAAGAACCGGCTGTTTAGAAATCATTTCGTTCTCATGACTGTGCTTTAGAAGGTTTTTGATTTCTAAACTTATGTTTTGTTAAAAGGCTGGAAGGAACTAGCTCAGGCTCCTTTCTATCCTCTACCTTCAGCCTCAAGAAGCAGGGACCTGGACTCTCACCAGAGGGCAAAGCACCCAGCACTGCTCTTGGCCTTCCCATTCCTCAAAGTGTAAGAAATGAAGTCCTACATTTTGTAAATTACCTAGCCCCAGTTACTTTTTTATAGCTATACAAAGGGACTAAGACAGCATGTAATACACATCATATACTTACAAACTACTTCATGTCTGGAGAAAAATTAAGAAAATATCTCTTCTAAGAGGTATTAAATAAAATGCAGAATACCATTGTTAAGATTGAGCTCCTGTGGTAGGCTCTAAGATATGAAGTATCTTGCCCTGGTATTAAACTGAAATATAATATGAAGCCAAACTCTAGTTCTAAGTTATTACAAGAAAAGTATAGCTTTATTGATGTCAAGTTCAAGATTCTATTGAAATATATTCTCAACCTAACACTGTTCTGGTAAGATTTGTGATCGGCATAAACAAATTCTACTTTAACAACAACAAAAACATCAGTGAGCCTGAAAGAGAGGTAGCCCATAGAGTACAATACAAATTAATTCTTTTCAAGATGTTCAACAATATGAAAATGTATACACAGGTATAGAATTTAATCTACAAGGAAGCATTTCTCCTTTTAGAATAGCCTTCTCAGAAGGCTACAACTGCATTTTAATAATGTCATCATTTAAAATTTTCCATTTTGGTTGTTCTGAGGATTGAACTTGGGACCTCACACATGCCATCAGCATACACTGGGCTACACCTCCAAGCCCAACTTGTTTTTTCCATCATTCTTTTTGTTTTTCAAATGGTTCTTTTGAACCACCTTCATGGTCATCAGAAAATCCTTTGAATATCTTGAATAGTTGTAGAATATTGAAGGTAGCACTCAAGTTTGACAGCCATGCCCAAATCATACTTCCAAATAAATTCAGCAAATAAAATAGTGCTCAGATTGTATTAGTTTCTTGATGTAACAAAATACAAAGGCAAATGCTTCTTTAAAAGTAACAATAAAATTGTTACTTATAGAAGTAACAATACTTTTATGTTGCTTGCAAAATGACTCAAAGACTCAAAAAATAATTCTGAATAGCAATGGCCCTATTCCACACTTAGCCTCCTTAGGTGGACATCTCTTAAAGGCTTAAACCATATAGCATGTTTAGGGGTGGGGAATTACAGAGGAATAACCCTGTGTGAAAGCTAAGGCCTACCTTCCAGGGGCTGCATTCAGAGACCTGTGTGGTCTGGATGGAATGTAGGCACACCTTTAATCTAGTATTCAGAAAGTAATGGAAGCAGACACAGGAAGCAGAACTCGGGAGTCAGTGTCACACAGGAAGTGACATCTGAGATGAGTCAGAGTAAACGGCAGGCGAAGTGACTAATCAGAGGAAGAGGTAGCACATGACCAACTCTCACAAGAAAAGGCGGGCTCTCAGCTCAGTAAAAGAAAGTGACATAGGAGATAGAGTCAGTTAACAAAGTAAGAAGAGTCAGTTAACAGAAGCAGTCAGTTGAGAAGCAGACAGAATTGTCAGTAAGAGGAGTCAGTTCAGAAGCAGTCTGAAGAGTCTGAATTCAAAGGGAACTAGTCTGGGTTGGCTCAGTCAGAAGAGGAGGCTTAAATGTTCTAGACTGCATAGAGGCTGAAGCCTTTTACTTATAGGCTGAAGAGTAGATTGTATGGAGGCCAAAATACTTCTAGGGCTGCAGTGATTTCATTGGACAAAAGAATAAACTGTCCTCTGCCCTGAACCAGTATCTACATCTGAGTGAATCTGCATCTGCACCCACATCTACAAATACAGGAATAATTTAATAACTGCATAGTCACACTGAAGAGGAAAACCAGCCTTTCCCACGCAGTTCAACTGATTTTCTAGATATGATTTCATTCTCCAACTATTCCTTTTTTCCAGACAGCTTTCTTTCAGATAGATGAGTGGAGGTAGATAAAGAAAGAGAACTATTAAGTCTAGGTAAACTGTCCTGTAAGATTTGTGTGGTGTAGCCTGCAAAATTCAAGTAAAAATGTTTAGCTTTATGCTCCTTGATGAAAGGAGTATATAAGAAGTATTATTACACATGTAAGAGTGCCATAAAATATCACAGAGGCCTATTAAAAATGATTAGTAATTCACTGCATTATTTGCCTGGAAGGATTCCTGCCTGGTATATAGGATTTACTTACTGAAGAGTTTAAAGACTATCCTCAGATACACTCAAAAGTATTCTAGCTAACACTACATAGAAAGCAAGTTTGACGATGAAGAATTTCATTTTGAAAATCCAACTATAAATGAGAGGAAAATTGAGCAATAAAAGATCCCAGCACCCACATGGCAGCTCACAACTGTCTGTAACTCCAGTTCCAGGGGATCTGACATCCTCACTCATAATATAAAATCAAAATGAAAAGAATTCCCTAAGAAAAGATCTGCTGACAAAACAATTTAAAGCCAGTCCCCAGGGAAAATGGTTAACTGTTGGTAACTATGGAAAGGCTTAAAATCAATACAGTATGTGCACAATTCTGTGGAAGTTACTTTTTACTGAAACGACTATTCTAAACGTTCAATTCTTCATGAGTATGGTAAGCTAGAAACCTGTCTTCATGCTGCTCATTTGTTAATGTTCGGGATTTCTGCCGTTATCATCACCAAGTGTCTTTGGGCTGCCAGGGGTACTGTGTTAATGTAGGAAAAGGAAAGATTTAACATAAGCAAGACAAAGGCTTTTTGCTCTACGACTCTCACGGTGGTATTCAACCATGTAAATTACTCAGACTTTTAAGGACTCTATCAGGGATACTATTGCAGGAGTCTGAAAGGATACGACTCTTGTGTTTTTAAAGAAAGCGTTCTAGCAATGAGTAAAACAAAACAGGACCTGACTTAGTCAGGGTTTCTATTGCTGTGGGGAAACACCATCACCAAAACGACTGAAGGGGGAAAGGATTTATTTCACTTTATAACTTGTACATCATCCAGGGAAGTCAGAGCAGGAACTGGAGGCTGGACCCTGGAGGCAGGCGCTGAAACAGGCCATGGAGGAGTGCTGCTTACTGGCTTGTTCCTCAGGGCTTGCTCAGTCTGATTTCATTACTGGACTAGGACCACCAACCCAGGGGTGGAACCATCCACAATGGGCTGGGCCCTCCAACACCAATCATCAATGGAGAAAAAAAATGCACCAGTCTTGCCCACAGGCCAACCTAGTGGGGGCATTTTCTCAACTGAGGTTCCTCTTCCAAAACGACTCTAGCTTGTATCAAGTTGACATAAAACTAGCCAGCACAAGATCTTACTGGCACTCTTACAGCGCTAAATTTTGCTTGAGGCTGGGAGAGCCACTGGACCATCGAAGGCAGAGTTCTGTCAGGCAAGTTCTAATACTGGCTCCCACAAAGCCTGTTTGGTTTTGATAGAATCACTTTTCTTCGTGGGTGCCCCAGCTGTCTGGTCTATAAAATGGGATAATAAGTAACCTGCCCACACCGTGAACCTTTGAAGTTACCTAATAAACGCCCTTATAGGCGCACTTAAAACTATTAGATGCTACAAAAATATTGAGGGTTATTTAGAAAAGCACAAGGTAATAGCCACATGTTACTGCTAATTACTATGCTCCTACCACCACCCCCACCACCATCCAGGGGTGTTGTGTATGTAGGGGGGGACCCTCGGCTCCCCGGGGGTCCAGATCCACTCCAGAGCTCACTAATCAGCTCAGCTTGGCAGAAAAGTCTGCACGGTCCCGACTCGGGGCTGCAACAAAAGCAGCTGGCACGCCAGGACCGGAATGCACCAGACAAAAGAAAGTGGGTCGGTGCCGCGCGGGGCGCGGAGCGGGGTGAGCGCCTCCGCCCAGGCGCTCGCAGCCCGGCCGGGCCCCCGCGGCGCGCGGCCCCCCGCGCCCACCCCGCGGGCTCCTCGCCACGCCCCCGGCACCGCCGCCCCACCCGGCTCGGGACCCCGGCCACCGGCCCAGGCCCGCCCCCGCCCCGGGTGCGCGGCCCCCCCCCAGGCCCGCGGGAGGCGCCGGTGGGTCCGGCCCGGAGCCCCCCGGGGCCGCGCCAGGCCCAGCCCGGCCCTTACCTGCGTCCGCGCCCCGCCCGGCTGCCTGCGCCCGCGGCGAGGCGGGCTCCGGAGACGGGAAGCGACGGGAGACAAACCCCGCCGAGGGCTCCCCGGCGGCTCCCGCAGCCCGACCCCGCGGCGGCCTGGGAACGCGCGCCCCGCAGCCGCCGGCGCGCCCGCTCCGCTGCTCCCACGAGCCGCGCGTGGGCGGCGCCTTGCCTGACCCCGCGTACGCCCGCCGGCCGCGCAGGCCCCGCTCGCTCGGCCCCGCCGGGCCGTGGGAAAGTTTCCCCTCGGCCCAGCCTCCTCGCCCCGGCCGCCCAAGTCGGCGCCTAGCGCCCCTGGGGTGCAGACTCCGAGCCGCCGGCTGGGTCAGCTCCGGGCTGACGGGGGCAGGCGTCCCGGCCCATCCCCATCCCCGACTCCAAAGGTGGCACCGCCACCGGGGTTCAGTTTTTTACCTTCTGGTGACTGGGGTTCCACTCATGCGCATCCGAGGCTAACCACTAAAGGGATCTGCCTCTTGGCAGATTACAGTTGAGAGGTGAGTTGGTGACGAGGTCAATCCTGAGGGCTCTCCAGGAAGTGAAGGGGCCCTGTGGAGAACATGAGGGCTATAAACTTGAGATTCAGAGCGATGGAAGGAGCTCATCAAAAGACTCCGGTTCTGAATGTGCAGAGCACTTTGGATAAGTTGGCTTCGGGAAGAGGGATGGAAAGTAGGAGGAAACACCCACATATATCTTGCTTTCACTGCTAAATACAAAAGTTTACATTTGCCCAAAGTCCTTATCTTGGCTTTCCAGTGATTTCTCCTTGGGGAAGCAAAGCAACAAACAACTAGAACAATGCTGGACAATAGTGTTCACACTTGTAAAACCCGTACTGATCAGGGAGACCAACAGAGGATGTCCGGATTTCAAGGCCCACTATTGAAACACAGTTAAAGGGCAGCCTGGGCTTCAGCGTGAGACCAGGTCTCCAAAACTCAACAACAACAACAAAATTAAAAGTGAAAGACAATAAAGTCCATTGATGTCACAAAAAAAAAAATTACTGACCAACATACCTATGTTTCATGGATATTAAACAAAAAACCTCGATAAAATGCTAGCAAAGGAATCTAGCAACTGGAAAGGTATTAATACAGTATGCTAAGGCTTAGCTCACAGATCCAAAATGGAATAATGCAGTATCCTATTTTAAGGGTCTAAATTGCAATAACAAAATGATCCTCACAGAAGAAGGGTAAGCTGGTGAGTCCCTAAACAGTCAAAAGACCAGAAAGACACCAAAGTGAAGGGTGTTTATCAGCAGTTAGTATAGACTTCTTGGTTAAAGACAGGGTTCCCAAAGTCGGAAAGACCAATAACTATAAGGGGGCTTGGAGTTTTGTTTGGGTTTAGGGTGTTCTGCCCAGTGATTACCCCAGATTTCTGGTGTTCTGAAGATGTCTGTGTGTCCTTTCTATGCCTTCTGTGTAAATGTTGATTTGCGGGGTGGGCACCCCAGCCCCCTCTGTGTTTTTATAAACAGGTATGGAGAGACCAGCCATATGCAGGGGAACTGGATGACATTTGAAAGAAATGGAAATACAATGCTGTGGGCAAAAAGCCACAAAGAAAAGAAATGGAGACTTGTTGCCTGTTGCTGGGGGCAGAAATCATACACACACACACACACACACACACACACACACACACATGCCACAAACTTGGGTTTTAGTCTTCCCTTTCTCACACCCTGTAGGCCCAAGGCCAGCCTCAAAGCGTTTAATTAAATTCAACAACACCTTTTCATGAACACATAGAAGGAATAGATAGGACTTCCTCAATGTAATAAAGAGTATCTGTGAAACACCCATTGTTAACACCGTACTTAGGGTCAGCTACCAGGACTTCCTACCCAGCAAGGACTAAACACACCAATATGTCAACCTTCATAACCCAAAATGAACACTTTCCCCAGTAAATATCACAACAAGTAGCTTAAATTCACAACAGTCTGATTTTCAGTATTTTTAGGGAAAACATTTTACTTTTTAGCAAAAGGGCAGAAATATCTCAACTTTATGACCACAAGACCTTGGATCAGCAAATGTGCTTTAACTATTGGACCACTAGAATCTAAATATTTGCCAACATTTCTTCACATCTCATCCAACATAATGGTTAGCTGACTGCTTTTGCACCCCAAGTTTATATATGCTAAGAGCCTGTGTAGAGTCATCTGTCAGTATCCAGGATGGAGTGTTCCAGAGCGTTATCAAATACCCAAATCTGGGAATACTTAAATTCCTTGTCAAAGTTGTGCAACATTTGCATCTACTACACTTAGATCTCCCTAAATCCTATTAATTTTTGTCGTACTAGGGATTGGATCTGAGGCCCTGAACATGCTAAGCTAGCCTTCTACCAGCAAGCTATACATCTCTAGTCTCCTACACTTGTGTTATTTTGAGACAGTTGCACTAAACTGCTTGGGCAGGCCTTGCCCATGCAGTCCTTCTGTCTCAGTCTTCCAAGGAGCTGCGATTACAGGCTTATTCTGCCAAGCCTGTCACCATAGACTTCTTTCTTAGATTTTTAATTTCTTATGGGGTAGTATGCACTTGAGAGTCAAGGTTCCCAGAGAGTCCAAAGAGGACTGAAGACAGTTTACAGCTGATCGTGAGTCACCTGATACAGATGTTAGGAACTCTCTCTGCAACCATCTCTCCAGCCTTACAGATTTAAAATTTACATCTTTGGATTTGTTACTTTTCCTGATACAATGTAAACGTAATATAAGTAGTTGTCGCATCGTTTAATGAACTCTGACAAGAAGGGAAACCATCATTGTGGACACAGTTTTTTTTTTTTTTTTTTAAATATTTTCTGATAACTACAGATTGAGTTTCTTGGAGTAGGGTTTTGGTAGCTGATTTTGAAGATTATAAAATTGTGGACAGGGAAAGGCAACTATACTACCTGATAGTTGAATTTTATAACCTCTGTCTTCAGTTAAAATTTCCACCCAAGGCTGGGAAAATATTTTCTTTATAAGCCTAATGCTATGTGCCCCGATCAACATTTGAGTCCCTCGCAGGGCATTCGCTTGCTTTGAAGACAGCGGGAGGCAGTTCAAAATAAGAGGTTTGATGTAATGGTATTGAGGGTGGCGAGATATAGATTTTTCCTCAATGCTTAAGTTTACAGTTGGCACAGATTCCTGCAACAAAAGACAGAGTAACAAGAGAAAAACCTGCTCACTTTCAGGTGGAGTGCACATTTCTAGAGGAAGGCAATTGCAATTCAAGGCTGTGATGTGAAAGTCTGCCTTGAACAGTGTTTCAGCAAAGAACAATCAATTCTACGGAGGTGAAGAGGAAAGCAGCTCCAGGCTTTAACAGGCGAGTGATGGACATTATGTTGGTAAATTGTCATGTGTCCTTTGAGCTCACTGGGAAGCTGACTCGGGAAGGAGGGTTGCCCCCATCCCCATTTCAGACCCAAGAATATTTGTCTCAAAGTCCCCTTGGCCTGGAATGGGATGCCCACTCACTCTTTGGTAAGGAGGAGAGAACAGCTAAAGAACCCAAGAGTAAAAACAGTGTGCTCCTGAGAACAGCCACGGTGAGCTCAGCCATGGAAGACAGCTCAATTGAGAGCTCCAGCTGCCTGCCCCTTCTTCCCCAGCCAGCTTCTGCCCGATGTTGTGAGTGAGCAGCTGATTTGCTGGTGTCATCTCCGTCTGCTGTTACTTGTTCGTTTACTTGGAAGCCAGACTTGAAGCAAAACTGTTCTGTCCAATACTCTCTACGGTGAACCCCAGTTGGCTTCCTAGTTGACTTTTGTTAGATGTTTTGAGCACCCAATTTGATGATGCTCTGCTATCTATCTAGCAATCAATCTACCTTTCTTCTATTATTTCTATCTCTGTCTTCTATCATATCATATCATATCCATCTACCCATCCAGCATCATCTATTATTTTATTCTTCCGATGCGGCTTGCTACATACCTAGTAAACTCACTCATTCATAACTGAAAAAAAAAAAAAAAACCAAAAAAACAAAATCAGTGGCTACTGTAGATCACCCTCTGGATTTTACAGAACAAAGTGGCAAAGTATGGGAAGGCAAACTCATGGAAATAAAAACCGCTGACAGCGTCATCTGGTGTGCTGTCTCTGGGGCGATGAGCAGGCCTTGCATCTCTTGTACAGAGCAGAGTCACATCCCGTTTGGAGGGAGTGAAGAGCGAAAAGCAGAGTGGGAAGAGGCTTTGTCTTGGGAGTCGCTCTTCTGCTTTGGGAAGAGGCAGAGATTCGATTGCTTTGAAATCAATAATCCTTGCATTTGGGGGGCATATTTTGGTTCCTATCAGTATCATTGTCAGCAGAGGTGGTATTTCAAATTATGAATTTACCAGGAGATAAGGAGAGAAATTTTTGGGAAAGGGGGACTTCTAGCTGCAAAGCAAAACTTTTTTTTTTAATCTAAAAATAAGCCGGGTGGTGGTAGTGCACACCTTTAATTCCAGCACTCCGGAGATAGTGGCAGGTGGGTCTCTGTGAATTTGAGGCCAGCCTGGTCTACAGAGTGACAAGGACAGCCAGAACTACAACAGAGAAACCAAGTCTCGAGAAACCAAAAAAAGAAAAAAAGAAAGAGAGAGACAGAGAGAAAGAAAAGAAGGAAGGTGAGGAGGGAGGAAGGAAGGAAAAGAAATAAATCATTATGGTCTGTTTCTAGTATGAGGTGCCTTTGAGATATCAGAGAATCAGAGAGAAATGGGAAGCACCAGCCCCTATTTTCCTCAGTTTACAGTGCCACCTGCTTTTCTAGTTAATTAGGGTTGAGAAGTCACAGGCAGTCTGCCACATGGCTAAGCTCACAGATCAGAAAAGGGGGGGAGTGTCTAACCCTGAGACTTAGACAAGGCTTTGTGTCTTGAACCCAGATAGGGAATCCGGGAAGGGGGCACTACTCCACACCAGGAAGATGGCGCCTCCCTGAGAAATTCAGACAGTAAAGGATTCAGGGAGCAGGGAAGTGTGATTAGGAATATAAAAGCCACTATTTTGAGCCAGGTCGGTGTGCCAACCATTTTTGCCCTTTGTCAAGGCTGATGCCCCGCTTCTGCAGAACCCAAACCAAATATAAACCCACCTTGCTTTTGATGTGCTGTGTCCTGTGCTCAACTATCGACTTGTTTCTCACATTAGTAGTTGTACTTTTTCATCCCCCCCCCCTTTCTCTGTGCCATCTTCTTTTGTAGGCAGAATCAGTGAGTCTGGGGTGTGAGAACATTGGCCACTTGTGGCTGTAGACTTTAATTCTACCAGATCAGTGTCTCCAGGGGAAAAGGAGGGTCTCTTTCCCAGCACTTCTGGCAAAGTTCTGGAAATGAATCTCAGACTCGAACAATATGTCCATTTCCATGGAAGAAAACTAATAAAATATAATGGCCTGATTCATAACGAGGATCAGATTAGGAAATCAAGCATGGCAAAGGAGCATGGAACAATGGCATGGAGAAGTCATAAGAAGTGGTTGAAAGGGGAATCCCTGGATCCTTGGCTGGACAGAAATGCATTAAATAACCTGAGTGTTGTGGGTATCCCTGTGGTAACGAAGTCTCAGAGCTGGTACCCAAGCACTGAAGAGATTGCCAGTGCTTCTGGAGACTAGTTGGAAACTGGCTGAGAGACAAGAGATAATCTGGAAAAGGCTTTCCTGACCTCTACACTATCGTCAGGACCTGTGGGAGTAGGTGGACACATCCTAAATTGAACTAGAGTCATATGCCATCAGAGAAATGGCAAAATTCTGATATTATCATTACAGTTAACCAGTTGCTACTGGAATAAAGGTAATTCTAGTGACAGTAACTCGGGAGCCTATTAACATCATATTGTTAGTGCATAAAACTTATATTTATAGGTATAATATATTTTCTTTTTTTAAAAATTCCAGTGACCACTGTTCTCTGCCTTTTATTTAAAGTAGATTATTTTCTCATACAATTTATCCTGATTAGTTTCCCTTCCTTCTCTCCTCCCAGTTCCCCCCACTTCCCCTCCCTCCAGATCCACTCCTTTTCTATCTCTCATTAGAAAGAAGCAGGCTTCTAAGAAATAACAACCAAACACAACAAAATAAAATATAATAAGCTAAAGCATAAACCATCACATCAAAGTTGGACAGGGCAAACCCACAGAAGGGAAAGAGCCCCAGGGGAAGGCACTGGAATCAGAAGCCCAGTCATTCACAGGCTCATGAGTTCCATATAAATGATAAACTGAAAGCTATAGTAGATATGTAGAGGACCCGATGCAGACCCATGTCACCCCTTGCTTGCTGCTCCAGTCTCTGTGAGTTTATGTGACCATTGCTCAGCTGATTCGGGTCGTGTTCTCCTGGGCTCCTCCATCCCCTCTGCCTCTTACACTCTTCTGAGGGGTTCCCTGAGCTCTGAGGGGAGGGATTTGATAGAGACATTTTAGAGTTGTGTGTTCCAAGGTGTTCCCCACCCCCCGTGTGTGTAATGTCTGGTTATGGGTCTTTGTATTTATTCCTATTTGCTGTAGGAGGAAGCTTCTCTGATGATAAAATAAAGCTCCAATCTAGGAGTATAGCAGAATATCATTAGGAGCCATTTTATTGTTACGTTTTTACGTTTTAGACTAGTGATATTTGGGTTTACCCTAGGTCTCTGGGCTATCTGGTCTCTGGTTCTTGGTCACCCAAGCAGTATCAAGGATGGATTCCTCTCACAGAGTGGGCTTTAAGTCAAATCAGTTATTGGTTGGTTGCTCCCATAAGTTTTGTACCACTATTGCCCTAGCGTATTTTGCAGGCAGAACAGGTCAAAGGTTTTGTGGCTGGCTTGGTGTTTGTTTCTCTTTTGGAAGCCTGCAGAGTGTCTCTCTATACCAGTGACACCAGAAGATGGAGATGAAGGTTCTATGTAGGAACCAGCTTGACTTCTCCATGTTCAGTGAGTTGTATAGGTGTTGTCTTCAGCGATGGGGCCTTGCAGTCTTTGTGAATAGCAACCTTATGTCTTGGCAACAGCCTAGGTTTGGGGGATTTCCATGGCACCCCTTTGGCCTACAACTCAATTGGCTGTAACCCAGATCCAGTTCTGGAAGCTTCATTTGGTGACAAGAGATGGCCAGTTGGGACTCTGTCTCCCTCATTATTTGGAGACTTCATTAGGATCACCTTCTTATACTTTAGGGCATTTCAAGGGCACCAGGTGTCAATGCCATCCCTCAGATACCCCTCAATCTCAGCTGTCTTCCACATTTTCTCCCTCAACCCTACTCCCCTCTCCCTCCCCACTTGGTCTTCCCATTCATGTTCCCACCTGCCCTCAATCCATTCATAAAATCGATTCTATTTTCCCCTCCTAGGGATCCACGTCCTCCCCCCCCCAATTCCCTTCCTCCATTCCTGACCTCTTTGGGACTATGGATTGTAGCGTGGTTATTGTTTATTTATTTATTTATTCATTTTGTTTGTTTGTTTTTGAGACATAGTTTCTCTGTGTAGCCCTGGCTGTCCTGGAACTCACTCTGTAGACCAGGCTGTCCTGGAACTCACAGAGATCTGCCTACCTCTGCCTGTATCACCACTGCCCCGGGCTGGTTATCTTTTTTTTAATGGCTAATATCCCCTTATAAGTGAATACATACCACATTTATCTTTCTTGGTCTGGATTACCTCACTCATGATGAATTTTTATAGTTCCATTTACTTGTCTGCAAATTTCATGGTGTAATATTTTTCAACAGCTGAGTAATATTGCATTGTGTAAATGTACCACATTTTCTTTATCCATTCTTCTGTGGAGGGGCATCTAGGTTGTTTCTAGTTTCTGGCTACTCTGGATAGAGTAACAGTGAACACGGTTGAGCAAGTGTTGTTATGGTAGGATAGAGTGTCCTTTGGGTATATGCTCAATAGTGGCATAGCTGGCTCTTGAGTTAGATCAATTCCCAACTTTCTGCGGAACCACCATACTGATTTCTATTGGGCTGTACAAGTTTGCGCTATCACCAGTAAAATGTACCCCTTATTTCATACCCTTGTCAACGGGACCTGTCACTTGTGACATTGATCTTAGCCATTCTTCCAGATATAAGGTAGTTTTGATTTGCATTTCTTTGATGTCTAAGGATGATGAACTTTAAGTGTTTCTCAGCCATTTGAGTTTCCTCTATTAAGAATTTTCTGTTTAGATATGTACCCTGCAACAGTATGCATACTGGGCATCTCACCAAGGATGACACGGAGGCATAATCATAGGTGTAATCCCTGCCAGACCTCAGCTGAGGGAGCCATTGTCAGGGCCAGCACCATACTGGACAATGGAACCCTGAGTGTCTGAGCTCAGTTGTTCTTATTGATCCAGAACTCCTCAGGTGTTCTACTGATAGCACATGCGGATCATTAGCAATCAAACATCCCCCACATAAATCCAACATGTGCAGATAATATAAAATGCCAAGGCCTAGGCAGCCTCTTACCCGACAGTGCATAAAACAATTATTTAATACATTACTAAAAATACATTTCTACCATAGTACCACATTTTAAACTGGATTATTTGGGTTTTTGATATCTGGTTTCTTGAAAGTTTTAAAAAAATATATATTTTAGATATTAGACCTCTGTCAAATGTGGAGGTGGTAAAAATATTTTCCCATTCTGTAGCTGCCTCTTTGTCCAAATAACGGTGTCCTTTGCCATACGGTTTCTTTATAAATGATGCTGATACTGTTTAAACTCAAGACAAATGCATGTACCAAGGTTTATCATTCCTCACTTCTTAAAATACACTAATTGACAACATTTCTTGCAAAGGAAAAAAAAACCATAATATTTAGCAACTACCAAGTAAGATTCAGATTCATGATATCAGTGACATGACATTGGGCAAAAAGATTACATAATTATTTTGACACAATGTTTCTTCTGCTTCTAAAAATGACTTACTGTAAATGGTATGATTTAACCAGCTGCTGGAATTGTTAAATAAGTGCAGTATACAAAAGTCTTTTTAAACAATATGGTCATTTAAGTATTGATTTCTACTTCAATTATTTATTATTATAGCATGCCAATTATCATAATGATCATTAAGTAGGGTTAACATTAACTTAAGAATAACGTTCAAAGATTATATATTTTTGATACCCTTTCTTTTGGTAGTCTCATTCAAATTATTGACGTTTAGAACAAGAGTCTGATGCTCATTTACTTAGCTTGTCTTTAAGTTAATAATTCAAAGTGGTCTTGCATAGAAAACTCATTCATTTAACATAGACTATTACTGGTTTCAAAAACGCCACTTATCTCTCCCATCTTCTGATGTTCTGGGCTCCTTTATAAACATTGGTTGATTCATTTCAGGACGTAAATTATTGGAGCATCTTTTTCCTCAGAAAGAGGGAAAGGAAATAAAAACAGAGTAAAGCTTGACTTATATGCTGCCACCCTAAAGTGAACATCACGGTACTTCTTACTCTAGCTCACTCTTTGGAGGCAGGACACACTGGGTCTCAGACTGCCCACTGCTCCCCTTACAAAACACTAAACCCTCAGGCTGTTCTAGTATTTAAAATCATGGTCTTAAACACCATGGAAACTTGATCTACAGATTTGCTAGACCACCGGCACTTGCAGGACCCCTCCTATTTCATACAGCTCTTTGTAGATCTTAGTATTACGAATGGTTGTCTCTCCTGCCCTTTATTGAGGTTATCACAAGTTTTCAATTTGATAATCTTATCTGCTAGTTACTCAGTGAATGAAGAAGCCTTCATTATCAGTTCACTGAAGAGAAAGGTGTGAGATTTGCCTGGATGGAGTATTACTTGTATGGCGAAGTTCCAAATATATTGTACCCATGAAATTGGACACACGTACTTGACAGTTATAGTACAGAATATTTGACAGTATATTACAGAATATACACGATTGATTGGTGCGAAAGTCACTGACGATGATATTAGTCTGATCCATTCATTAAATGCCTGTGCCTCTTTGGAAAAAAAAATAGCTAAACCTGCCTTAACTTTAATGTGAAGATAGAATTTTAAGAGCAGAAGCCACCCTAGAAAAGACACATGCACCAAAGTTCATCCTATAGAAGTCAGAATCTACCACCACTGACCTGTTTGGTTTCTGCTTCCTTGGCAGAGCGAAATGTCAGATGCTGGCTAGAGCATTGTAACTTCTGACCATGAGGAGATAGTTTTTCTTTCTTAGAAACGATACTACTATGTTGTTTTATTGCTAGAATCAAGGTCCAAGAGGGAGGAAAAAAAAAAAAACTCTTTTGAATTGTATAAAGTAACGAATGGAATACATTTCCACACAAAGCGTTGCCGTGGCCGTAAAAGCAACCAAATTAAACAGGAGCACCCTATTCAGCGTGAGCCTTCATCACGTGGGACTGCATCTATCGCCAGTAACAGATTGCCAAGTCATGTGGAAACACACGCTCGGAAGCAATCCAGGACCCGTGGGTTCAAAGACACATTACACTGAATCGCTTGGCGAGGTCCAGCGGAGTCCTCCCGTTCTTTGACCAGAACGTGCTCATTAGGCTTTCAAAAGTCGCAGTGGCTTTCTCCTGGTAGTCATCCTCTTCATACTGGCTTTGCTGTCTACTCAAAGAAGATTGTCTGAACTATTAAGGTCTTCAGCAAACATGGGATTGAACATGCTTTCAGTCAATGTTGATCAGATGTTGCGCTGCTGTTGGAGAACTGAGTGATTAATGAAACAAGAGTGATTTCTGGCTCCCACAAAAGTCACTACTGTGTGGTAGACGTTAGCCAAATCGTTACCCCAGTGACAGTAAAACCAGAGTACCACATAGAACATAAGGATAAGAGACAGCAGAGTGGGATTTGAATGCGGCGCTCAGTGAGACTTTCTGAGGAAGTGGCGACTGAGATGTGTCTGGAAAAGAGAGTGGGCAAATGAGAGGTTAAAGCCGGCGTAAAGGGACGGCGGAGTCTATGCCAAGAACCTGGAGTTGAATCATAAGTGGTAAGTTTAATAAAGAGCCGAATTGAGGGCACCGTGCGATGGGATTGGCAGTGCGCAGAGAGGTGCAGTAGGGATGCTAAGTATTTTTGTTCTTCAGGAGTAAGGATTCACTGAACTGCTCAAGCAGCTGCTTGGGCTTAGGTAGGATTTGTGTTTTAAAAATCCCACTCTGACAAAAGTGTGGAAAACTAATGGGAGGGAGCTAAAGATAGGCTTGGACACAGTGGCTACTCTGGTAGTGTGGGAAAAGAGTCTCAGGGTGATGGCAGACAAGGTCTTATTTTCCTATCTGAAAGAGCTGAGAGAACAAACAGGCAGGTTGGGGAAGCTGGTGTTTATGACGGTCATGCTGACTGGATGGCACTAAAATAAAGGACACGGGAAGAGAACCAGAGTTTAGAAAGGAAGATGAGAGTATGAGATGACAGTTATGAGACCTAAGGTCCCGTAGGGAAGTCGAGAAGAAGGCCACGTATGCAGGTGGGACTTTGTGCGGTTAGTGTTAATTGCTGAACTGATAAACCTAGAATCACCTGGGAGATGGCTCTGGGCATGCCTGCGGGGTTACAGTAATGGAGGTGAAGAACCGACCGCTGTGGGCGGCACTACTCCCTGGCTAGGATCCTGCTCTAAGTGGAGAAGGAGGCCTGAGAAATCACACATTCATTCATTTGTCCTCTGCTTCTTGATAGAGGACACAATGTGACCAATGGCGTCAAGCTCCAGCCGCCTTGGCTGCTCCTTCCTTGTACTCTGAGCCAGAAGAATCCCCTTTTCCTTTAGGTTCATCCTGTCAGGGTGTTTAATCTTAGCTGCAGGACAAGAAACTAAGGAAGTCTGGAATTCAAACATGCGACCCACAATTCGTGTAGCTGGTAACCACTGTATTAGTTTTGTTTTGGAAACTATATTTTAAAACTTGCTTCTGGGGGCTGGAGAGATGGCTCAGAGGACCTGGGTTCAGTTTCCAGCATCCTAATGGCAGCTCGTAACTGTCCGTAACTCCAGTTTCAGGGGATCTGATGCCCATCTACAGACATGTTATTCAAGTCAAACATCAATACACATAAAAATCAAGAAAAAAATTAAAGATCTAGTTCTGTCATATGTGAGCATCAGCTGCTATTCTTACCATTTCTGTTTTCTGAAATTTGACAAGATGCTTTCTGTCAGTTTAGGGTTAGGGCAGATAGGCAATGATAAATAAATCTTAACCAAGAGCTGTTGGAGCCAGATGTGGTAGCTCACACCTGTAATTCTAATACTCAGGAACCTGAGGCAGGCAGGTTCTTCAGGTTCGAGGCCAGCCAGGGTTTATCTGGGCTACGGAAGAGACCCTGTCCCTAGGTTATCTGAACAGTATACTCTTAGCAGCCTCTGCTATACCATGTTAGTTTTTCTTAGCATGCACGTGTTTCTGATTTCGGCTATGTGCTTTTGGTGTGCCACACCTGGAAGATGGAATTAGGTAGCTGAAAATAGAATTGAAAAAAAAAAAAGAATAAATAACACATTTTTAAGGCACCAAATGTTTTACCTTTTACTGCAAATCGACTAATGGAAGAAGATGGTAAGCCAGCCATATGCTTTTAACACTCTTTAGAAGAGCTAGCCAGTTCTGTTGAGTGTGTGCCCCTTCTATACTGAGCTTCGGTGTTCTACTTACAAAGCACGAAGCTCCGTCCCCTCCATTTCCTGTATAATATCTTAAACTCCATCTTTCCAACTCAAGGCTGGTCTGTATGAACCCAGATGCCAACTGCCTTCTCTTCACTTACTTTTTCTCTATTTTCACAAGAAATTATGCGTGCCAACCAAACTGCATTCTGTAGACTTTATGGCTGCCGTAATGATCACATTATGCCACACGAAGTTGTTAGCTTTAAAGATATAGGGGCCAGGCATAAAGAAGTGGCCCCGCAGCTAAGGGTACTTCCTACTCTTCCAAAGGAACTGGTTTTAGTTCCCAGCATCCTCATCAGGAAACCACAACTTCCTGTAGCTAGCTCCAGCTTCCATTAGCTTCCTTGGGAGTGCAGAGTGCACTCCCCCCCCCCACACACACACACCACACACATACACACACACACACACACACACACACACCACACACCACACACCACACACATACACACACACACACACACACACACACACACATACCACACACCACACACATACACACATACACACACACACAAAATAATAGCAATAAATCTTAATGGAATTAAAAATCCCAGTTGTTACCCTTTCATGACTTGGGCCCTCTCTGTGCTCAGTGTTTGCCTCTGTGCTCTGCTGTCTGCTATCTCTGCTGAGCCACTCTGGCTGCTTGGCTCCTAGCTTGCTCTTCCTACACTCCCTACACTTCTTGCCTTCTTTATCTTCTGCAGAACAGTGTAATATTTATCTGGTTTTTTAAGTTTTCACATCTTACTTTTCTCACCAATGGAAAAATAAACAAAACCCTTCACTGGGAGCCAGCGGTGCCTGTTCCTCTGGGGTAGTGGGAGTATGGTTTGTGTTTGTTTTGTTTGTTTGTCTGAGACAGGGTTTCTCTGCTGTAACTCTGGCTGCCCTGTGACTCACTCTGTAGACCAGGCTGGCCTTGAACTCACAGAGATCCGCCTGCCTCTGCCTCCCAAGTACTGGGATCAAAGGTGTGTGCCACTACCACCTGGCTGGAGTATGACTTTTTAAACCTGGGAGATCTATAGCTTTTTTTTTCTTACATTATTTCTAATGAAATTCTTATTCTAAACAGAATAAAACTGGGGCATTTTCTCAGTGCCTTGGGGCCACCCCAGGGAAGAGTACATGGATGGATATAATTTTTTTTTTCCAGAATAAAGACGAGGTAGGGGTGGAGAAGGGAGCAGATGTAAAACACGAAAGCCAGAAGATTAAATTAATCAGTGGTAAAGGCAGTCATTCTGGTTAATTTTTCAAGCGCAAACAAAGCATCTCTATGCTTTCAACCATTTTTAGTTATGTTTGAAATTGTTTTATGCACTTTTGGGTGACGGGCTATCCTATTTAGAGCAGTTTGTATTGTTTGCAGGTGTTGGGTTTCTGTGGGGCTGTTTAATTGCCAATGATCTACATGTGCTATCAGTAAAACACCCGAGCAGACACACTTGAAATTCCAGTATGGAGTCTGGCACTGGCCAGGACGGTGGTTCCCTCTCCTGAGGTCTTGCAGGGTATACCTCTATGAAAACACCTCCTTGTCTTCCTTGGTGAGCCACCCCCATATGTATACTACGACAGTACCCTCTAAATTTTGTATGTTGGAAACTTAATCCTCAAAGTTATATGTTAATGGCATTTGAGAAACTGCATCTTTGAGAGACGGTTTGGTTGTAATAGCTGCATCCTCCTGAATGAATTAACACTCTAGTGGATTGCTAACTTATTGCACAGTTTGCTCCATTGTAAAAGTGAGATCTCTCTGGCAAGCTTGCTTTGCCTTGCCATAACAGATCCTTTGCTTTTACCATGGCCCATCAGATAAACCCCAGTGAGCTGCTGGGGAGAAGACAGCACCATGCACTTGGACTTCCAAGTTATGTTGCCTTCTTTCTTAGTCTTCCCCTAGTGACTCCCAACATATAAAGTTGACAACTAAAAGCCCTTTCAAATACTAGTCAGGGGCTGGCAAGATGGCTCAGCAAGGAAAGGTGTTTGCCATACAAGTCTAATGACCTGAGTTCAAACCCCAGGACCCGTGTATGGAAGAGGGGAATTGATTCTACAGAGTTGTCCTCTGACCTTTACATACTGTGGCATGCCTGTGTTTGTATGTGTGCACATACAAATAATAACAAACAAAACAAAAAAGACCAGTTAATATCATCTCACTATAAAAATACCGAAAACAGTAAGAGCTACTTGAAAAGTTTATCAAAACCGAAGCCTCCTTGTTTGATTTTATTTTATTTTTTAATCATTGACTACATTATAATGTTGCACAGAAGAACATGACTAATGAGAAGGCAGGAAATTGAAGAGTTTTAGGTATCCTTGAACATACTCTAAATTGATCAATTTCGAATCATACATTAGAGACTTCTAATTCTTAAGAAGGGAAAAATACCTAAATGTATGTGCTTTGGTAAAATAAGGGACTTTTGTGTTGTGGCTTAGATTTTTATGTGCATCCTTCCCGTTAACTCCCGCAGTACGTTCCCTGTAGACGTCTATGGTCGTTTTAAGATTATAAACAGCACATTTAAATGCAAAATTGAGTCATGTGATTATGACTTAGTCCGTCTGTGAACATATGTGACTGGGAGCTTCCATGTTCCCTCTTGCTCTCATACTTTGAGTATTTTAATACATCATAAGCTATTTTTAGCAAATCATTTTTTTTTTCTGTTCAAAACATGAGTTGTTTGGTTGTTTGATTGGGAAATATCCCCCGTAGACTCACATATTTGGACACTTGGTTCCCAGTTGATGATGCTCCTCTGAGGAGGTTCTGGAGCCCTGCTGGAACAGGAGTGTAACCAAGGGCTGTGTGTGTGTGTGTAAGTGGGTCAGACAGTCTTTGAGAGCTATTTAGTCTTGCCCGCTTGTCCTTTGCTCTCTTTGCTTCCTGTGTGACAGATGTGACTAGTCAGCTTCCTGCTCCAGTTGCCTGCTGCTGAGCACACTTTGACGCCATCGATACCCCACTGAAACAGTAAGCCAAAATAAACCCCTCCTTCTATAAATTGCCCTTGGTCAGGCTGTTTTATTACAGCAATAGAAAAGTAACCAATACTGGTTGTTTGGCCAGCTCACTCTTGGCCAACTCTAAACTTAAAATATACATATGAACAATCACAATTTTTAAAATACGTGCTTATGTATATTTGCCGTAATTAACCTGGTTAACTCCTGTAAGTGCAAAAAGCTCTGTGCATGTCTACTTTTCTGTGGAGGGGTATCTTTCTGGTTTGCCAAAGAAGTAAGTGTGCAAAGAGGGAAAATATGGAAGTGTCACTGAGTTGCTTACTCTTAATGTCTTGTCATGTGTGCTGTCAGTGCCATCTGATCCCTCATGGACAGCCATTCTGTTGCCTGTAAACTGAGGGACTCACAATTGCCCCCTTCTCTAAAGCAAGACCTTCAGTGAAGTGGAATCATCTTCCTGAGTCTAGATGACACCATCCTGGCACTCCCCTAGGGGAGAATAGACTTTGACCAGTGGCTAACTGTCATATGGGTACTTACCTCTTATCTCAAGGTGAGATCAATCCTGTGGTGCAATTGAGCTCCGGAACATTCTGAGATCAAATTAAAGTGAGTCATTAGCAGGGGCCACATTCGTTTTTTTTTCAACATAATACTTTTATTGATTACTTGAGAGATTTATACAATGTATCTCCATCACACCCTCTTCCCGGTCGTCCAGGTCCACCCTCCACCCCATGCCCTCCAAAACCAAATTAAAAGAAAAGAAAACAAAAGACCCTGAAACCATAAACAAAACAATAAAAAAAAGACAAAAAGAGACAGAAAAACAAAATAAACCCAAACACAAGAAAGGTCAGAGAAAGAAAAAGCAGGCAGCATAGAGCACGAACATCCACATCGCCTCTGGCACTCATATGTGTTCATCAGAAGCATAGCTGTTGGGCGTTGACGTAGTTTCTAGTGATAGAACCCATCACGGCCATAAATAGGGTCTTCAGGTGCAGTGTGGATCACAAGCCTCACCATCGTTTCTAGCTGTAGCATAGATCACAGACCTCATTATTTCTAGCTGTGGCATGGATCACAGGCCTCACCAGAGTTTCTAGCTGTGGCATGGATCACAGACCTCACCAGAGTTTCTAGCTGTGGCATGGATCACAGACCTCACCAGAGTTTCTAGCTGTGGCATGGATCACGGACCTCACCAGAGTTTCTAGCTGTGGCATGGATCACAGGCCTCACAATCGTTTCTAGCTGCAGCATGGATCACAGACCTCACCAGAGTTTCCAGCTGCGGCATGGATCACAGACGTGAGCCTGTTTTCTGGTTGCAGTGCAGATCATGGATATCGACATGGCTTTGGGCTGCAGCACTTGTTGCTGACATCAACATGGCCTCCCAGGACATCAAGGCTCAGGGACAATCCTTGGTTTCCGGTGGCATCAAGGGTGATAGAAATCCATGTGGGCCCCCTGCAACTACAGGACCAGGATATCAAAGTGTTCTTCTGTCTTTCCAGTTTCCACCTCTCTCAGTCATGCTGGAAGCTCCCCCCAGCCATCTGTGTCTCTTCTCCTCTTCCAGGTTGTTGTCTCCCTGCTCCTGGCCAGGACTGTGGGTCTAGGCAGCAGCAGCATTGGCCTGGCTGACAGCGATGGGGGGAGGTGGACCTGTTCAGTGTCTCTCCACTGTGGTGCTGCCTTGTTCTTACAGCTTAGACTCCTCCCAGCTTGTTCTTCCATGTCTTGGGCAGGACCTGTGGGCCTAGTGGGATCTCTCACCTGGGGGTCAGCGATGGGCCAACGTGGGCAGTTCTGTGGCCCTCGCCTTTCAGCTGTCTGAGGACCGGTCGCCCCCAGCAAGGAGTTGCTCTGCCAGGAGTCTTGCAGCCAGTGACTGGGAGGGACCCAATCTTTAGGGCTCCATTTGTCAATGACTTTAACAATATTAAAACATTATATCATCTTCTTTCTCAGACATCCCTCAGTGACTTCTGAAGTACAAAGTTGATGCCTAAGAGCCATTAAAAAACTAGTCAATGTTGTGCCCAGTTTTCAAAATCCCCCCCTACTCAAGTACCGCCAGGAGACCACCAGTTCTGATACAAAGGCAAGGAGCCTTTATTCTGCAGAGCAAACCAGTGGGCTGGGGTCTGGCACTGTGGAGGTCAGGTCCATCGCTCAGGCCTAAGAAACTTTAGTCAGGCTTCTAAGAACACCAAAATTGTATAGGCCCAAGCCAGGGGCAGAGTGACCCAGAACAGTTCCAGAGTTTCCCAGGGTTAAAGCAAAAACAATTTCTGTAAGAAAAACATTTTCTAAGACAAACAAGGCAGCTAGACAGCCTTGGGCTAGAGAATGTGCCCCCCTTCCTGCAGATGGTCCATGATCTTGGTCCCACAGCCTTGGGCTGAGGAGTTCCCTCCTCCCAGTTGCCCACGACCTTGCTATATGCTAGCACCAACCAGTTTAGAGGTTAACTGGCCCCTACCTATCAAAATGGGAAAACAATTTAGGGACCAATCAACTTACCCCAACATGGTCTGTGCTTAGCAACTATGCAGCCCCCTAGCAACTGTTTCAACTGTAAATAATAAAAAGGCTTGCTTTCTGCCCATCAGGGTCGGTTCTATCCTGCGTGTTAGAGCGGTCCCAGTATACTGGAATAAATCCTCTTGCTATTGGCATCGATTTTCCGACTGTGAGTCTCTGTGGGGGTGCGGCGTTCCGGTTTGGGCCCCTTGGGGTCCAACAGCACCACACAAGATGGCTGACCCCCAGCGAGCTCCTTACATGGATTTTTAAAGGAATGGGCTCATTTAAAAACCCAGGATTTCTGGGAAAGTGAGTCTTTGCCCTTAAACAGAGAGATTTCTGGGAAAGCAAGTACTTGACACTAAACCGAGGAGAGGTTAGTGCCTTTACCACTAGGGATGCTGTGTTTCTCAGTCAGTGCTTCTGATTATGAAAATATTCTGTGAGTATTATCCCAAAATCATTGCTCCCCAAGGGGACTCACCAGAGAACACCCAGGCTTTGTTTGCAGGGAAACGGAGTAAGACTTACATCTTTGATTGCTCGCGTTTTATGGGACAAGAAAACGCTTTCACAATGTAGTTTATGAGGGTGGGTATCTCAGGTCATTTATACTGTATGACTTTGGGAGTTAGATGACAGTGATGAGATCACACTGATGATAAGAAAAACTTTATAGCTCTCGGCATCCGGCAATCAAATTGTTGCTAAGGTTTTAGTTCACCGTATATGTGATATTGGTAAGAGGGGATCCATTGTCTGCTGCTATGCCTGGGGGTGTTGAAATCTGCGGAAATAGAGTCTGTGATACCGGGTATCTCTTGCTGAGTGTTGTGTCACCCTCAATGGCGGTGATAAACTCATCTCTATTGATCAACAATCTAGACATGCCTCCAGCCCTTTGGCAGTGGGCCGTGTGGCCTATGATCATTATGAGCGCAACCCAGTGAAGACTGCAAAGTTACTTAAGACATTATGAGACATTTTGTGATTACTTTTGTAACTCACTCATACAGTTCTGAAGTATGAACTTCACGGATAACCACATCCTTTCACAATCTCAAAAGGCTGGATATTTGTGAGAAAAAAATCCCAGTAAAGATCACAGGTGTGCTTTGACAACATTTACAGCGTAGCTTACCTCCGGTGGCCAGAGAATATGAGCAGAAAGCAAGGCTCAGGGCCATGTTGTAAGAGTAGCAGAACTTTGGCGGTTGACCTCTCAGTGTTGGCAAGCACCTGACACCCAGATCAGTGACCTGGTGCAAGTGTGACCTTGAGGAGTGAGATGGAGGTATCTAGGTAGTTCACCTGAGAGCCATCAAGAATTTTAAACTCCTAGATTTCCCTCAATGCTCTGTTATCCTTGTTGAAAGACAAGACCTCACTTGCTTGGTTCTCCCACGGAAGGACCTGTGCTGAATCCAGCCTTTCCAACCTCCCCTTTCATTTCACATGGTCAGGATCCAGTCTCAGGTCACACAGAATTCCTTAGCTATGGTGATTTTTGACACCTATTTGTCTACTCTGTGTAGTACATCCAGCACTAGCCCAGCCAGGACTGGCTGGGATTTGAATTTCTGATACCCAGGATAGTAAATGGACAGATTCTCAGGAAGATGGACATGCATTCTCCAAGGTAAACCCCCTCATCTCAGAGCACAGGTGACAGCCCCGGCAGTAACTGAGGCCGTGCTTCATCCATCAATCTTTTTGTGTGTGAAGATTTCCAGAAACCATTTGTAGTCATAATCTGTGATCAGCTGTATTTGGATGGAGTAGACCTCAGACGAAGAGCGAGCGAACCCGAGAGCTGCAAAGGGTTTGACTGCAGCAGATGCTGCGAATGTCTATCCGGATCATTTTAGTGAGCAGTTCGCTCTCCACTTAGCTGCTGAGTTTGCTGATAATGGTTCACACCTCCTTTCGACAGAGAATGTCTCTCACTTAGCTGGAGTCCCACTTGCAGAAGACTTTAATTGGCCCTGAGCTTAATCCAAAGAGCCGCTCTTGTCTTAAGATAGGACCCACAGTGTGTGATACTTGGGTTCCTTGATCCTCGGAAGATCAGGATCAAGCTGGTAGGGACCGCGTCTTTGCTTAGGACCGTTCCCTCCTCACAATTACTCCCTCAGATCCATCCCTAGAATAAAGTGTTTCCACACTAAATTTCCACATCAGGTTCTGATTCCAGGAAAATGACGCTAAGGAAGTCATTGTCTAGTTCTGGCATTCTGTGAGTCTTTGATTCCACTGTGTGTAACAAAGGTACATTTGGGACTAAGTTATAGATAGTTAGAAGGCAAAGAAATCCAGAAGAGACAGCTATTTCTTTACACCAGAGCAGCTTGGCAGACAGCTCGGTCAGGATTTACTGTCCCAGCCATTTTGGGGAAGTAGCAGGTATGTAACTGGAAGCTGAAAGTTGCTTTAAATTTTTGTTGAGACCATTCCAGAATTATGAAGAATGGGTTAGGTGTGATTGTTGGGTTGTAGTTTAGATCTCTGTGTCTCAAACGAGAGTGGACACCTCAAATCACCTGGGGGATTTTTTAATGCAGATCCTTGGTGTTTATAACAAGTTTCCAGATTACAACTAGCCAGCTTTATCAAATCCCCCAGGTCTAGAATGTAGCTTAGAGGTTAAGATCATACTGACCCGAACCCAAAGGTACAGACTTGTAATCCTGCTACTCGGAGGCTGAAATAGGAGGACCTCAATCTAGGCTACGTAGTGACTTCAAGGATAGCCTAGGTACCTTAGTAAATCTTGGTCTCAAAATAGAAAAGTAAAAAGAAGGCCAAGGAAGTAGCTCAGTGGTAGAGCACTCCCTAACATATGTGAGGCCCGAGAGTTCAATCCTTAGCATTGCAGAACTGAAAAAGGAAACCAAATGCCATGGAATATCGTGGCACACGCTTATAACCTCAGTACTTGAAAGGATGAGGCAGAAGCTTTGGAAGTTTAAGTCCAGCCCGGAATTCATAGCAAAACTGTGTTTGGATAAGAGATGGGGGGTTGGGAGAGGGAAGAGGGGGAGAGGAAGGGAAAGGATTGAAAGGGAGGAAGAAAAAATAGAAAAAAAGTCTTGCCTAATTCATAAATTAATTACACATAGATAAATAGATAGATAGATATTGGAAGGAGGGATTTTGCCAGGTACTATAAACCTGGTTAAAAGACAAACAACCCCCCCCCAAAAAAACTAATTAGCATGGCTGGGGAGGTCTTAAGCCTAAAGGGGGAGATCTGTTATCAAATCTATTCTACATGCTAAGTGGACATATTGTCGAGCTACCTTTAGAGTATTTTAAATATCTTTAGTTTTCTTATTCCTTCCCAAATTCCCTCTTCTACCTCCCCCCTCCCCCATAGATTACTGCCGTTCTCAGCGTTGGCAAAGGAGTCTTATTTCCGCTATGGACAGTGGTTAATGTAAAGAATGCAAGGGTGGGAGGGTGAGGATGCGTGCTCCGACATGCTGTCTTCTGGACATGATGCAACCTTTGCACTCATGACCTCCCAACCTCTGTGGTAACTTGCACAAGACCGTGAGCCTTCCAGAATGGTGAGGGGAGGGGCCCACGTGGCCATACTCGTAGCCAAGTTTTTATTGGCAGTTAATATCTACTAGGGGAGGGGAGTCTCTTTCCTTAAGGGGTGAAGCCACTTCTGATTTGCCCAGGATCCAGTAAATAGCTCCATACTCATGCATACACAACACTAATTAAACTCCGGGGGTTATTTAAAAAGAGAAATGAGAGAAGGGCAGAGTACTGGGACTGATGTGTACAGAAGGGAAGCAGAGAGATGAGGGAAGGTGAGAACCGACCAAATGGAAACCTATTCTTTGTAAGCCATTTTACAAAATAAAAACCAAATTAAAAATAAAAAATCTGGGTCTTCATTTGTGTGCAGTAGCCCAGTTCACAGCACCCAGTTGCTGTAGATGGAGGGGCAGCCATAGTAGAGTTTGCAGGAGGACCTAGAGAAGGGACTTGGACAAATGAAGAACAGAAGTGGGAAAGGCTATGGCACAGTATTATATTTTATTATTATATTTTAACAAAATAATACGTTCAAAATTAGCTAGTGACGGTTTCTCGGGGACTAATTGGCAGTCTGGTCAAATAGAGATAAAAGGTAGATATTCCAACTCAAAGTGTCTCAGAGGTGCCAATATCTGTTTGTTTGTCTTCGGTGACAGGACCTGAGCTTTTCTTACTTTTGTTTTACTTAGCAAACTGGATCATTTCAAACTGGATCATTTCAAAACTGAGAGATAACGTGATCCTCTTTGAAGAGTTAGCACTTATTAGGACAGACATAATCCCCCACTGGTCTTCAGAGAGTAGGTATGATTCCCACTTTGACTCCCAGACTGTGGCTACAGTTTTCTGACTACCACCTGCCGCCATAACCGACAGCTTTGCCGCCATGTGTCTGGTTCTCCTTAAAGAGTCTAGTCCTTTTCTCCTCCTGGAGCTTCTCCTCCGCTTTTCCCAGCAAGCTCTCTGGCCCCCTTTCTTTGAGCTCAGGCTGTCTGGCTTTAAGGGTTTAAGGCTCCACTATGCAGACCCTCTGATTAGATGACCCAGTGCAATAGTAGCTGAAGCTCTGCTGCCCTCTTTTGGATTTAATATGTGATAAATATTTGTTTAATGATTCTGGAAGTCACAGCTGCACGCCTTTTCAGGTGGTAAGATGATGTAAAGAGAGGCTGCATTTTAAAGACTACGAAAAGCTATTTATATTGGTCAGGGTTCCATGACTGAAAAATAACTGGTAAAAACAACTTAAAAGGTAGATCTCTTTTTGCCTTATAGTTCCAGAGGATTCACTAAGTACAGGGCTGGCTGATTGCTTCAGTTTCCTTGGTCCTGAGGTAAAATGAGGAAGACCAGACAAAGTTGAATCCTTCAAAAACACATTTCATTGACGTTCTTCCTTCAGCTAGGATAACGCTTCTACATCTAGCATTTTCCAGTAGTTTCTTCAACCATAACTGTATCCATCTACATATTAACCCATTGATGAGGTCAGAGCCCTAATGACCTAATCACTTCCGTAGAATACTACACATCAGGCAGATTCTGTGTGCTAAAAACTGCAGGCGTCGTACACAAAGCAGCCAGGGTGACAGCCAAGACACCTATACTCCTTTCAGATAGTTGGGGAGAAAAAAAGGAACACACAAGCAAGTAAAATACCAGGCAAATCAGACAGCATATGGAAATGGAATAAAGTCAGGGCCGGTGAAGGGAATTCAGATTTTAGAATATGTTTAGACAGGATCTCTCTGAGACTCAAGGGACATGATGGAAGTCATTCTGAGTTATTCTAAGCAAAGCGAAGGGCTTTTCGGTTGGGGGCACTTCTACATGAGTGAATTAAAATTGCATATTATATGCTATTCAATGTCTACATGGCTTCAGATAAAGTCTCCCTATTTTTTGGGGAGGGGGGTCTATAAAATAGCCACCTAGGTTTTCATTTCATTTGACATCATTTCAGTTTGCCAAAACGGATTTCACTTGAAGAGCTGTTACATTCTTCATGGCTGCTCCTTGGCAAGACTCACATCGAAGTGTTTTGTGAATGTATTCATGTTGAACCTTCTGCCTCCTGTACTAGTTTGGAATGAAAATCCATTTGGGAGATTAACTGTGTGCTTCCCTGGTGTTAGCTGAGTCTTTTAATCAAGAATTACAGCATGAATTTCATTCCCATACCTGTATCTAGGCAAACACAAACCCAGGGATTTTGGCCCTTTGTGTGTTTTCTGCTAATCCATTCTAAATTATATTCCCATTGGTTATTTATAATGGTTGACTTTAGCTGTTACATTATTTTCTTCATGGAAAAGTGCCTGAAAGCCTCCTTACTCCAAGGAGCTCAGATTGGAAACAGCAGGCATTCAAACTAGTACTAAGCACAATGTTCATGAAGCAATCTCTGTGGTGGATATTACCTGTGTCAGAAACTGCTCAGAGGCACAAGACACATGAGGCGAATGTCCTGTGCTCTTATGACCTACATATTTGAGCCAGCAGAGGAAACCTTACATCAAATGGGTACATGTTGTGATTTCAGATATTTCTTTGTTGCAAGGTAAATGGAAGGGAGACATGGGAAAGGTGGGAAAGCTTAGGGCTGTTTGTGTTGAGGCATCGTTCATACCTGACCAGCAAGCACAGCCTGGCATCCTGGAAGCACAGGCCTGCAGTCAGAGGGTGGAAGAGTAGGAAATGTCAATAGACGGTCACTGGCAGGAGGAACCCGGATCTTCAGATTTTGTGTTCGAAAAAATATCATTGTTGTATGAACACAGGTAAATACCTTTCCACAGATCTGCCCTCGTCGTCTTCATGAGAGCCAAGATGCCGGGAGACAGCAGGTTCTCACCGTTCCCTCTTTCTTATCTGAGCGATTTGGTTTCACCTGTCTCCATCTCTCGGGAAGTGTGTTTTGGGACGAGTGCTTTAGTTTCTAGTGTCCTAGTTTCTGCATTTGGAGGATGGGGAGAGCAACAACCCTTCTGTATGTTTGTGTCGGGCCTTAGCGGCGACAATGGGAATAAATTCTCTAAAGCAGACTCTGCTTTAGTGTTCCCTGATATCTCTTAGTATCATTTATGTTGACTTTTAATTCTGTTTGGCTTTCTGGAAATCCTTAATGTTGTGTAGTATTCCCGAGAAGGAGTCCGAATGTCTCTCTTGGCTCTTTTCATCCTTTCTGAGATCTTCTTTACTGAGATCTGTTAGTTTAACTTTTATTGGATAAGTTTTAATTAAGAGACAGTGGTTGTGTGTTTCTGCAAGGAGGGCACACACTTCTGCCTCTACACCTGTTCTCGGGAGTCGTGTTTCCTCTCTCTGTTGCTCTGGCAAGAGTACCCACACCCTAGATTAGGAACAGACAATCTCTTGTTTGTCCTTGGATATAAACAACCCCCTTTCTCTACCCATTTGCAGCCTTCTCTTCTCATTACTCCCAATCTGGCCTGAACATTTTGATCTCTGGTGGCCTCATTAGACTCCATAAAAGTTCTGAAGAGGGCAAACTCATTTGAATATATTCAGTTTTAGATTTTTAGCTTTCAATTTTTATTTTGTATGCAGCTCATTCATGCTTAAACTGCCACCTTGAAACCCACCATATAAAGCATAATGCAACTTGGATCTATATTTTCAAAATAATACTAGGATATTTATCTCAAGCATATCCTGCTCGGAGATATGTTATAATGGAAACTGAGCAGTCCAGAGATTTCACGGAGATAAGAATAAGGAAGTCCGCATCTCCAGGGCTGTTTGCATAGGGCTAGGTGTATTGATTTATCAGTAAGTGCTTAGGAGAATGGCCAGATCGCATGGCTGCCTGAAAAGGAGATAAAGACGTGTGTGTGTGTGTGTGTGTGTGTATGCACGTGTGTGTGCCCGCCTCCCACACTTTGGTTTGTGTGCGTATCTCTTAACAATAATGTATGCCATACTTATGTATGAAAGAAGCCAGTTTTTGTTTTTCTAATTTAGCAGTCTTAACACCATTACTAACTCTTTTTCTATCCTATAGCTCCATCAGATATTTTGCTGATTATTCTAAAACCAAATGATGATTTTTGTCTACCTTTATCTATCAAAAGGACAGAGTAAATAACAGAATCCACACTCCACAAAGGTTTTGATTATGTGAACCTTGGATACAATACACTTACTAATTTCTTTAGGCAGGTGACAGAGACAGGATAAATTTAGAAGACTAACAATGGAAAAAAAAAATCTTGCCCATTTCCTCCTCATTCTCCTCAATGTATATTTCACACAATGAGATAAACCTCTCTTCTACTGGAGAGCCCCCATCTACCGTGCAAATTTGATCTTGAAGTATCTGATTTAATTTCTTCATTTCTCGTGCAATGATGAGGGTTAGAAATTTGTAATTTTCAGTCTAGCAATATTGCTCAAAAGGCTTGACTTCATTCTAACAGCTTCATATGAAAACTTATCTTTATTTTTCCATTCTAAATAACTCTTTCCCCCTAGAAATGCTCTAGTCCCTTCTTGTTGACTGTTCCCCAAATACCTTATCCCCTGTGTTAAGCCACAGAATTACAGACTTCAAAACTTGAAAGGACCTCACAGATGATCCTGTGATGTCATCTCAAGGTTTCCCAACTGATGGTAATTGGCTCTTGGCCCTAGCCATCTGGTTTAGTTGTCCTGACTGTGACCTTGTCACTGGAGGTAAGGATGATTTAATTATGTTACAAAAATTATGTAGGGCAATTCTCAGAGTGTGATCCCTCAATTATCAGGATCAGCATCAATTAGACATCTGCTAGAGACTATTGGGCTCCATGAGGGTGCAGTATAGACACCTGGTGAACGCGTCCTGCAGCCTGTTTTGAAAGCAACTAGATTGTTCTGGAGTACGGTACTCACAGGACAATGCTTGTTCTGAGAGTCAGGAAAATGAGATTTTACACTACATTCTGTCAGTCGTGACTATGAAAAATGTACCTGAACTAAATCTAACATTCTTTTTCTCTACTCTTGAGTCCTACCCTTCTAGCTGATGGTGGACTGATAGATCTCCTTTAATTCTACAGTTCGATACTTTCTTCAGCTTGGAATGGACACTCCGATCTCCGTTTCCAGTGCTTTCTTGTCATTGCTTTGCCAAGAGTGTTTTCTCCCCTTTCAGCTGAAGTTCGGTTCTGTTTATGAATCAGACCAAAGGCTGGAGCTCTTAGGATCCCCCCTCTTTGTTGCAGGCTGTGCTATGATTTTCATAACATCCTATATATATGAGACTAATGGGAACTGGACATGTGAAGATATTAACCATCTGTCAGAGGAGAAACAAGTTTCTCAGTATATGAAGTGGCTTGTGCAAAGGTTCTGTTCTGACACTGATGGGCTAAAGGGAACCAGCATGGCTGGAAGGGAGACAGTAAGTGGGGCAAAGTGCACAGAGTGAAGGTAGAGGGGAAGGGAGGACCCAAGTCATGAAAAGCATTGTGGGTAATGACACAGAACTACCTTTGTCATGAGAACTATTAAGAAATGTGACATTCATTAACAAATACTATGAGTCTGGTTTTAAGAGCATAGAGGGTTGTAGGAGCCGATGACCCCAACGTAGTTTCTAACAAGGGAACTGTTAAAATGACACAGGAACTAGAGAGCACAGGTGAGACTTCCGGCAATGGAGGCAGAGGAAATGAAGAACAGCTTGAAGAGATTTTAAGGATTTGTGGTTGGTGAGATGTGGGGGCAGGGTGGGAAGGGGGTATTAACAATGACTCCAAGAGGTTTGGTTTCCGTAACTAGCATGTTAAGTCATTTAGTTGGTGGATTCTAGAAGATCAGGTTTTAGAGAAGGTTTATGGGCATGAAGACTTTGAGGGATGTCAAGGTAAGCTTCTAATGATCGTAGAAAGATCCAGGGCTAAAATAGGAATCTGGGTGCATAGCAATGATCCCGAGTCATTTTTCCTTGACTAACTATTGATGGAAACCATTTTGTAATGGCTCGAGCTGTGAGCTGAACTTGAGAAAGCCGGAAGAGAAATGCCATGATGACGGGAAGTGATGCCGGAGACATCGTGACTAGGGTGGGAACTCAGGATTCTGTCCCTGTGTCATGTCCTCCCTCATCTGGTAGGACTCGAGTATGCGTATACTTTTCATTATGCTTTGCTGGAGTTTTCTTGCTAATTGTTTCATCAAACATATTTTCAGACAGAATATAAATAAATTTGTAATAAACCACTTTGTTTTTGTGCTAGCTAAGTGTAGGTTTTAAGTTCACGTCTAATAACTGGGGGAACATTGACTATATTGAATGTACTTTCTAGATTTGTGAGAGGAGTGTGCGTATTTAAATGCTTTGAACAAAGGTCATGGGCGTTACAGCTTCTGTACCCGCAAAGCACAATTGTTTCACTATGGATGGACTATGATAGGGGCTCTTTGAGACCGTGTCTAAGAAGGTGGTCAACAAACGTAGATGTCACTCTTAATTCTCTTCTTCTAGCCCATACTCACTCACAGCAATGGGGATTCGTTCAGTGAATTCCCCAGGGTACTTACGTGACCCTTGTCTCGGACATTACATTACTGTTCTTGGTTCTCCTTGGTGCTCCTTCTGCACATGGATGTTTAATACTCATACATGTTTTCTTCTTGTTGATTGGTAACGCTACTTTTTCTCCTTTCCTGTCACTTTGATATATTATTCTCATTACAATGAGAGGACAAGGGTTGATTACATTTTTGAACCAAGTCTAAGATTTGTAAAACTTTTAAACTTTTTGGCTTTATCAGATTTTCCAACTGAAAAAAAAAAAACTGACTAAGAAGTTCTAAGCTTGGACATAAGGGACAGATAATGTTCTTAGCTCAATAACTTTTTTTGTGGAGGATAGATAGAAAAGGGAAACATTTAAAATTTGAAAAAAAATCTTGGATTCTGCATGAAATATTTAACAAAAATGGGCCTTCCAAATTCAATAATTATAGAAGATTCACAAGAAGCAAGAATAACAAACTCTTATAAAACTAGGTTATGAAGGGACCAATAATATTTTAAAATATTTTTTTTTAATTTTGTGTGAATATTTGCTTGCCTTTGTGAGTTCGTGTGCACCATATGTGTGCAGGTATCTGCAGAGGCCAAAGGAGGACATCAGATCCCTTGGGACAGTTACAAGCCTGGATGTACAGACTGAAATCCAGACTCACTAAAGAACAGTTTGTACTCTAACCTCTGAGCTATTTCTCAAGACTGGTATTCTTTTAAAATTGTTTTTACTAGCACATATTACTTAAGCATAACAATGAATTTCATTATGACATTTTCAAAATGTATCTCAATCTCCTTCACTTCTCATAACCCTCTGGCACTCTCCCTGATTCTCTTTTGTGTTGCAGAAGTTTATTTTTTAGTTATATAAAAATAATTGTTTTATGTGAGGCTGGGTGAGGGGTGGGTGAGGGGCTGTCTACGGTGTTTTGTATTGTCTGCAGGTGTTGGGTATCTGTGGGGAATGTTTAATTCCTAATGATCTGCAGGTGCTATCAGTAGAATACCTGAAGAGTTCTGAATCAATAAAAACTCCTGAGCTCAGAGGCTTGGGTTCCACTGTGAGCATTGTGCTAGCCGTGACCATGGTTCCCTCTGCTGAGGTCTGTCAGAGTTTACAGCCATGAAAAGGCCTCCTTGTCATCTTTGCTGGGCTGCCACAGCAATGGACTTCTACACTTTTGCTTGTTTCCAGCTTTTCCTTACTTCTACGTTAATGACTTTTTTCCTTGGTAACCCAGTGAGTCTCAGCAGGTTTGTTTACAGGAGCATGGCCACCTTGCCACTGGCTACACCACTGAGAAAGAACGCCTACTCTCCTGTCACTTCCCAGCATTAACTGCAGGCAAACTTCAGGAGGCCTGAGCCAGCCTGAGACCTCTTCCCCTCTGCAACAGGACGTTGCTTGTCTTCATCTTGTGCGATCTTGTTGTGAGTTCAATGGTCATGCACCGTTTTGTCCCCCAAGCTCTGCCTGCCTTGTTCCTCCAGCTCTTGTGCTCCTTCCTTGAGGATGTCGCCTGAGCACTGGAAAGAGTGAGAACAGATTTCCCACTTACAGCAACCCAACAGCTAGTTTTCCTCAACAGTAATGAGTTTTCTCATTTACCACTGACTACTGCAAAATCTAAACAAACAACCAAAAAGCCCTACCACAGATTCCTGAACAAATCTGCCAGGATCACTAATCTGTGGGCCTAAGCGTAGTTATTTAGAACAATTTCATGAGTACATCCAGTCCATTTCACAAAGCAACAGCATTGGGTCTATAACCTCCCCAGCCACGGGCTAGTGATTGGGTTCACACGGCCAGACATGGAGACTTTCCTGTGATGAAGACATTAAATCCAATCAGAAAAGGGCTGGTTACCACCACAGTATAGTTTCCACATTGTCACGAGTGGGTTTATCTTAGGTGGCTGACGGGTAATGTTAGAGCCTGGGTCCACAGCTGAGTAAGACGATCTCTGACAGTTCTCCCCCAGCAGCCTGCTAGTACCTTCTGGTACTGCGAGGGCCAGCCCACATGGAGGAAACTCGCAGCCCGGTTCCAGCTTGAGTACTTATATGCCATGAGCAGGCCATGTTGTGTCTTCAACGATAGGTTCTCGACATCTACTCTGGTGGGGAACCAACCACAGTGGAAATTGCCTGTACCGTCTTACAGGCCTCAGGGACCTCTCTGACCCATAATCCATAGGGAAGTAGCCCACCCTTAGCTCAGGAATGTTTTATTAAAAATTATAGTTTGTGGTGTCACCTTTATCTGCACTCAGAGTACCTCCCTTAAAAATCTTTGTGTGTGTGTGTGTCTGTGTGTGCTTTTCTAATTTTAGCTTTTGGTCAGCTTGCCAAGTATCAGATCTCCTTGTGATTTTCTTCATGGGCCCTTAGTTTTCATTTTCCTCCGCACGCCTCTTCTTTCCATACCGCCTTAGATATTTCCACCCCTGTAGTCTCCTTTCCACTTCTCATTTAAAAAAAAAAAAAGCAAAACAAATATCAACAGCACAGTTACTGCCAATGATTGCTCAGAAAAAGCATGATGGGTCTCTGAACACAGTGAAGGAGTCATACAAATGAAACTTTTCAGTGAATGAGTCTACTGGTAAGAGAGCCATTTCCTTTTTAATGTGTTGGGTAGACAAGTTGTTGAGAAATTAGGGGCATCAGAGTCCCAAAGAGTCACCTCAAATAGTTCTCATGCTGACACGGCATCAAGTAACCCTCAACCTGCTTGCTGCTGTTTAGTTGAAGATCAAGCAGAGGAGCATCTCTTCTCAGACTTCAAGAGTGGACTGAGGTCACTATAACAACCATCCACGCTTCCCGAGCCCAAAGCGGACATAACTCAGAAGATTAATGCATGAGAATGAATGTGGCTGTAGATCTCAGACACCTATCCTGGGCTCCGGGCCACATAATACATCTTTTAATCAATTGGGAAATTGATACCAGTGGTATTAGATTGTGGTTAAGCATTTTTTTCCCCTTTGGTTGTCCTAAAGAAGTGGAGGACAGATTTGTGTTCCAGACTAAACTCATATCAGTCAGAATGCAGTTCTTGTGCCTTCATCAAGAAAACTTTAATGGGCAAAGTGTCAAAGTGCCAGTTTTCCTGGTCTATGAACCTTGGCCCTCCAATGTATATATTTTTCCTTTATGATAAACTCTCCTATTTTCTCTGGTCTCTGCTTCACTTTTCGGGAGACTCTAAAGAAGACATTCCTAAACTTAGGCTTATTTTTCCTAACGACAGTGTCTACAGTTCCCTGGTAACAAAAGAACTTGGCTGTACTTCTAGTAGAGATTGCATCAGTAGATGATTCAGGCCAAGGAACATTATGATTTTGTGTGATCAAGATTGTTTTGCAGATACGTTTCAGACTGGGATACTTTTGAGCCACCTATAATTAAGGAATTTGGGAAACACTGTATTGGATGCGATAGTCCAACCCAGAAAGACAAGCACCATGTATCATCTTGTGTACTCGTATACACAGATCATAGCTTCAGATGCTTATGTTTTGTATTTCCGTTGAAATGAATGTCTGTAAAGAACAGGGAGCAAGAAAAGGTCATGGTGGGGGAGGGGAGATCTTAAACAAGGAGGACACTAAAACACATGTGATGCGTAGAGAGGAGAGTGGAGATGGTAGGCATGGAAAAGTTTGAATAAGGAGAGGATAGGGTCGGGGTGAGAGAGGGGTGAGGAGGGGCGATTCACCCAAACTTAAAGATGTATGAAAAATCTACATAGAAACATGAGACTGCACAAGCTATCTAAAATGCACTACTACTACTACTAATAATAATAATAATAGTAGTTATAATAATAATACGCTTTGAACAGCGGAACCTTGCATGAGTGCTGCATGGCTGGCTCCTGCTGCGCCTAGACTCTCCGGATTTATAAATGAAAATCAGTAAGAGGTGTGGAATACCCCTCCACAAGCTGTTGGCAGAAGCTCCTAGGCTGTTGTCATTGCTATTGGTTACACACTAGAACTAAATGATAATACCTGTCAGTAAAGACACTATGTGCTTCAGATACAGGACATGGAGAAATAAACCTGGAAGTTTCTTCCCTGCTGGCTAGCATTCATAGTACCGTAAAGTAATGTGTAGGCAGCTGGGGGGAAAGCCGTCAACTGCCTTCCAACTGTGGACCTTGACTACAATAATACTAACCAGCCGTGCAAGCTGTGCCCATTGGTACAAAGGGTACAGTTGGTGCCATGACTCTTTGGGCGATAACCAACTGCCTTCTGATCAGATTCAAGACCTGCTCCAAACCAGGTCAAAAGCCTATGTGTGCAGAGGCCGAGAGGAACGAGCTGATCTCACTAATATCTCAAGAGTGGGGAGATGTACAATAGCCTCGTGGCAGCAGTAACCCGTGACGAGGAGGCCAGGTGCTTGCTTGCAAGAAATGCACTTAACTAAAAAGCTGCAGGGTGACATTCAAGGAGAGGAAACCTAAAGTAAGCAGAAGTTACTGTACCGAGATCTCACAAAATAGACTTTAAGAAAGAAAAAAAAAAACCTCTCAGAAAAAGAAGGCCATTATGAACTGATCAGGAGCTCAATTCAACTGGAACATATAATCACTGTGAATCTCAATATACATAGTGCTTTACTGTCCAGTTTTAGAGAACAAGCACTGTTAGATCTAAATAGACGTAATTTCCAATGTAATAATAATGAGTGAATTTCAATAGGGTATTTTCCTCACTGAGCCTATCATCCAGACAAAAAGACAACAAAGCAACTTCAATATTGAACTGTAGTACAAATCAAATAGAGTCAATAGACATCTGTAGAACATTTTATCTCACATCTTTGGAGTCTATATTCATTTCATCCATGTGTGGAGATTTCTCTAGAACAGACTGCATATCAGGTAACCAAATAATCTTAATTCAAAAACGTATCGTCTTCATTAGCGGGAAAGGAAAAAGAAAGATAACTATTTCAAATAAAACTGTTGTATTTCAAGGACTGAGGGAATAGTGAGAATTGAAGGAAAGGAGTAATAAAAATCAGAGTAGAATTAAAGAAAAATGACTAAAAAAATTTTAAAAAATCTTAATGGGGAAAAGGCAAATGCAGAACTTAGCATTTCTGCTAATGTCAGGGACAAGGGAAGCCCACTCACTTTCATGTCTCTTATTCAGTGTAGTACTAGAAATTTTGGTGAGATAATTAGGAAGGAGAAATAAACCAGCCTTACAAATATAAAGGAAGGGAGGAAACCAATTTTTCCTGTTTGACAATGATAGGATTCTACATATAAAAACCCAAAGGCCAGACCAAAACACTGTTAGGAATAAGGAAATTGTGGGTCACAAAGTTAACATAAATATCATAAAATCAGTAACTTTTCCATATTGCAATAATTAATTTGTTGAGGAAAAACATCATTGAAACTATTCAATTCATAATAGCTACAAAGCAAATCATAGGACAGCAAAATCTTACAAGTAAATCTAACCAAGGAAGTCTAAACCCTCTACAATAAAATGACAGACACTGGTGAAATGAAGAAGAGAATAAATCAGAAAGGCTTCCGTTCCCATAAGCAGCAACAGTGAATGTGGTTACATGTCACTATTAACAGGAAGATCTACAGGCTCAAATTTAACCCCCATTAAAATGTCAATGACAGTCTTCAGAGAGCTAGGAAAAAAAATTCTGAAATTTGGAAGGAATTATAAAAGATCACAAATACCAAAGCAATGGAGAAAAACAATTCTAGCATCACGACCCCTTTGAAGACACCATAGAGCAGTTATGACCCAAACAGCGTGGCATTAGCATACAGCAGGCACAGAGGCCAATGTAATCACACAGGTACAGAAATAAGAAGCCACGGGTTTGCAGCTAACTGACTTGCAACAGAGGTACCAAAAATATTCACTGGATAAAGGTCAGACTCTTCTACAAATAGATGTAGGCAAGTTGGACATTTATGCAAAGAAGACTGAAAGTTGACCACTGTCTCTCCCCCAGGTACAGAAACAAAGTAGAACAAAGACCAGAACATAGGTGTGAAACTCTGACCCTTCCAGAAGGAAACGTAAGGGAAGCGGCTCAACGCATTGGCCCATTTAAGATATTTGGTTATAACACGAGGCTGATTTTGTGACCATTCCTATAGAGGAAACAGAATAATGGTCTTCGTTCTTGAGTGGATTGTCTTCCAGGGTTTACGCTCAACAGCCATTCCTCAAGGAACCTACGGATTCCTCATCCTTCCTTGACTGGTATCGCTCTGTTCTGCGTGCTGTAGATCATTTGATCAATGACTTGACTTTTAAGCAACTGGAAAGGAAAAGTTTTCATGCTTGGTCCACAAGTGGTCTCCACCAAGGGCTCTGCAGAGGTCTTTAATCTTGCCTCAGAAGCTAATGGGAATTCATTATGAAGGAGGCAGATGGACAATGCATTTATTTAATTTGCAGGAGCTGTTGGAACAATTAAGAGAAGCTGCTGAAAGCTGTTTTCTGCTCATTACTTTGTATTAAATAGACTCAGCTGGCCCTTTTTTATTCTTTCAGAGTTTAGTTGCCCCAGCAAGTAATTGTGAGGAAAGCTAATTTTCTCGTTTTCATTTAATTTCTCTTATAATGATCTCTCATTGATTAAGAACAAGAGAAAACCTTAAAGCCACACCCTCCAGAACTAGATTATAAATTATGACTCAGTGGCATTTAAGGATTAAAAGTGTCAGTTCCAAGGACAGCCACAAAATGGAGCCAGGTAGTGTTTTATGTAATGCAGTATTTTACACTTAGCTAAACTTAGCGAAACTTAGCTAAAGGAGATCACCCATGCAGTATTAATCCTTCATTAAAACCAGGTCGGGATATTGGAAGCGTAGTGTAGGGGTGCGTAATGTGGGCGGTTTGTATAAGACCTGCGTTAAGAGACTCACCCAGAGAATGGCATGACTGTAAAAATACTGCATGATTTCTGCTGTTTAAAATCATTATATTTTCCTGGAAAAAAATCATCAGAACACACACACACACATTAATAGTTCCATTTAACTTTAGTCTTACAGTTTGGCTTCTGGGATGTTTTCCTGTCACCTCTGAAATAGCTGGAGGTCAACTCCAGGAGACTGACTGGTACTCTGTCTCAGGGCCTTGTTTAATGTGACTACCTTATTATTATCAAGAGATTATCCTATTATCTCTTCCCGCTTAATAAATGACCTCAAGGCTTAATGGGTTCACGCAAAGTTATTATGCTCTGTAGACTGACAAAGCTCAGCTGGATGAGGCTTTGGGCCTCACTTATGACTGACATCATGCGATCCCCTGCCGTAAGGGACATGTGAAACTTGTATATGCGTGAATAATTTAGACCACTCACCATCGGAGCTGAGCTAATTACCCATCCTCTGGAAGGTCACCAAGGGTCGTACTTGGGACACCTATGCACAACCTTTGTCGTATGGCCTTTCATAGGATGTAAGCACAGCTTCTCAAGGGAAGGTTTCTCGGGAAGTAAGAAAGGGAAATTCTGGGGCAGCGGAGGCTATGACTCAATCTCACAGCACTGATACACTTGTTGGTTAGGAGTGTAAGTCTGGCCTGAGGGTGGGGTCTTGGAGAAACTGACTTTCTCCTTTTCTTGATAGAAGAGTAAGTGTCAAGGTAACTTGTAAAGGAGCAAATGAAACGTGGTCATCTCCGTAAAACAAAACATGTTGTGCTTATTTTGTACATGGGCAACGAGACCCATGTACAGCATCAAATTCATAAAGATTCTTTGTGCTTGAAAAAAAGCCAAAAATTCAAAGGCACTGAGAAAACAGGCCACTAGGAAATGTGCCCATTCACTCTGTGTCTTCTGCTGCAATTGGAGTCTCTCTTCGTGTCTTCTGACTTCCACTAAAAGAAAAATCGGGGGAAAGGGTGAACTCGGATTGCCTTCAAAACCTAAGACCAACCGAAAAACAATGTAAGAGTTCACTTCATGCCATGGGATCAGAAAACAACGGCCGATAAAAATTACCCGTGACACAGGGTAGAAGGACGCTTGAGGAAGCGGCCCCTTTGTTTCATCCGGTCATAAAGATGCCCAAACTATGACAAAATGCGATCCAAAAAAGGGAGAATAGAGTTATAAGAGAATCATTAACTTTCATATTTTTTCTCCACGAAGATGTGTAGGATAATTTTAAAAAGCTAACTGAACACCCCTTAAGCACAATCCAATGTTTTACATTTAGGAGCATAAAAACAAAACAGAATATTCAGCTATAAGATGAGAAGCAAATGGGAAAATTAATGGATTAAAAGGATGGATTTCTTCCGACACATTTTTCTCTGCTTTAATACTAAATCAAATGTGTTCGGTGAAATAAATTTAAAGTATGAATATACTCTATCATAGTCCTCAATTGAGCTGGTTCAGCTACGTCTCTGTAACATTAGAAGGGCCAAGCAATAAAGTTGAAATTAGTTGGAAACCTTTGATACTGGGAATGCAATGCCGGATTGATTGAATATCCCTATAGGTGACTGGGGAAAGGCATATTTCCCACTACGCCTAGACAGTTTGGCTCTGGAGGAAGATATGATGATCTCAGTACAGTAAGACAAGCATAAGATCACCTTCCTCAGGAACTGAGGCCTGAAGGTAGCAATAGATCACTGCTGTCACAGTGTGGGAGAGACAAGGAGTTTAGGGCAGAAATAGAAATAGAATGGGAAAAAGACTTGTTAAATAAGGTCTAGAATTTCATCATTAAATGCCTAAACACCCATCTAGGGTAGGATTAATCTTTGCTTGCTTATTTATTTTTGTTTTTTGAGACATGGTCTTACTATGTAGCAGTAGATGGTCCGGAACTTGCTAGGTCGACCTCAAACTCACAGAGATCCACCTGCCTCTGCCTCCTAGAAGCTAGGATTGAAGATGTACTTCACCATGTCTGACTGCTGTGGGGTCCATCTTATTCACGATAATCCATATTCTACAATTTATTGGGAAATATTTTGGTAAAAGTGATCTCATGATATTCAGGGCACACTTGTGTCTGTGGGTCTTTCGAAAGGGTGTTTGTATTGCTGGACACTACAGGAAGCAGGTAACTCATTTCAGAACCATATGTTACCAATATCAGTATCAATATGCATCAGGAATGTTTTCTTCTCTGATAATTTTAGTATCTTGGAACCTTGGTTAATAGCACAGATTTGTTTAATTCCAGAGAGAGAGAGAGAGAGAGAGAGAAAGAGAAAGAGAGAAAAAATGAATCATGCATACCACAGCACCTGTATGGATGTAAGATGAACTAGACTTAAGTCATCGGATTGATAGCAAGCACTTTTTTCTGCTGAGCCCATACCAACAACCAGCCTGTCTCAGCTATTATTTAACTAGAATAACTAATGTAATTTGAGGGAAAAATTAGATATTTTCATCATTAGAGCACTCACCAAAAAGCACATAAATTTCCAGATGCCATAAGATTTTCCTTCATGGTTCATACGTCTGCTTTTGTCTTGTGCCCTCTGTAGTTCAGAAATGTGATTTTGAACTTTTCAGTACTTGAAGTGGGCCCTGCTGGTGAGCGGTTGTGTAGTAACAAGAAGAAATCTGTACTCTTCTCCATTTTGTTGAATTTAAGAGGAAGGGTTAATCTATCTGGGCAACTGCAAGCATATGTGCATGTCCGTGATAACGCACATATTGTCTGTGGTCTTGGTAGCAATTATCCTCAGGTATTATTCTTCTCTTTCTCGTAGGCCTTACAGAAACGTTGACTTCAGTATAGAATTTATGACACACATTTCTGAAGCTAATTGGTTGCCACAGGGACTAATTAGTGCATGTAATGGGTCACAGTCCCTTTGAAAGATCTACTGGGAATTATAGGCCCATGAGCAAAACCAAATGGACATCAATTTTGTATGAAATTTTAGCAAACTCAGAAGTCCTTCTGCTCAGACCTGGAATAGTTTCAAATCAATTTACGTTTCTTGTTTCCTATCTAGAAAATAGATAAGCATACGGACAATGTTATTCAGAAGGGAACTTAATAACAATTTTGTTGCAATGAGCATAATTTTAGTTTTCATTATCTTAAAATGGTTTCCCCCCTCTTTCCTCCAGATGACTTTGTTTTAAACATTATGTGTGTGTGTTTTGTTTTATCTTGGCCAATGTGTGTTTGACTGGGCCAAGTGACCACTTTCCTTCTTTCTGGGCAGGCAGGGGGATTGCTGTAATCCATTATAAAATCGTCCGGGGAGACTGTGTACGTGGACCGGAGCCAACTACCCCCCCAGCAGCATCGAGCCACTAAACCTGGATTTCCTAATGGCTCCTGAATCTGTATCCAACTCCTTTTTTTGAGCTTATGTTTTTTTTTTTTATCCTTTTATTGAAAACAGATTCTTTTCTCATACAATATATCCTGATTATAGTTTCCCCTCCCTCTGCTCTTCCCACTTCCTCTCCTCCTCCCCTCACCTCTGGATCCACTCCTTTTCTGTGTCTCAGTAGAAAAAAGCAGGCGTCTAAGAGATAACAACAAATATGAGAAAATAAAATATAATAAGATGAAGCAAAAAAAACGTTCACATCGAAGTTGGACAAGGAAACCCAACAGGAGGAGAAGAGTCCCAAGAGCAGGCACAAGAGTCAGAGACCCACTCATTCTCGCAATCAGGAGACCCATACAAACACTAAGGTAACAGCTATAATATATACTTAGAGGACCTAAGTGTAGGTTCATGGAGGCCCCGTGCTTCCCATTTCAGTCTCTGAGAGCTCATATGTGCCTTTCTTAGTTGCTTCAGAGGGCTTTGTTCTCCCGGTGTCCTCCATACCCTCTGGCTCTTACGCTCTTTCTGCCTCCTCTTCTGCAGGATCACCTGAGCTCTGAGGGGAGGGTTTTGATGGAGGCTTCCCATTTAGACTCTCTTTCTGCATAATGCCTGGCTGTGAGTCTCTCCATCTGTTCCTATCTGAGCGGCGGAGGAAGCCGCTCTGATGATGACTGGATAGGGCATTGATCTGTGAGTATAAGGAGACATCACTAGGAACAGTTCTATTAATTTTTTAGACTGGTAGTGTTTGGTTTTACCCTAGGTCTCTAGGTCTCTAGTCTCTAGTTCTTGATTACCCACGCAGTGTTGGCTGTGTGTTCCATCTCGTGGAGTGGGCCTTAGGTCAAATTAGATACTGCTTTGCTTCTCCCACAAGTTCCGTGCAACCATTATTTTGTAGGACGGGTTGCAGTCCAGAGGTTTTGTGGCTGCATTCGTGTCCACATCCGTCTTTTGGTAGCCTTCAGAGTACGTTCCGACACCAAAGAGACAAGAATGTAGCGGTGAGGGCTTCATGTAGGCGCCAGCGTGACTTCTCCATGTTCAGTTAGGTCTGGTGGTGTTGTTCTTGGCAATGGGGCCAAGTGTTTAGTGTTTTGATTACTACGGAGCGAGGAGACTTTCTTTTCTGCTTCAATCTATTTGGTATTCTGTCTACTTCTCATACCTTTATAGGTCTCTCCATTTTTGGTTAGGAAAGTTTTCTCCTATGATTTTGTTGAAAATATTCTCTGGGCCTTTAAGCTGGGATTCTACCCCTTCTTCTATTGCCATTATTCTTAGATTTTTATCTTTCCCATAGTAACCCAGATTTTCTGGCTGTTTTGTGTCAGGAGTTTTTAGATTTAATATTTTCTTTGACAGATGTATCCGTTTCTTCTATTATATCTCCAATGCCTGAGATCCCCCCTCCCATCTTTTGTAATCCGTTAATGAAGTTTGCCTCTGTGGTTCCTGTTCAAATCCCTAAACTTTTCATTTCCCAAATCCCCTCAGTTGTGTTTTCTTTATTGATTCTATTTCCACGGTCAGGTCTCGAACAGTTATATTCATTTCTTCCCACTTTCATTTTGTGTTTTGCTGCATTTCTTTATGGCATTTATTAATTTCCTCTTCAGGGACTTCTACCACCCCATATAGTTGGTTTTAAGGGCTTTTTCTTGTGCTTCAGCTGTGTGGAAATATTCAGCGACTGCTGTGGCAAAATAGCTAAGCTCTAGTGGAGACATAGTGCCCTGGCTGTTATTGATTGTGTTTTTGCACTGGCATCTAGGCGTCCAGATTTGAGATGATTATAGGTCTCGGTGCTGATTTCTGGATTTGTCTTTGTTGGGTGAGTGATTTGGTCTTGTTTTCTGTTTCTTCTCTGGGTTTTCATGGAGTGATGGCCCTGTGTTGCCTGTTTTTCTGGCTTCTCAGCTGGTGTGTTCAAAGGGAATGCCCGATGGTGTTTGGAGACTGGGATACTGGGATGGGTTGAGGGAAGAAAGGCTGGAGGAGAAGACCTTTGTGATCCTTTGGGGATGGGGTTGCAGAGGAAAGGGAGACTACAGCAGGTTTTATGCGACAGTGCTGGGAATGAGACTGGGGGCATTGAGACTGAAGGAGCAGGAGGAGAGGTACGGGTCTACTTTAAGCCGACTTGCTGCCCTGGGAGGAGCAGCACTTGGGTTAACAGGTGGTGCCTGCTGCAGTTGGGGGTTAGAATAAGCAACAAGTTGGGGGAGGGAGGTTAGAAGTTGAAAATCTGTGGGTTCCACAGGAGACAGGAGCTGCCACAGGTGTTCTGCTGCAGAGCTGGGGAGGAGCCCGGGGCATTGGATCTGGGGGAACAGAGGAAGAGAAGAACAAGCAGGCAGGCTATCTGGTTTTCTCTTCTCAATTCCTTTAAAAGTTCATTTAACTGGAAACTAGAGATACTGTTTGTGAATCACTGTGTTAAAAATAAAGTTATTTATTCAAAGTAACTTCTTTTAATAACTCGGTCTGTAATATTGCACGTGTAACTATGCCCAGGTGCTCCTTCTTTTGTTTAGGAAGCCATTAATGTTTGAGATTTCTGTCATGCTTTACGGTTTTATATCTCCGCTTGATAGTCCATCAGAACACAATGGGTCAAGCACGCCTCTCTCTGGACCCTGCTATTACTATTAGCGTTCTCTTCATTTTCAGCAGTTGCTATTTAAGAACTTTCTAATCACTACCCAATCTGTTCTGCTATGTCCCTTTCTCTTGTTACCATAACAACTGAGGAGCTGGTCAAAAATTTATATCCAGTCTCTTTATAAGCCAGACAGAGGCCTTGCAGAAATACCAGTGCCTTTAAAGGAACGAGAGCAGCTAAATCGTCTCAGCCACTCCATGTGTGAATGTGTCATGCCACTTAAGAGTTGAAAAGGGCTTTAGAGTTTATCTGCTGATCTTTTCTGCCCAATCCAGGATCTAACCTTGACAGGACATCTTTGTGTTCTGATGCAAAGATGTTCATCAGTCACGATTTCAACGGCCTTCATGTTTTTGTTCTTGAGTTAATTAGGAAAATACTTCCCGCACCTTTCACACATCAGCTCTTGATATGCCATTTGAAATGTCAATAAAACTTTTGGTTTATTTTTAATCTGTCAAACATTCAGATATTGGGAGGGCAGACACGATTGACATGGTCACCTTGATTCTGCCTGCTTGGAACCCATGCCCGTTTCTCCCCATTATAACGCAATTATCCAATTAGGTCGTCATCTTCACCGTTTCACCAAGGAGGAAACTGAGACACAAAGGAACTAATCACTTGCCTCAAGCTAATCAACTAAAACCCGAACGATGATGAGAGCCTGCGGGTTTTGTGGCCTGTAGTCCCTGCTAGTGGTCCCTCGCAAACACCTACAGGGCGCTCAGGAGGTTGTGATTCTAATCCAGAAATGGAGTCAGTACTTCACGTGCTGTCTCTCGAGCATGCACATACATCTGTTTGCTCTATAGCTTTTAAATGTCAACCATCTTGTCGTGTTCTAGTTATCCAAAACTTGTTTAAGGAGGGTAGCAGCGTGCGGTAAGCCTTATTTATCAGAGTTTAGTGAGCCGCTCTTCTGAACAGAGTCAGCATGGTGGATTTTAGAGTTTTATATGCAGAAAAGTATGGTATTGCCTACTTAATCTTTCAACCAACATTCAGAGTGAAAATACCTGCATATCACCGCAGCAGCTTTGTGCACAGTCCCACAAGGAATTGGAAATTAGAGCAAAATGCTGACAGATGTCAACAATGGGAACAGGAATTGACGTTTATACTAATTAAATTAATGTTTGAACATTGTTTTGGTTTCTCCTATTGCTTATAAACAGGTCATGCTCCAAAGATTAATACTGAAGTGAACAAACATCCAAGCCAAGTGAAATGTTCTGTGTTTGAAGCAAGGCCTCTGTGTACTTCTGGGTCCCTAGTTTCCATTTTGATGACTTCTACATTTTGCCTTTAATAGAACTTCCTAATCTCTTGATCGCAGTTTGTGCTCTGCGACTTGGCTGAGAGACTTGCATCCCTAGGGAGTAAAACCAGTCAGCACTTTGTGAACTCCCAGGATCTACATGGCTCTGAATTGTAGAAAATCTAGGGCAGCTTGGCAGAGGAGTGAGGCACAGTTCTTGGCTGTCATTTCAGTCTCTCTGTCACATTGGGTTAGGCCTGCTGCGCCAGCAGGTGTCGTTCGGGGCTGTACTTTCCCACGGAAATACATCAGGTGGAAATGCAGAACTCCTTCTTGCGCTCCAGACTCTGACAAGAGCTTCCTAGCCTTAAACGTTCTGCCGCACAGAAGAGCCATTTGAATTACTGGTGCAGCAAATGTGAGCTCTGTCCCGACCCTACCCCTGCCCAACATGTTTCTCTCCAGCCAGTCTGCCTTCCTTAGAGGGGTCACAGAATACGGCTGCTTAATAAGTTTTTCCTTTGTCGTGCTAGGGCAGGGCAGCCTTCCCACAGGACATCCATTTAACTCAGCAGTTCTCATTCGTGACTGACGTCACAACCGTCTGACAACTAGTAATTCCAGGGACCAACAGGTCTAGGGCAAGTGATGGTAGGACCGATGACGCTAGCACCGATGACGCTAGGATCAATGCTAGGACCGATGACTCTAGGACCGACGACACTAGGACCAACAGTGCTAGGCCAGATGACGCTAGGACAGATGACACCAGAACCGATGGCACTAGGACCGATGATGCTAGGGCCGATGCTAGTTTTGTGTAACGTCCATGACAAGAAATAATTGTGCAACCAGGACAAGAGGTTCTTCCATTTGGGTCACGTGGTTAGAGATCTCCCAGGGAGTAAAGGCATCGCCAGACAAGTCCAGCAGAAGGGTGTCAGGGCAGACGCCTCACATTCTGACACAAGGCTCTTCAACCTCCTTCGAAGAGCTCTCCATTCATAGTAGACTTTTAGCCCACCCTCGGGATTTAGGCAGTGTTTAGGAAGTTAGCAGTAGCTAGTGGCAATCTCACAAATAGGTTAGAAGAGCCACTGAAAGATGAAAGCATGCTCTTGAGTGTCCTCGGCAAGTCTAGGCTAGCCAAGCAGCACGGAGAGGTAGCCCCACTGCCTTGTTACGTGAGATGTCAGGTGCTTGCCTCTCAACTCATATCTAGACTCATGATGGCCAGTCCCTAAGGCCCATTGATTCAGAAGGAAACACAAATCTGCCTGATTAATAGATCACAGGTGATCGGGTATGCAAAACAGAAGCAAGGGACTTAGCTAGCTGATTGGCCAGGGGAATGGGAAGCAAGGAAAATATTAGGGGCAGAGAAACAATGAGAAGATCATATAGAGAGGCCCGTGGGCATGGGCAGAATGCACAAAGGTTTTCATACACGTTCTGGAGTTCCACTCCAGAAGTTCTACTAAAATCTACATAGGTTAGGTTTTTAAAGATGAGGCTATTTTTTTCCCCCAAGCAAAGGGAATGTACTTGCAATAGCTAAGCTACTTGGATAGTATACTTTTGTGTTAGTACGGTAGGAAAGAGAGGTTTTAGGCATCATGGTTAGGATATATAGACTATAAAAAAGAATTTCAGGTATCTTAATGGAAATTTAGCACCATGGGTTTTGTTATTTTGGGCACTGTACTGGGGCATGAGACCAGGAAAGACTTATGGCCTAATGTCCTGTCTTGCCAATTAAAGACCTTAAGAGTTATTTACGAAGTTTTCTAGTTTCCAAGTACGTGGGATTTTTTTAATAGTGTGTGTATGTATGTGAGGCGGGAACATGTGTTCATGCGTTTGTAGTGGGGGGAACATATACATGAGAGTGCGTGTTCACGTATATGCTGGTGCCAGAGGTTGACAGTGAGCATCTTCTCTGATCATTAGCCATCTTATCTTCTCAGACAGGGTTTCTCACTCAACCAAGAGCTAATTGGCTGAACTGGTGGCCTAATGAGCTCCACAAATCTCTCTCTCTCTCTCTGTTTGCTCCACCATTACCCCCATGCTGAGATTATAGATGCACTTCCTTACTCAGCTTTTTTGTGGGTGTTGAGGACCTAAATTCAGGTCTTCATGCTTGTGAGGTAGACGCTATACCAACTGAGTCGTCTCCCCAGCCACCATAGGATATTTAAATAATATCTACTCTTAGTAGTTTGAGGAATGTTGTTCAGTGGATTTAAAAATCTTTCCCCATCCTTTCTTCCCCTGAGAGATGAATTTGCTTTCATGGAATGTTCTAGGTGGAGGAATGGCCCCATCTGATAATGTCCATGGTCACCACCATGGCAACCTACAGTTGTTTGCTTACGGAGTAAAGGAACCCCGGTTAGGATCAGAAAACACTGAGCTGTGAAGAGTGATCCCAATAACATGGGTATCTAAAGGCAGGCAATTCTTCTCTGCTGTGGCTGGATAGATGAGACAGCAGAGGAGGGATACAGGGTACCAAATGACATGCCCTCCATTACAGGCTTTTAAGGTGGAAGATGAGTGTGAACCCAGAAGTGTGACCCATTTCAAAAGGACACAGCCTCCATTGCAGGCTTTTAAGGTGGAAGAAGATGAGTGTGAGCCCAGAAGTGTGACCGGTTTCTCGGATCCAGGAGCGTCTCCTGGCTGACAGCAAGGATGTGTGAATGTCAGTCTTACAGGAATCTAAATCCTGTCAACACTTGGGCAGGCAAGAAAATGGAGTCTTCTCCTGACTGTCCAGAAGGGCATGGCACTGCCAATAGCTTCATTTTAGCCTGGAGAGACTGTTGACCCGCACGGGTGTAATATATAAATTTTGTGTGCGGCTTTGACCTCAAAAGTGTGGTGATTTGTTAGCGAGCCTCACAGGTAATAATCACACTGTGCTTTGTCGGCCTGAGATAAGATGGGATGTTACTGAGAGATCCTGAGAAACAACAGGACATTATTAGATTTACTCTCAGAGGTGGTCTCGATGTAATTAGCTAATGAACACTCATCGCCAATGCTTAGAAACGCAGTCAGGTAATGAAAACAAGTGATTTCAAATTCTGTTTTGGTACATGAACATTTGACAATATTTAGTCCTAATGAGGCCACAAGAGTAAACACAGAAAGCCCTAATAATAACGATTGTGTGCTTGTCATACCAAAATTAGACCACAGAACAACTGAGTTGCTGTTTGGATATCACATCCTTCTTTGTTTTGAATATTACATCTTGGTCTAACAAAAAGAAAAGTTAATTAATGTGTGCTACTCAAGAAGGAAATGCCTGGCCCCGTTCAGGTTTACTTTGCTGAGTTTGTCTTGATTATGTTGATTGTTGGGTGCTGATCACTACTTGGTGCTGTTATTCCTTTGTCCCCAATTTCCAGATCAGTGAAGCAATGCAAAATAGTTACTTCTTGAGCATGGTCAATTATGTTGGGTCCTTAGTTGGTTAGCTAGGTTGTCTTCTTGCTTTTGTGGCTAATCACTTATAAAAGGTGTATAAAAAATTTAGGCCAATTTGTTCTCATTTTTTTTTCAATAAAGACAGATAGAATTAAGTAGTTAAGCATGTTAAGGGGATATTTAGTGCAAGGAAGCTATTAGACTTATTTCCAGAGAAAGGGGATTAATTTTAAGGATTTGACAGATAGCCTCAAGGACAAAGCCCCTGGGATCTAAGAAGACTTACAAAATTACGAGTTGAAATGCCAGAGACCAAGACTTTCTCGTTGACTTTTTAACGGAATTTTTTGCTTTTATTTTGTTTCTGTGCTTATTTGCCTCCACGCTTCTCATGACAGAACATCTGCTTGTTGTCATGGAATTAAAAATGTCTATATCAGGCCTCTTTCCCCCTTCCTCGTTGCATACCATGTTTAGGGAGCTGTGCTGATGAGACATCACAGGTGCCCCTGATAATCTAGGAGACACAATCTCACAGCAAGCTCCTTGTTACAATCTTCCCACCTCCTCTTCTGGATGTTCCCTGAGCCCTTAGGTCTTGTGTTGTAGATGCATCAGTTGGGACTGTGCTCCACACCTTTGCATTTTGATCTGTTGTGGTTTTCTCTAATGGTTTGCTACAAAGATAAAGTTTACTTGATGAGGAATGAGAACCACTCTTCCTTGTGGGTATAGGATAAATATTTAGAATGTAGCTAAAGGGATTGTGTTGGTTTAGTAAAGTGGGGTCGGAGGTTCCAGATCCGTGACGTCATTAGCTCTTGGGCAAACTTGATCAATAGTTCAAAGGAGGGCTTCTCACATGTGGTGTTGGTGTTTTTGTCAGATAGTCTACGACTCTTGGGGAAAGTATTGTCATTTCAATAGAAAAAAATTAATTTAAACTATATATGTGTACACATATACTAACATACATATTTTAATGATAAGTAAATAAATTAAAATATACATATGCATCCACATATACATATATGCACATAGCAACAATTAATGTAAAGAGGTCATGAATTTGAAAGAGATCAAGGAGGTCTATATTGGAGGGTTTGAAGGGAAGAAGGGAAAAGGGAAATGATGTAATCATAGTATAATATCAAAAATAAAAGAAATAATTCAACTTCACTATTTATAAGGGAAATATAAATTAAAATAAAATGCAACACCACTATAAAGTTTTTAGACCAAATGAACTTTAAAAGACCGACCAAATGAAATTTTGCCAAGGGTGTGGGATAATGGGAATTGTCATAGATTGGTGGGAACGTTAAAAGACACAACCATTTTGGGGGAAATGAAGATGAAAAAAACCACAAGTGTCATGACAATCTGCCCTTAGGCCAAGGCTCCAGATCTAATCCCAGATCAGTAAAATCAGATGTGCGCCAGAAGATTCATGGCGCGGCATTGACACCAGCTTCATGGATGACACCTAAAACTGGAACCAGCACAGATGCAATAGGAAAATAAATTGTAGTATCTTCGTAGAATGTGTTTATCTATATCAGGAAAATGTTGACATACTAACACTGGCCATATGCAATGTGGATGTCTCTCAAAACAATATTTGGCACAAATTAATCCAGATAAGGAAGAATACACATCGTACCCTTCCACGTTATGGTGTTCCCCAAAGCGATCAGTGGCTTTCTCTGAGGAAGACTCAGGAAGAGGGGAGGTTCTCCAGGAGGGAGCACCGGAAGCTATCTGTCTTGTGTATTCCTCTTTCCAAATACATTTTTTTCTCTACATTATACACAAACCTTAAAAAAAAATAAAACAAAACTTCTGATAACAGTAACTATTTTCTGAGACTGTTGTGGACATTAAGTAAACTAACATATTTAAAGTGCTCACAATAGTCACCGAAGCATCGGAGTAAAGCCAAAGTCTTAACAAACTATCATTAAGACAAAGGGAAAAAATGCTCCAGACATACAGTAGAACACTACTCAGATGTAAGCAATGAGACCGGATTATGATATGCGTGGGCTCTAGAAGGCGTTATGCTAAGCCCTGCACAGAAAGGTAAGGACTGCGTGATCTAATGCAGAGTCTTCAAACAAACAAACAAACAAAGCTAAAATCTTGCAATAGTTGAAAGAGAATGGTGTGTGGACGCCTGCCTCGCCTGCAAGGAAGACGCCGCACACAGGATTCTTCTGGTTTACGCTTTATTGAGGACAGCCGCTCAATTAAGTGTTGTTAACGAAGACCCTGATTGTAAAAAGCACCCTGCTTATATAGAGCATGGGGCCATGTGACCGTCAATGATTGGATACTCGTCCAGACCCTCATTAGCATGGAGGGAGGCGGCAAGGACTGCTCTCCTGCGCCTGCGCTGTAACTTGTTTACTCCAAATGTGAGCAATTACTCCAAATGCGAGCAAGAACCACCTGGAAGCAGGAAACCGGCGCCATCCTGTAATGGCGTTTCAACTCGGCTCCCAACATCTCCCCCTTTTATATTAAATTAAAGACAAAGGAACATGCTAAGTCACCGATCAACCCCCTCCATCTACGGAGGTGAGGATCAAGGAAGTTAAGCATGTCCTAAATACCCAGGTTACCTTATCTCGTGCAATGAGGAGAACCTCTGAGATGTGCAAAGGCTAACCTTGGGTCGAATAAGGGATGTGCCTATTCTTGGTGCAATGGAAGCAAGTCCTCAAGGTGCAAAGGCCACATGCCCTAAATTGTCTAGAAGGGAAACATGTGGTGGAGATGAACTTCTGTCGCATTGGTTCTGACAACATACAGCTCAACAATCAAAAGGAGGGTTGGGTATTACACACTAACCATCGACCTAACGATAGCCTATTGTTTAAGCGTTGCTAACCAGGCTGCAGGGGAATGTCCCACATCAAGGGCAGCAAATGCTGGAATAATCATGGCATTATCTCGCTGTCTCTGCCTATACATTTTACAAAAGCACCAAAAGCATATTAATACAGAAGCAATCATCATAATTCCCATAGTTCCCAGACCAGCCCATTCTTTGAGATACATGGTAGCATCTTTAATCCAACCCCAGAGTCCAGTTGCCATGGATAAGTCCACACGAGTTGAATTGACATGTGTAATGGCCAGTCTTAGGTCCCTCATAGTAGCATCAAATTGTGATGACCAATCCGTCTTGAAATATTGAGAAAGTTCCCGTGACAAATTTACAGCAACAGTATAATTATGATATTGAACAGATGTCACACATAAACCAAGCATCCTCCATTCACAACCTAATTGAGCCAATTGCCATAGTACGATTTTCCCCTATACCACTATTTTGAGAGTCATAAGGCAAATAGGCAAGATCAAGACTAGAGTTCGTCATGCATCACCGGCATTGGTTTGGGGAGTGTTGTTAGTATTCCCCATCGTTGTTCTATGCGTATCGAGGGCCACTTTATCAGGATCATCTGTAGAGCTAGTAGCGTTTTCAAGATCTTCATCTTGTTCTTGATCTTTTTCAGGCTCTAAGGGCTGTTTCACCGTCCTCGTCAGACGAGCAGGCACCCAAATGGGATTTTCTTGATCCTGAGGAAAAACACAAACAGCTCCCCTGGATCTTATTAAAACTTGATCCGGGCCCTTCCATTGGTTAGACAATACATCTTTCCACTTGACATTTTCTAGTGGAGGTTGTGTAGACATAGCATGTCTATCTGCTGCAGATCTTCCAGCAGCATCCAAATTCAAAAAATTTAGGGTAAATAATATAAGGGAAATGGTACTTTTAGGTCCCATACTGGGGCCGCCTATTCCCCCTTTTTTTTTTTTTTAAATTTTAGCTGAAGTTTTATTTATTATGTATAATTTGAAATCCAATAATTTTTTCCTGCTTGCTGGACGTTCATTTAACATGCCAGTCAAGGGAGTTGTAGCTGTGGCTGATAACAGGAACATCTAGCCACTGCAATGCTTTATGGGTTTTGTAGTCCACGACAACCTGAAGTTTGGAACTTTTTTCAAACATTAACCATAAACAAACTTCCAAATACAGGTAATAAAACCAAATACCAATTTACTGGAGGACCAGGACCAGTTGGCTGAATTTTTGGTCCAAACTCCTGAACATAGCGAGGCTTGTTATTTAGCAGCCATAGCCAAGCAGCTGCTGAGAGAAAAACTCTAACACAGGCAGTACAGATTCTGCCCAAGCTTTTTGAGTTGCTTTTTGCAATGATCCATTTTAAAATATTGTCTTCCTTTTGTATCATGAGCTCAGTAGAGGAATTATCAGAAAGCATACCATCAAGCTTGAGATCTAGGTAATTTACATATGCATTCTGTAATCTGCTTTCTACCTCAATTAACTCCTTTTCTGTTGCTCTGGTTAAACTTTTTTGACTGCTTAAATCTGAATCACCGTTCAATGCTTGAAATGAATTATTTAACTCTTGAGTAGTTAACCCAATGGTAAGTTCATTAAACCAGATATTAACTTTCTGTGGCTTTTGTACAAAATATTGACATAAGGTGGTACTATCTGAGAATTCTTGGGGAATGACTTTCCATTGATACCTTTTAACAGGCTGAGAATTATTATCAATATCTGCTCTGTCCTGCTTATGGACAATCTTTACAGTCTGTGATTGTTTTTGGTAACATTTTTTAATATCTTTATCAATAGCATCTTGAATCTTACAGGTTGTCTCTGAGATTAAAGGAATGTTAATCTGTACATTCCATTGTTTTAATAGGTCTCTTCCCCATAAACTTATACCTAGATCTGCCACATATGGTCTTATATTTCCTAGTTCACTTTCTGGTCTTATGCATTTGACACTTGTTATATTCTGTTTTAACTGAGAAAATGTTCCAGTTCCTAAGAACTGAGTAGATACCTCTTGAAGAGGCCAGTTTGGATTCCAGGAGTCTTTTGAAATGACTGTTACATTGGCTCCTGTGTCTAACAATCCTTTAATTAAAACTCCATTTGTTTGTAATCTCGACTTAGGACTCTGATCATTTATAGTTGCTTGCCGAAATACCTGTTTTTCAGTACTTTTTAATTCACCTGTTTTCTCAGCTGCAGTGACTCTGTCCTTGATAGCAAGGTCTAGAGCAGTGCTGTCTTTAGCTGCAGGTACTAACTGTTTTAATCTCTCTGAGGGTGAGTTAATCCGTTGTTGGTAAGAAATTGTTGGCTCATGTTTTCTGTGATAGGCACTTAAGCCAGACACCCTACGGTGTTTTCCCCACAGCAAAGAGTTACCTTGAATATCTGTTACAGATCTACACTCATTAGACCAATGTCTGCCTTTTCTGCACTTTGGACAGATGTTAGGTGTCTTTACTCCTGAAGTTTTTTGTCTTTCCTGTCTACACTGTCTCTGTCTATGTCCTCTCTTTCCACATTTAAAACAGGTAATATTACTATCCTTTTGTGCTGTGAGCACTGCTGCAGCTATGCCTGCATTGGAAAGCGGACCACCAATCTCTCGACAAGCTTTCATCCAGGTATTAAGCCCTTTTCCTTTCCATGGAGTAATAGCATTTTTACATTCTTTGGTACACTGTTCATAAATGAGTTGTTCTATTAAGGGCATTGCTGTATCTGGGTCACCGAAAATCCTTCCTGCAGCTTCCATCATTCTTGCTACAAAATCTGAAAAAGGCTCATTCATGCCTTGTATGATCTTAGTTAGGTTTCCTGATACTTCACCTTTATTAGGAATGCTCTTCCATGCCCTGATAGCGATTCTATTTATTTGTTCGTAAACCTGTACTGGATACGCTGTTTGATTTGCACTCCACTGACCCTGTCCGGTCAGCATGTCATAATTCCAGTGTGGTTGCCCTTGAATTGCATTAGCTCTTGCTTGGGCACCACAAGCATCTTGGAAAATAGATTTCCAGTCCAGATATTGACCCATGGTAAGGCAAGCCTTTACTGTATTATACCAATCTGTAGGAGTCATAGCTAAGTGTGCCAACCTCTCTACTTGTGCCTGTGTGAAAGAGGCATTAATACCATAAGTTCTAACGGACTCTGCAAGATCTTTAAGTTGTTTATGGTCAAGAGGTTGATGATATCTTTGTTGATTATCTTCAAATACTGGAAAAGCTTGAAAAATCTTTCTCCTATCCTTGTCTGTTAAAAAGGAAGTCTTTCCTATTGAAGTTTTTGAGGGTTTATTTCTCTGTTTTTTCTTAGCCTTAGGCAGGTTAAGAAGAGGGGGCGCAGAGGGAGCCGCCGGAGCGTATGGCTCAGGACGGTAACGTTCTTCCTCATAGCGCACAGCTTCCTCTTCTAGTTCTGTTTGTTCCTCTGTGTCCAGTTTCTCTTCTGACCCCGAAGTTTCTGAGTCTGTGGTTTCTGAGTCAGAAGAGGAACTACTAGTCTCATCACTGGTTATTGTTAAATTTTCAAATTCTGCTAATACTGGGTATACCCTTTTCTGACTATTTATTTGTTTCTTTTTTTCCTTTTTCTCTTTTTCTACCCTTTTTATATCTTTTTTAGGCCTCTTCCTCTTTTCTGTTTCTGACATGCTGTCTTGATGTTTTGCTAATATTCGCTGTCCTTCCCTTACCCTCTCTTGACATCGCTTATTAACCATACGCCATAATGGCCATGTACCGGCACGGAAACTTCCCTTTTCCTTTTCTCTCTGCAATTCTCCTTCTAGTTTACCCCAAGAAGGGATTGTAAGAGACCCGGTGGTTACTGGGCGATGACAATTTAAACAAAGGCAACAAGCAAGAACAACAATAATCATACTAGCAAAAATGACCGCACCTAGTGCAGGGTCAATCTCATAAAACAGCATACCTCTCAGAAAGAGTCTGGATCCACTTTCGTCCCGCGCTCCAGTTCTGAATCCTCCTGAAAACAGGGGTCTTCGCCGGTGCTGAGCTGATGGTCAGGTTCCCGGGTTTCGGCACCAAATGTGGACGCCCGCCTCGCCTGCAAAGAAGACGCCGCACACAGGATTCTTCTGGTTTACGCTTTATTGAGGACTGCCGCTCAATTAAGTGTTGTTAACGAAGACCCTGATTGTAAAAAGCACCCTGCTTATATAGAGCATGGGGCCACGTGACCGTCAATGATTGGATACTCGTCCAGACCCTCATTAGCATGGAGGGAGGCGGCAAGGACTGCTCTCCTGCGCCTGCGCTGTAACTTGTTTACTCCAAATGTGAGCAATTACTCCAAATGCGAGCAAGAACCACCTGGAAGCAGGAAACCGGCGCCATCCTGTAATGGCGTTTCAACTCGGCTCCCAACAATGGTGGGTACTAGAAGCTCCAGAGAGCTGGAGGACAAGAAGGATGGGGAGAGGAGTTAAGGGTCGCGGTGGGTGGTGGGGGAGGTTGGTCAATGGATAGGACGTTACAGCTGGGATCCAGAAATCCTAGAGTGCTGTTTCCCAGTAAAATGGTCTTACTGTGTATTTCAGACGGAAAGAAGAAAACGTCTTCCTTGGCTTGGTGCCATATGCATTTAACCCCAGCATTCGAGAGGCAGAGGCAGGCAGCTGTCTATTAGTTCAAGGCCAACCTGGTTTACATAACCAGTTCCAGGCCAGCCAAGGCTACACAGCAAAACCTCTCTCAAAGAAGGAGGAGCAGTGGGAGCAGGGGGCAGGAGAAGAGGAAGAGGAGGAGGAGGGTGAGGGAGAGGAGGAGGAAGAGGAAGAGGGGACAGATGCATTTTAGCTGCTTTAAACTTATACCATGTATGCCTATACTGAAATAATATGCAAACATCACAAAATCACAGTGCACAGTTTTATGCTTTTATATAATAGTAAAACTAATATAAAGACAAAGGCATATTGCCATTTGTAATTCTCTGTTCTTTAATGTGGTTCCACACAAACATTAAAGCATATGGTATACCCTAGAATGTAGAAATAATTCTTCACTGCGTGGAATGAGACTTTTCCGGTCTCAGTTCTGCTGCTTCCGATAGGTACCACCATTGCTCCTGCTCAGGAGGCCTCTTGATACTCCCCAAGCTCACATCTGCGGCCTCCCGGCAGCTGGCTTCTAGGTGACTGCCAGCTTTCCTTTCCATTCAATTATCTAGAATTTTAAATACAAGTAATTAATCCTTTGATCAAATGGTATAGAATTAGACTGCTTTGATTGCTCTCTCCCCTTAAGGGACCTTAAGCTTCCACAGAATATAACATTTAAAGCCCATTTAGAATGAATACAAGGTGGCTGGGAAAATGGTTTTGCGGTAATATCCTCAGAAGCTGTAGCCTCAAGCCTTCCTTGATTGAAATCAAACAAAAATTATCTTTTGTCTGAATCCTGTGGGGAATTGCTTCATTTGCACAATACATGAATGGCAACATTCTAGCTAAATGGCAAAGTGAAACACCAGAGAAGTATCTTCTTCAACTGACACATACTCTCCAAAGTTAGTGTGATGGTGCCTGCTCAATACTTGACATGTTGGAAGGAATTTGCATATTTTAGCCCTTTGGATTGGGGAGAGTGTTTACCAGCAGACCGTAAGGAATGTGATGTAGATGGTAGACTAGCATAATTACGGTAACTTTTGATGAAGTCCATATCACACCGACATCATTTGGGGGAGCACGTCTCAAATGCTTTTATGGACATTTCAAAGCCAAATGCCTCTTATGCACTGTTAAAGTGCGGGTTCAATTTCTGGGGTAGTTCCTGAAATGTAGAAAGTAGCTCAGAACAACATCCAGGGAAGGTCAAAGTGATCTACCAAATAAGCAGAACTGAAGCTGCATTTTAGTTCTAAATCGTCTCAGTATAGTTTCACCTTCCCTGAAAACTAGATGTAATAAAATGTCCACCAGTCGCCTGGCAGGAGAGTCTCATTACCCCAGTTCCATGTAATTGCTGTTTGACCAAGCAGATCAGAGCAGCAGCTGGCCTGGAGATGGGTCTGTGCTCCCGTTTTAGAAGTTGGAAGGGTACACAGGCAATTTTTGATCCCTGCTTCATTGAACATAAGCATTCTATACTCGGTGGTCATAAGCATAATGGGATACTATTCCGTCATAACATAACAAACCTCTGTTATCTGGAATGTGGACGGAAACAGGGTCGTCTGTGTTAAGTGAAATTAAATCGGACATCATATCAGATAAGCTACTCTCTGAAATCTCCTCAACACATAAGTTTAGCAGGACCTTCTTCTCTGGGGATATTTAGCACTCAGAGTTGTTTTTCTTAAAGAAAGAAATTCAGTTTAAAAAAAATCTTACCTTCACATTACTTTCTTGTATCTGCTCTCTTAGTTTCTCTGGATCTGCTTTCTGTGCCCAGGCTCTTAGTAAGAAGGTATGGAAAATTCGCTGTTGAGAAAACTAGGTTTACAAATACTGCACAGGTAAATATTCTGTTCAGAAAATTAAGAGGAATTCTGGAAAATTGGTCCCTAAAAGAAATATATGCATAGTCATAATTTTTTGAATAGAAAGGTCCTCACATAGCTCAGGCCAGCTTTCAGCTCTCTCTGTAGCTGAAGATGATCCTCCTGTCCCCTTTCCCCGGGTAGAACCAAGTCTGAAACACATTTTCATATTAATGAAAATATATCTTGGTAAAAAATATGTATATATGCATATATACATACATCTTGGTTCTGCATGGTAACAGGTTGTTTTTGAAAACTTTTGCTTGTAAGCCTATATGGACACTATTATGATATACAATGATTTCAGGCACATTTTGTAGGGCTTTTAATCATTCAATTATAGTAGCTTTAGAAATTCTTCCCTCAGAATGCTACACAAAATTATCTCATTCAAGTATCCCTGTTAACTGAGAGGCTAATTTTAAGAAAAACAAAAATAAAAATTAAAAAAAACTTCCCACCCCTAAATATTCATCTATTGAACTGGCCAGCAAACCAGTATATATAAATTATAGATCATCTTTTCCAACTTTTATGAAGCCAGTTGCAGCTATGCTGAAAACTAAATTGTATAAGAACCATTTGGGTAAATGCAACAAACAAACAAACCCCTCTTAAACAGCCCCAAACAGTTCTCTTCCTATTGTTATTTCCAAAGTTTAGGTCCAAATAGAAAGATTTTTTTTTTTGAAAGCATGGCTAAATTTTATACAAAATCCCACATAAAAGAAAGCTTCTCTGAGTTTGTAACTGTATCTTCAGTGACCCAACACAATTGCTATAGAAAATCTTTTTTTGTTGTTAAATGTAACTAATATATCAAACAAATTTATAAATGTGATATATCCTAGGCAGGCAGCTCCATTGTAGAGTGCTTGCCTAGCATGTATGGATTCCTGAGTTCACACCCATTCAGAGGATGAAGGCAGGAGGGTGTGGAGTTCAAAGTCATCCTCAGCAAGGTCTCAACTATCTTGGGTTACATGAGACCTTGTCTCCAAAAAAAAAAAAAAAAAAAAAGAAGAAGAAGAAGAAGAAAAAGATATACCAATATTACCCGTGAGGATAATCTGATCCCACAGATTAGAAATGCTAATATGATCAAAGTTCACTCAGAAACCGGTTTAAGTTTACATTTAAAATTTTAACTATTCCCCAGAAGTACACTGTGTTGTGGGAGGGGTGTCTCATTGCATTTCTATCTTCTTTTTATTTATGTGTTTAATATTAATTATAAAAGCTAACTGCATTTCATAAGTCAGCTTGAGGGTAAATACAAAACAAAAAAAAAACAAAAACAAAAATCACATTCATAGTTGTTCAGCTGAGTTTAATCACTGCAGCTTGTATCTCAGGAGGGAGCCTGTTTCCTGAAGGGACAGTGTGGCGACTTTTTCATCTCTGCTCAGGTCCTGCTTATCGGCAATGGTGGCCATCCACCATTCTGTTCCCCATCTTTTGTCCCCATCTGCTGGCTCGCCAGGGGATTGACCTTCTCTCAAAGCACTGGTGGCAGGAAGCACCATGTTTACAGGGCTTTGGGGTTTAAGCTGTAGATAGTCTTATTTAACTCCTCGTGATAAACTTACAGCAGACATTAATGAAATATGATTGTTCTAATTTTATCTCTAGTTAATATCATGTGCCTTCCTGTTGACTCTAGAAGAGGAAGTTCTTGCTGTACTGCCCATGCTGGCCCAGTCCTGAGCTCAAGCTGTCTTCCTGTCTCAGCCTCCAGAGTAGCTAGGACTGTAGTTGTGGAATAGCATGGCTGGGTTTCTTATATACAGGAAGCTGGTGCTTCTTGGGTCTGCCTCCTTCCCACTGCTCCTCCTACTGAGACGGACTCTCTCCCTCCTCTCCTTCTTTCCAGAACATCTGACTGGCCAACTTCTTGTTGTCAAACAAAGAAACATCATTCAAACCTTGTTTAATGTCCCTGGTTGCTGGATTCAGAGAGTAACATTCCCCTGATTTTCCTTTTAGATCTTAGGCACTGTCTATTTTCAGTCCTCTGTGTGTGTGTGCGTGTGTGTGTGTGTGTGTGTGCACGCACGCGTGCAGGAGTGTGTGTATGAATGTGTATGTTTGCTTGTGTGTGTATGCCCATATATGAATATGCATGTATGTGCATGTACATGTGTGCATGTATGTGCGTGTACATGTGTGCATGTGTGCACGTGCATGTGTGTGTGTGTGTGTGCATGTGCATACATGTGAACTCCTGTGGAGTCCAGAGGAGGATGTCAGGTGTTCTGCTTCATGTCCCACTGCTCTCCATCTTACCCTCTTGAGACAAGGCCTCTCACTGCACCTGAAGCTCACAGTTTTGTCTAGGCTGGCAGGCTAGCAAGCTCCTAGGACTCCTCTGTCTCTGGCCCTCCAGTACTGGGGTTGCAGGCATCCAAGGTGCTGGGGATTTGAACTCAGGCCCCAAATGTAGCAGTAAGTTGCTGTGGCAGCTCAGCAAGAACGTCAAGGAGACATATTCATATACTCAAACCCTGTCAGACCTCAGCAGAGGGAACCACCATAATTGCCAGGGCTGAACTCGGGTTTTTATTGATTCAGAACTCCTCAGGTGTTCTACTGATAGCACGTGCAGATCATTAGCAACCAAACATCCCCCACATAAATCCAACACCTGCAGACAATACAAAACGCCAAGACCAAGGCAGACCCTCACCCAACAGTGCACAAAGCAATATTTTATATTATAAATTATAAAATTATAAAAATTATAAAATAAAATATCGCTGGCCACTTTGCTATCTTTTCTTTCTATGTCTTTCTCTGTGAGCTTCCTCTTAACAGTACATTTTTTAATCCTTCTGACCTCACCCTCCAATGCTAGCAATTTCTGTATGTATGAAAAATACACTTGCATTCATTTATGTGGAAATAGTTTCCAGATCTGAAGATCTAGCCCAGTTTTCCTCACAAATCTCATAGGCGAATCAAATCTTTCACACCTAAGATAGAACGCCTTATCGCCTCTGGGAATGGACTTCTGCTTTCCACATCTCAGTGAGCAGGTTCCCTGTCTCTCCGATGCCCTGCTGTAGCCCTCGCCTTCATCCGCTCCCTTCCCACACGCTACATGCGGCCAGCGCTCAGATCAGTTCTGTCCTCCGGTCCGACCTTTACCCACCCGGCATCTGCTGTTCTCACTACTGCTTGCTATTTCCAGCACTGTCCATTTTGGCTGGATTTCAGTTCTCAGGATTGTTTCATTCATCCCTGTAAGGGAATATGACTGTCGCCGCTGTGCGAGGAGTCATTGAAGCGTTATGTACCTGTGGAATAAAGCCTAAAAGTTTAACACAGCCGACAATAGTGTGGTAACATGCCGGGGTTAACTCCTGATTTCTTTCAGCACGACTCAGGGACTGCAGCACTGTGATCCGCAGGGTTCACACTGTGATCCGCAGGCCTCGCCTGGGATCCACTATTGCAACCACCTCCAGGAGCTGCTTGCGTGGGCCGACCGCAGCCGCAGAGTCCACTTCCCTGCCGTTCATTCCCACCCACTCGACTACCTCTTAGATGCTATGTTTATTTGTTGGTTTGTTTGTTTGTTTTTTGTTTTTACTCTTTTGAGACAAGGTCTTACTACACAATCCAAGCTGGCTTCTGATTTGTGATCCTGCTGTCTCCGCCTCCAAAGTGTTGGTGTGACTGTTATATATCATCACCACGCCCAGCTCTCTCTTGGATGTTATTTTGCATTTTCTTTTGTATTTTATTCCTTCCCCAACTTCCTTCCTCCCTCCCTCCCTCCCTTTCCTTATTATTATTTTTTTATTTTTTTTGAGACAGGGTCTCTAGTTCAGGCTGACCTCAAGTACCTTATATAGAGTAGGATGACCTTGAACTCTGATCCTTCTGCCTTCACCTCCTGAGCACTGAGATTACGAACGTACATAGCCATACCTGGTTTATGGGCTTCGCCATGGTGGGATGGAACCCAGGGTTTAGTGCATGCTAAGCACACTTTCTACCGACTGATCTACATCCGTCCAGATGTTCCTTTCTTCAGGAGAAAGTGTCCTTGAAAACCTCCACTCAGCTGTGGCTGTTATTCTCTCCGTACATCACTCAACAAAGGGGAATCATCCCATCTGAGAAATGTATCCACAGGGAAATATTTTTCCTAACACAGAGAACATCAAACTGCTTACAGAAATGGTTTGGTGGCTCATGTTGCTCAGAGGTTGCAACCTTACACATCAGTTATCTGTACTGAAGTCTACAGGCCATTGAAAATTATGTAATGTATTTGTAACAGATTGTAGCACAAATGGCATTTGTGTATGTAACAAATATAAACGCAGAAAGGTTCAGGGGAAAATACCAGTTAATAGGAACAGTTCAATTCTGTTGTAATCCGTCTGTAAACTGAAACACTGTCACACAGGGTATAGCTGTGCACTTAGTCCCGCAGTCCAGGGCTTTGCTCTTTACTAGACTGTGAGTTCCATAGGACAAGAAATCTATCTTGCCTAATATTATGAGCTACAAGCACTGTGCTTGGTATAGAGAGGGTTGCTAGACAGTCGCCATCAGTTAGAGATCACAAAATTGTTTTAAATTACATTATATGATGCTGAAGATACATGTCTCACCCTTGAACACAATATCTTCTTCTGGAACACGATGAATTTCAACCTAATATATCTTTTTATGATCATATAATTCCTCATGTTCTATGGTGGTTTCTATTGATTTTGCCCTGTGTTGTCAGTGGCGTTTTTGTTTGTTTTGGTGCTGTTCATTACACTGGACTTTTCTGGCCATTGCTTGTAGTGCTCACTAAATAAATAAGTACATAAATAGATAAAATTGTTGCTTACATCATTTTCATGAAGGTCTGCCTTTCTAAGAATTTTATGCTTTCATATTTTATGTTCCTAACCCATTCTTGAGTTGATTGCTCTGGATGGAATAGGTAAGTGTCCAGTTTCATCCTTACACATGTGGACCTTTAGTTTTCCATCAGCCATTTGTGAACTGGTCAGTTGATGGAATATGTGTGAAATCTACACTACTACCCTGGTAAGTTTGTCTCTATACCAGTAGCATACTATTGTAAATGTTTTAAGTTTTATAATATATTTGAAAATTAGAAAGTGAGATGCTTCCAGCTTTGTTCTTGGTCAAGGTTGTTTTGGGGAAAATCTTTTGTGATTCTATATGAATTTCACATTTTTAGTTTTTCACTATTTCTATAAAAATTGCTCTTGGGATTTTGATAGAGATCAATACATCTATAGATTAATTTGGCTAGTGCGGTCATTTTATCTTCTGATATGTAAAACGAATGTATTTTCCTGTTTGCTCATATTATTTTTTGTTTTCTTTTTTAAAAATCACTATTTGTAGTCTTTATTCTTGGAACCTAACTTTCATAGTTAAATTGATTCCTAAGTATTTCAACTTTTTTGTGTGTTTGTCAGCATGCTTCATGTTTTCTGCAAATAGCCTATGCCATTTGCATACCACACAGTTTTACTCCTTTCTTTACATCTGAATGCTTTTTTATTTCTTTTTTCTTGCCTAATTGCTTGGGCTAGGACCTCCAGGATGATGCCAAAATGAGATTGTAAACCTGGGCATCCTTGGCTTGATCTTGATCTTAGGGGAAAGCTTTTGTTTTTCTTCATTAAGCATCATCTTCATCGTACCTGTAGACTTTTTATCTGTAGGTTTCTTTATGCTAAAGTCTGTTCTTTTTATTCCTAACTTGTGAAGAGATTTTTTTTTATATAAAGGGGATATTGCAGTGTATCAAATGCTTTTCTGCATTTCTTTGCATGATTTTGCACTGTATCGTTCATTTGTTGACGTGGTTTTTCTTATGATTGATTTTTCTATAGAGCAGTCCAGTGATAGTTCCATTTGGTTTTGGTGTATGAGCCTCTTACTGTGCCATTACTTGGTGTGCTGGCTTTCTATGGAGGATCTTTCCAATTGTTTTTAAAAGGAATGCTGGCCTATAATTTTCTTTCCTTGGAATGGCTTTGGTTTGGGTTTGAGGGAAATGCTGGCTCCACAATACATTTGCATATGTCCCCTCTTCACTTCTGGAAGAATCTGAGAAGGAATAGAATTAATTCTTCATTGTGTTTGGTGGAGCCTTCCAATCTACGGACGTTAGTGGTAGGCCTTGTAAAGTTCTAATCTCTGTAATGTCCTGTAGTATGTCTCTTCTATTTCTAATATGATTGCTGTCGATAAAGATTTGCTGCTTATTTTGTTTGTCTGTTCTTAGCAGAAATCTTATTCTGGCATAGAACGAATCTGTTTTTTTTGTTTTTTTTTATAACAACCTCAGTGGAAAATAAAATATTTGTTACTGATCTCCCCTCATGAGCCTCTTGAGAAAGTTTCCCTCCCGCTGATTTTAATGATGTTAATGTGTGCAACATTAACACTGATAATTAGGGCTATACATAGAACTCCATAGGAAATGCTTCCCCTATCCCGTCCCGTAAGCTCCCAGATAATGGGCTCTTCTCTAGTGAGTTTTAAAATATTTTATATTTTTCCTCCTCCCCCTCCTCTTCCCCCTTCCTCTTCCTCTTCCTTTCCTCGTCCTCCTTTTCCACCTCTTCTTTTTCTGATTTCTTATATGGAGGATTCTTCCATATAAGTTTCTTCACAGCAACTTTGGAAAGAAAAAGCAGCAGCGCCCCACATCCCTACCACCTGTGTATGCAAACCATTCGTTCCCTTTACTTGGGACTGGAAGCATGAGAGACAGCAAAGGAAGATGCTCTTTGCAGCGTTTTATGCCTGACCAACTTTCCTCCTTCTCCCTACAAAGGTGCAGCTTGATCGCCCTCTCCTCTGTAGGCTCAGCCTACATTTGACCTTCCCAGTCAAGATCAGGGGTGGGAGAATGGGCAGCCTTCTTATTAGTAGTTTATTTATATCTTTAAAATAAGATCCAAAACAATCTCAAAAAAAAAAAAACTCAAAGAAAAACAAAAACAAAAACAAAACAAAACAAAACAAAAATCCAAGCAAACAAACCAACAAACTAAACAAAAATGGGCACCTCATTGCGTATTCAGGGAACCAAAATTCCTTTTATGGAAAGTAAAATGTATGGATTCTTCCGGGTTTGTTTTAATGTTGTTTCTAGATTTTATTTATTCTTGCCTTTATCCCTCACTCTACCTTATCTTCGTCCCACTCTCCACCCTACCCCACCACGTGAGAGATCACAGCCCTAGTTCTAGGTTTATTATTTCTACTTGATTTTTTAAATTATGCTTGTTATGTTTGATGGCATTCACTTTATTTTAAAAATTATGTGCATGGATGTGTGCTGTGTGTGAGTAAAGGCGTTGGAGCCGCCTGGATCTGTTACTACAGGCAGCTGTAAGCCATCCAACATGGGTGCCGGGAACTGAACTCAGGTCCTCTGGGAGGGCCATCCTTCCACCCACGACGTTCACTTCCACTGAACCTCTGAGAAGCCCGTTTTATCTGGAATCCGTCGTTGTTTCTCCTCCGCAGCCTTCATCATCATTCACTCGCAGCCCCTGGACTTGCTGTTCAAAGTTGATGACGTGGTTACACGACCTGCCACTCTCTCCGGAACCTGTGATGGGTAAAGACAAGGGAGACCCTTCTGTCTCCTGGGATTTGTTTCCTAGAACTGTTGGTTTTCAGATCAGGAAAGGAGAAGAGGAGAAATGAGACTCCCCCACGGTTGCCAACAGTTACACGGAGCATTAGCTAACGGGTGCGGATTCTAGTTGATGGGCAGATTCTGGTTTGGGAGGTGGCTGGGAGACTTCGCTGAGGCATCTTTCCAGAAGATAGTCCTCAAATTATAGCGGCGGCTTAGAAAGGCACCTATGCAGTTTAGTGCATAGGTGTTACTGTGTCAGGGAATAAAAACACATTTCTCTCAGGGGGAAGACAATAATTAACAGATGATAAAACCTTGTCAGAGAACTCCCCAGAGGCTGCAAGAAACATTCAGACGATGCATTGCTAGGGAAGCAGGGGGCTGCAGAAACTGTTCCAGAATTGGCAGAGTTCAACTCCGAGTAGGATAGACACTACCTGCTCGTGCTGTCTCCTAACTGAGGTTTACTCAGAGGCTTCAGGGGAGCTGAAGTACCCTCTCTCAGTTCTACCTGGGGTCACAGGTAACTCCATATGGGATTTTACATCTCGCTCATAGAGGTCATCTCTCATCTCTCTCTATGCATCGATGCTGCCTCTGCTCCGTCATTGCGCTGGGCCTGGTGAAGGGCTTTGCGTTTTCGCACACAGCATCCAGTCAACTAGCATGGCTGTGCTGTGTTTTCCATGAATCTGATGTATTACACTGCAAGAACTGAACGGATCTTCATTAGTTATCAAGGGAAACCGATCCTTAGTGTCTTCCCAATTCGCATATGCCAAACTCTCCAAATTGCTTGAGACATTCAGGCTGTCACCTTTGCCTTTTGGGCTTCGTCAGATTTGGGAATATTGATCATGGTCAGTAGCTAAATCTCCTGCTGCTTTGTGTCAATGCTTAGATTTTAGAGATCACTGGGGGAGCAGGGGTAGTAAGTACTAGGCAGTCTGGTAGGGAGTAAGTCGAGGAGTACTATGAGTGCCTGGGAGACTATGGCTGTGGTATTTACAAGTTACATATCTTGGGCAGGCTACTTTCACCTCCTCCTATCAGCAGATAGGGCAATGGAAAGTATTTGGTAAGGGTGTTAGGAGGCTCTCCCCCAGGGCAGGTGAAAGTCTTAACGCACCGTGTGTTTCATAGCGAGGGCCAAGCAAGCAGCAGTAATTAGAGGTGCAGGTGTGTTTCTGCAGCTGCAGGTCCTGCATTGTGAGTTTCTATGTGTAAGAAGCTTAAGGCTTTGGGAGTTCTTGGCGAAGCGTGCCCTTACCATCTTGAAGAAGGATGCTTATAATCTATTGTTGTTGTTAATTTATTGCATTTCTAATAGAGATCTCCAGTTTCTCATTCTAAACATAAAAGTGGGCAGTGCACTTCAACACATTCGGAGGTTTGGAGGAAGGAAAGGGAGGAGTAGTGTAATTATATTTTATTAAAGATTTAAATACATAATTGGAAACAAAAAGCCTTGCCAGCAAGAGGTGGTGATCCCAGTAACTTTCATTTTCCTCCATCTACACAGGGGATGGTGTGTCTTTACTTCCTTCATGGAGATCTTGGTTATGTAAACAGAGTGCATCTCTCTGCAGGAAGTTAATTATCCAGCCTCCGTGCTGCGCTGTTAGGAGAGCTGTAGTAACAGTGTTCAGAAGCCGATTTCCCAGCGTTACGAAGCCCCAGTCCTCGCCATCTTCATAGCCATCCTTTAGATCTGCATCTCTGGTCCAGTGCCGACTTCATCCGCAAGAGCATCCCTGACGCTCGGAGCAGCAGAAACAGGACAGCTTTTGACCCTCTGTCCCAACCCAGATTTAATTTTCACCGTGTTTCTGTCTCCACATGAACTTCCCATTAGCGTCCCCCTACCAACTTCCCGCCAATGATCACACGATACGAGATGTTCCCCGGTTCTCTTGACCAGTTCTATGTTACAGTTGAGAACAATCCCTGGCACATATTGGTATTCAATAAGTCATTTCTTTACCAAGTCAAAAACATCCAGGCAGACAGAGTTGCATAGCGAAAAAAGTCTGGACTTGACATGAAGGTACGGTTTTGACTTCTAGCTATGTTTGTTCCAGAGCTGTGCCTATGGCGGAGTCTAATAAGTTTTTTGAGCCTTTGTTCCGTCAGCTATAAAATGAGAACCAAGTTTACCCATGAGGGGTGTTGTGGCTATGACGTTCCGGTGAGATGGTGTATACAAAATGTTTCACAAGCCCTATAAACAATATCAACTTGGAAGTTACGAGTTGTTAGCAGACTGATAATTACGAATATTTTAATATCCTGTTTTATATTCAGAAAACATGGCAGCATATTATATTTGATAGTCAGTTTTATTATGTCTTAGTTGTTATCCCTTCCATGGGAAATCACAAGTGATGAGGATGTAACTGCGACCGTGCAGATGTGGCTCTCATATTTAACCCACGGCGTCATCAAGCCCCTTTCTCTGAAAGCCCTGCGTATGGAATAAACCTTATTCTTATTCTCTCTGCTGCAGGAATATTAGTGTTCTATGTGATGGGTGCTGGTGTGCCATCTGTAATGGGGTGCTGGTGTGCCATCCGTAATGGGGTGCTGGTGTTCCATCCGTAATGGGGTGCTGGTTTGCCATCCGTAATGGGGTGCTGGTGTGCCATCCGTAATGGGGTGCTGGTGTTCCATCCGTAATGGGGTGCTGGTGTGCCATCTGTAATGGGGTGCTGGTGTGCCATCTGTAATGGGGTGCTGGTGTGCCATCTGTAATGGGGTGCTGGTGTTCTGTCTGTAATGGGGTGCTGGTGTTCTGTCTGTAATGGGGAACTGGTGTTCTATCTGGTGATGGGGGTGTTAGTCCGATTGCTGAGCTCCTTTCCTGGGACTGACAAAGAAATTGAACATCTGGAAAAGACAAAAGACCTATCCAAGGAGAAAGGCAAAGTAACAGCTTCATCCCTTATGGATAGGATGGAACTAAGTCTGAAGTCTGCTAAAGGGACCCTGCTTGGGTATTTTACCAGGCCTCTGGGTCCTTTCCTCTAATCATTAGACATGTAGCAGGATAGGTATAGAACTCTGTAGAAATACGCTGCTGTGGCATCTCACCAAGGACAACAAGGAGACATTTTTCATATGTGCAAACCCTTCCAGACCTGAGCAGAGGGAACCACCATCACAGCAGGTGCCATACTGGACAGTGGAACTCCGAGCATCTTACCTCAGGTGTTTTTATTGATTCAGAACTCCTCAGGTGTTCTGCTGATAGCACGTGCAGATCATTAGCAATCAATCACCCCCACACACACACACAGAAACCCAACACCTGCAGACAATACAAAATGCCAAGACCTAGGCAGCCCCTCACCCAACAGTGCACAAAACAATATTTTATACATAACTAAAAATAAACTTCTACAACAGGACTCTGCAACTTTCTTAATATATAATAATAATTAGGGAAGAAGAGGTAGTCATGTGTAGAGGGCTTAAGAGCATATTTTAGAACTATACAGCCACGGATATGAAAATTAGCTTTGGATTTTTTTTTTTAGCTGGAATTTTGGCAAAACCATTTAATTCTAATATGCTTCAATTTCCTCATTAGTAAAGTAGGGCTAATGGTAACCACTGTCTCATTTTCTTGTAGGAGTATTAAATGAGCTAACACATCATGTGGTATAGGTGACTCAGCCTAGGTGAGAGCATCCATCAGGGCAGCCAATCCCTTGCAGCTTCTGCTCTTCCTAATCTGTGGGGTCTGGGGCCACATCCCAGCAGCTCTGGGCTCTTGGTTCCTGCTCTAGGCTCTGGTGGTGACACTGGCTACTGTCAGATAGGAGTTTGGGGGTGGCTTTTGTTTTGGGAAGTCTGATTTGCCAGTTTCTCTCATGCACGCTCACAAGCTGGCAAGGGCCAAGGCTACTGAACATATACCTAAACAAAACCCTCAAATGTGGAAAAATCTGCTTGCCCTCTCGAGAGGTCAGAGGTGCTCCTATCTACCTTGGCCTTAGGCCACTAAGAGCAGGGACACAAGGAATGGTCAAGGTGTTTTCTTGCTGTCTCCTCCTCCTCCTCCTCCTCCTCCTCGTCTTCTTCCTCCTCCTCGTCTTCCTCCTCCTCCTCTTCTTCCACCTTAGCTAACTCATTTCCGGACTGCATACAACTCCAAAGTCAATTAATTGCACATTTAACTTAATATCCTCAAGTGATTTTTACCTAGCTATAAGATGAAGTGACAATAGTATTTGGTTTGGTTTGCTTGATTAATTAATTGTTGAGTAAACTTATAATTTTCTGCCTCTGCAACATTAAAGCCTAATATTGTGATATCTGATTACTTTTACATTTAGAGGAGGGACTCTGATTTGATTGGGTATGGCTGGTCTGCCACAGTGGCTCCAATGTCACGGCATGCAACCAGCAGAATGGCCTTTGTCCCCATTTCTCCTTAACCCTGTAGAACCCCTGGCATTGGAAAGAATCTTCACTTCATTTGTTCTTGATCATAAGAAAGAATCGGGCTCATTGTTTACAGGAATCCCAGGGAGGCCTTGGCTTTCCATGAAGCCTGGGCTAGTGTAGGATCACTTAAGATCAACATTGTTTTCTTCTTCAGGGGATGAGATAGTGTATTCCTAAGGGTAAACCAGGTGAATTAATTCTTCTTCTTACAGAAAAAGAACAAAAAGGCCAGGACAGATGAGGCATACATTATTAAATACACATTATCTTGGACAGGGGCACCACCCCTTTATAGAATCCTCCTCTGCTTGTAGTTTTAAAGTGTGCCCTCTCCGCACATTACTGTGAAAATAATACAACTGGAAATGTTAGATACATAGTGAGGTAGCTGTATGAATTTCAGGGCTAACACGCGGCGAGCTTGTGAAACATGACTTCATTCATATTTGATCAAGAAACAGGGCTGAAGGTGTTTTGGAGAGGGACCTTTGCTATCTGTCCAAGGCAGCTTTCTCCTACCGCATCCAGCCATTGTTGGCTTTGATTTCTTCTTCAGGCTCGCAGAGTCCTGGACGGAGCCCTCCCCGTTTCCAGTTCTGTGGCGCTTGTACACACTACAAGCGGTGTGAGAACTGAGCGCAGAGCTGGGCCAAGAGCATGGGCTTTGGCACCGCAGGGCTGGGTTTTACCTTCACTCAAAGAACAAAGGCAAGAGACAGTGACCACAGTGACCAGGTTGATTATCGTCCCAGAGCTGCAGGTTCCTAACTTCATCAGGAGCCAAAATAAGCCGCTCCCGACATCTCAGGAACCTCAACAGACTTAAAACTAAAGGAGTTTGTGTAGCTTAACATCTAAACAGGCGTTATGCTGTTGTGTCTGCTTGTTCCTTTTCGTGCTAGTCTAAAAGGTTCTTGAGGCAGAGGTTCTGCGTTTCCCCCAGGGTCTGTCCTAACACTTGAATAATCATACCTCAGTCTTTTTGGTTAAGATGCTTCACCTGGGAGTAGGCATTTAAAGAGCAAGTTGCAGGACAGCCAGAGCTATACAGAGAAACCCTGTCATGAAAAACTAGCAAAAAAAAACCTTTAAGAAGGAATACTTGAAAGATGAATAGGCTATGAACATAATTTGAAAGCTATCTCCTGATTATATAACTCATCTTTCTGATAATAAAAGAATTTAAAATTAAGCTTAGATGTCTTTTGCAATCAATTTTGGGGCAAGATTTTTTTTTTCTTTAGTATATTTGATTAATCTGGTAGCCAATTCTGTGGTCCTAGTTTCTTGGGCCAGACTTTAGGGCTAGGTCCCAGAGTGGTTTATACATTATGTTGGGCTTTGTCAATTTTAAGTGAAGATTTAAAGGTTCAGCAGTAATTTTCTAAGGCTTAGGAGAAGGTGCAAATGTCTGGACCCAGGGCTCACTTTGTCTTAAGATCGTATGTGAGGCCTGGTCCAATAAATGTGTTCTTACCTTTGTGTCTTAGCTCCTAGAGCATTGGTCCTGGATAGCAGCACCAGCTTCTGGCAGTTCACCAGGAATGAAGGTTCTCGGGCTCCACTTAAGACCCGCTCTATCCGAACCCTGGGTTGAAGGATCTATGTTTTGACAAACAGTCAAGGTGGTTCTAAGCTGTCTTGACATATGAGAACTCAACTTATAATAGTTCACAGATGCTGCCCTTGTAGAAAGGAGCCGTGTGCCTTATGTTCTTTCTAGTACTTTCTGTAACCTGCTGAACTCAGATATCCCTCTCCTCTGAGTGCAGACACCCTCTAGCCTATGGCCGGACTGCCCTCTCCTCTGAGCACAGACACCCCTCACCTCACATCTTTAATGTGAGGCATCTCCTTTGTTCTCTGGTTTGCTGTTGAACCAGTTATGGCAGCTTCCCCCTCTGCAAGTAGCCAGCCTTACTAAACGATATCCCTCCTGAAATCCATCTTAGCATATCTGTCCCATTGACCTAGAAACAGTCTGCATTGTTCGGAATGAGGATATGTTGGTTAAGAAGAGGAAACCGTGACAACGGTAGCTACAGAAGAAGAGGACCTGAATTTGAGAGGACCTGCAGGTGGAGAAGAAAGGTTGAAATGATGCAAATACAGTTTAGTCGTGTAGGAAATCCTCAAGAAGTTTTTTTTTTTTTTTAAAGAGAAAACCAAAGCAGGAAAGAAAAATAGAAACATATTGATTTTAAAACATTCTGAAATGCCGTCAAGCCTGTTGGTTGAAAAGAAGCCTCTCTTTCCAGGTGGAGAAACTGAGTCATCGAAGAGGCTATAATTTGCACAAAGATTGTATCAGCTTGGGATAGCTATGGTGTTTACGTGAGTAAACTTACAGGCTACTTTGAAATAGGCAGTGCGTCATCTCCTGCAGACATGTGCTGGATGGAGACACAAAGGCATTGAAATGGACCACTCTGCTGGTAGCAGGGGTAGCGTGAAGCCTTGTGGCGGAGGTGAGGGTTCTTGGTGAGGCAGAGCAGGACAGGGAAAATTCAGGGAACGTGGGGACGGGAAGAAACCTCTCACTCTGAAGTCTGGCTGAAGACTCAGTGAAGAGTCAGGAATTCCATCACAATTAACACCTTTTTTTTTTTTTTTTCTGGGAAGATTGCCTCCATAGAAACAAGATTATTTTTATGTACCTCTCTTCCAAACACAAATATTAAAATATCTATTAATCATCTCTAAGTCCTAAATGCATATGGCCTTTCCTACTTTCTCAGCTGTGAACTTGCCATTTTTCTGGGAGTCTCATAAATAAGACCCACAAACTTTGTTTACAGTAAACAAACAAACAATTAGTCTTTAGTCCCCTGGGGTCTAAGATTCCTTTGACTCTCTGTTACTGAAAAAGAAGGCACAAATCTAACAAAAGAAAACAAACCACCTTAGCAATCCCTGTGACTTCAGAAGCCAGCAAACCTTATAGAATGTATTGTCAGCAAACTTAACATGACTGTTGCCCAAGAACATCCTTGGGTGTGTACAATCCTTTCTCTGAGTGCCTTTCTACGAATGCTGTTCTTAGTACTACATAAAAGAGTTTCTCAATAAGCTCCAGTTCTGCTTCATAGGAACTCACCCTGAAATTCCTTCCTGCACCACCGGCAAGAATCTTGGCTTTACCTGAGCAGAGATTTCCGCAAAAACTACTCAGGTTGTTGCAGACAGCGACATGAAGCTGTGCCTCTGTCTCTGTCTACCCTGATGCTGGTATGCGGACATAGTCACCTTGTTCTTCTGTACATAAGGCTGTCTTGATCTCTTCAGTGAGGTTAGCCCATGGGACCAATTATAAAATCTGGTGATGGGAATGGAGATGACCGGAAGGGCAGAAGACTTGGCAAAACTCCATCCGAAGTTTGAGATAGTGCTCTTGGCCAGGGTTACTCTAAGCAAAAAGCTTTGGCAGGTATATGTTTTATTTGCTGCCATGATAGGGAAAATAAAAGGTAAAAATGATAGAAGAGGGAGATTTGTGGCTATTTCTGCTGGAAGCATCTCAAGTAGGACCATGGCTGAGAAATTGCCTGTTCCAGAGCCAAACAGATGTCCAAGCAACAGTGCAGAGCAGGGGCATTTCACTGGCCCTTTCCTTTTCGTGCTGGGGTTCACACTGTCCCGGTTAAACACAGGAACGTTTACATTTTGTCTCCCTCGAGCAAATGGACTCCTTTGTTCTCCCTGTGATGGTTTCATTGCCCGATTTTCTTTTTTGTGACTAGAAATACATTGTTGTTTGTGTTTGGAAAGGAATGTAATTGCTAAAACCATTTGAAAATATTTGATATTTTTCCCTAGGTGCCTTAGAGAATGGTCCCGTCTGTGGAATAACTGCATTGTCTCTTATACTTTGAAGGGGTACATTTTGCCCCTCCTGGCTTCTGTGGACTTCCCTCCAATAGATTTTGAGTTACAAATCTTTTTACATTTGTCCTTACCCTTCTACCCTTTCATCGAAATGTGAACTCAAATGTGATTACTGCAAAAGCACTCTTTGTCTACCTTGGCAGAAAACTGAAGTGTTTTTCCCCCATTATTTTTCTAACAGAAACCAAGTAACTGGGGGCAGCTACTGAGGCCAGATACTGGGGGCAGGCTTTGAGAGTTTAAATTATTGCCACTCGGTTGCTTTCTGTGCTTCCTGCATGTGAGTAAGGAAAGGATTTCTCAGCATCCTGCCCCATCCATGCGCTTCTGTTCCTTTATAGACTCTGCTAACTGAACGCCTATAACTCCTGGAACGCTCCTTTAACCGAGCTGAGAGCCCGCCTTTTCTCACGAGAGTTGGGCGTGTCCTTACTCTGCTAACTCTTCCTCTGATTAGTCGCTTTGTCTGCCATTCACTCTGACTCCTCTCAGATGTCATTTCCTGTGTGACATCGACTACTGATGAGCTCTGCTTCCTGTGTCTGCGTCTCCTGTTTTCCTAAGGATTAAAGGCATGGACCACCACTGCCTTCTGAATACCGGATTAAAAGTGTGTCTGCGTTCCATCCAGACCACACAGGCCTCTGAATGTAGCCCCTGGAATGCAGACCTTCGCTTTCACACAGGGCTATTCCTCTGCAGGTGGTAGAAGCCAACACAGAACAATAGGGGAGGGTGCATCAGTAGAACTTCCTTAACTCCTTTTATTGGAGTCCTGTCCTCCTGGAAGGCGGATCCTCTGGAGAAGGACTTTGTGATGTATCCCGAGTTACAGAGTTCCCCAGTGAGGTCCCTCTGAAGGACAGGGCTCCAGGTTCAAACATCTTGTCTCTTATCTTTGTTTGCACTACAGACTATTATTATTATCATTGAAAAGCAAATGATGGGTTGTATACAGTCTGATGATAATTTTAGACACCGAGTTCTGCATGGAATATGAGCAGTCATCGCTACTGATGTGCACGTGTTAATAGGCCAACAAGAGCATTGGAGCAAAGCTTTATCTTTTCACTGAGTTATTCAAATTGCTCACCTTCAGGCAAGGCAAATAATTACTCCTGGGGAGTTTCTAGGGGGAACAATCTTATTTACTTATTTGCCCGTGTTAATTGATACTCCCGTGAACTTGTCACAGCATCTAAAATTCCACTGTTAAAACTGCTTTGAAGTGAAACACTGCAGTCTCTAATATCGTCTTCTCCAATTTCTCCACCCCCTTTCTCCTCCTCTGTCCTCTCCATCTCTGTTGTTGAAGATTGTGGCCAGAGCCTCTTACATGTCAAACATTCACTTTAGCACGGAGCTACACTGACAAAGCCTTCCTCCAACTTTTTAAAGTTTTCCGTCATGATAACAGGATGACCCAACCAAGTAAAACACACCCATACAGCCAGGCTCAAAAAAAGCCCACAAGCCTGAACCATTTCTGTTTCCATTTTTAATATACATTCTAAGTCTACAGGCAGAGCTGCCCTGACTTCTCCTGAGGTTGGGTGAGCTGATCTTTAGGGACCTGGTCTCCAGATCTGGTAATGGCAGCTGGAGCCAGCTAGCTCACAGGACATAAGAAGAGAGGAGGGCATAGGCGTATCCAGAAAGGATGAAGGTCTCACGTTCTCATAAATAAAATCGCTCTTTTACTGAAACTGTGAAGAACGGACCACTTCCTCTACAGGAACTCGGAGCATAGGGTGAGGGACCCAATGTATCCTCTTACAAACTTATCTTTGATTCTGACTGTGATTACATTGAAAGTTTGCTTCCTTTCCAGATCAGATGTGTATATAATATATCCTACTCAATCTAGTTTTATTTCTAACTTTCCTTCCTAGAATTTCTCTCAGTATACTTACTTTAAAAAAAAAAAACATTAACTTAAAATTTATCTTATTCTTACATTTCATAATTTCAGTGTTATCCTTGCTGATCGCTCGCTAATAAAGGTGTTAAATAAGAATGCTGTGGCAGGCAGCACATTAAAACCCTGTTTGTAACTCAGTGTAGTTGCGTTTTTAGGACCCTTTCCCTTTCTGCTCCAGGCAGCCTTTTATATTCAAGATCCTGCTTGTAACTGAGCTAATTGGAATTAATTTGGTCGTTCAGTTATAATAAGCTCTGTGATGTGGAAGCTTAATTCTTCCATCTCATAAAGCGAGAGCGCTCTGAAGATGCGTTTTCTAAGGGGACTGAAACTGCCTGTGCAGTTCAGTAGCTGCAAAACTCCCCTCTTAAAATGGGACAGCTGAGTCAGACTGCTCTAAATTGGCTCGAAGGGGCTAAAGGAAATAAAATCCATATATCAAAGAGACAACTACACTCCCGTGTTCAGTGCATCCCTATTTATGGTAGCCAAGAAATGAAAAGCATCCATTAACTGATGAACCAATAAAGAAAACGTAATTATAGCATATTTTGGTAATGAATGGAATATTACTCAGCCATACAAAAGGATTTGATGTCGGTTTGTGTCATTGCGAATAGTACACTAGAGGCCTTCTAAGTAAAGTAAGCCGGACACAAGAAGACAGAGTACTACATTATTTCACTTACATGAGGAATCTACAAGTGTTATTTCATGGAAGTTGGGAATGGAATGATGGTTAGCAGAGACTGGGGGGAGAGTGATGAAGAAAGACAGCTCAGTTGTTACTGAGTTACGGTCAGCAGAGTCGAGAGGTTCTGGTGTGTCGTTGCTCTATAATGAGGTGGGGTAACGGCAATGCACTGTGAATTTCAAAAAAGCTGCAAGAAAGGGTTTGGAAAGTTTCCCCCATTTTGATCATAAGCGTTAAAGGGGACAGACCCGTTTACCCTATTTTAAGCATCCTATTGAGTTTATACACTGATATACCTCAATACCCTATTTTATGCGTAATTTATATTGTTTTGTGTACCAGTTAAGTAAATTTAGTTAATAAAAAAAGACAATCATAAATGGAAGAGCTGCATTAGATGGGCAAGAGGTCACTTGTCCTGGTCTCCGTGGTGAATGCAGAACAGATTGGATAGGATTGTGGGTTCGTGTAGCAGTACACCGCTGGTGGGGCATCTCAGCAAGGGAGACACAGCGGCATTTCATGGGAGTAAAGTCTACCAGGCCTCAGCAGAGGGAACCACCATCCTGGCCAGCGCCAACCTGGACAGTGGAACCCTGAGCATCTGAGCTCAGGTGTTTTTATTCTTTCAGAACTCCTCAGGTGTTCTACTGATACCACATGCAGATCATTAGCAATCCTACATCACCCACATAAACCCAACACCTGCAGACAATACAAAATGCCCTAGACCTAGGATAGCCCCTCACCCAACAATGCATAAAACAATTTCAAACAGAACTAGAAACAGACTTCCCCGACAGGTCAGAGTTTGAGGAAGCAATCCTTCACAGTAGACACTTTACAAATCACGGATTGTTGTCCACCCTGGACACGTAGTTGTCCACCCTTCCCCCACCCCCAACACAGTGAATTTCATGATTACCGTAAGATGACATTGTGAAGCCACTAGTCAGAAACATGTCCTTGGGAACCAGGGGCAACTGGGATACAGACACAGTGAGATGCTAGGTATTTCTGAAGTAGTTGTGGTAGTAATGGTGTGTGTGTGTGTGTGAGAGAGAGAGAGAGAGAGAGAGAGAGAGAGAGAAAGAGGGAGAAGGAGATATTGGGAGCTAGGAGAGAGATCATCGACACCTCTTTTCTTTTTGCCAAACACTCTGGGAAGGCTTCTTTTTGTGGACTTACACAATCTAGTCTGAAAGACAGAAGACAACACAGTCGGAGAAATTGATGAGGAGTGTGAGCTGGAGACTGCGGACATCATTTCATTGGGAAACCTTGATGTTAATCAAAAATGACAAAGCGCGAGAAGCTGGAGGTACCAATTGCCTTGACTGCCCCGAAGACTCAGGCAATTTACATAGATGTGAATGTACCATGAACAACTGCCCTTCTGCAGCCCAGCTGAATGAATTTGCATTAAAATTAAAACTCTGAGAGGTTGTTAAAATCACCTCTGGGACAACGGAATGTCAGTCCCCAAACCCGCAGAGTTTTGTGGATGGGAAACAGGATCTGCTTCAGCATGGGGATCATTGACAGAGGCAGGTCTGGCGGTGTGTTCCTTCACAGAGCAAGGTAGGGCAGGACTCATGCTTCTGATCGCCGCTCCTAGTGTTCCCTCCCAAAGTTCCAACCCCTCCCCCTTCCTAGTCTGATATATGATTGGAGGCGATGCAGCCAGTGAGTCTCTTCCCTCCCCTTGCATTCCCATCTATATACACTTCCTTGAAGTTTGGTAGCTTTCGTTCCTTGCTGGGTTCTTTACCTGCTAGTTACTATTGCTGAGTGCTTTTGTGTGTTTTGAACTTCTGACCCAGGACCAACCATTAACAACCAGTATTTCTTCACAGGGATGATACGATCTCTCCCCTACAGGCATAGTCCTTTGTACCCGTGCTGGTTCCCAGGATCTGCTTTACTTTTTACTCCCACGTTGAACGTCTCTTTCCTTACAGTGATTGACCCGGTTGTGACCACATACAGAATCTTGAATCCACCATGGCTTTGTCGCTGCTACAGGCTTATTAGCATGCTATCCCTAGTACCAGTGGCAGCAGCTCGGCTCTCCACCAGGACAGGGGAAACCGATAACATATTCAGCTCCTGAACGTGGAGTCAAGCCTCTTGAACCCAGGAAGGGATAAGCCACTAACCTTCTCTTATTGTAGCCACATGGTGTTGATATTATCTTACAACTGCTTAATGATAGTCCAGCCTTGAATTTTCCAGTGCTCTTTATTAATCACAAACCATGTCAAATCTCAGGGAATTCTATACCCGGGCAGCTAGGCAGAGAGCTCACTCCAAGGCTTTCTCACCCCATGCTCTCCACTTGGCTCTCCTCCTGCTCGCTAGCTCTTCTTCCTTGTTCTCTCCTGTCTCTCTGCCCTTGCCCTAGTTCCTTTTTATTCCAAATCCTCTCTGTCTCCACCCAGCCCTCCAATATACAAATCAATGGAGCCTATCCTTCATCTGCCTTAAGGCTAAGGAATGTCCTATTCATGGAGAACTGGATAGCCACTCCTTTGTTTACCGATAGGAAGTGAATCCTTTACGCGCTTCAAGGACAGCTTACTGGAACATTGTCCATAACTAAAATCTCCCACAACAACATGGCCTTTCGATTTTATTTCTGTTGTCATCATTCTTCACACTGTCTTCCTTTACAGAGCCGATGTTACCCTTCTTGATGTTAATTTGTCGATTATTGGCGGCCTGTGATTGGTTCCTAGCAGATGAAGTATTCACCCCTGTTTCAAGTCTATAAACATGGAAAGGGTTCCTTTGGTAAATCTGCTCTTTACATCAGCAGACGCTCCTGGTGAGGATAAAGATCCATAGGAAACTGCAGGGAGCAAGCACTCTCCAGACACGTCTAATGCAATTAACTCCAGGAATCTGTCTAAAAAAATTGATCAGCTCAATGGCTATGCCTGGATAGGTCAATAATACTAATGAAAGCAAACTCCCACAAAGTGACAGAGGTTGCGATTAACATTCAAAGATGAGTGATCGAACCTAGCATGGGTTTGGCTAAGAAATGTATGCTATGAAGAGTTAATAAATTAATGAAATTTTAAAAGACTGGAAAATGTGGATAAACTTGATTTGATGACTCAATTAATACTCAAAAAAAAAAAAATCCCCTGCAGGGACATGTGAGGCCAAGCCAGGCATTCTGAATTTATTTTGGAAATAAATATTTCTAACTATTGGAAAGTATGCCCAGGGTGTTACATAATTCCATTAAAATGTCATTAAGAAACTAATGAGAGAATTATAATTAGCATCGATCAAGTCTCCTTTATCGGAAGAGCAGAAAAGCGTATCAGATAAGATTATGTGAAGACGTTTAATGAACCAGATGAGGGCAAGCAAAGCTGGAAAAGGGCAACCTCGCTAAGACATCAAATCTCCCTGTTCCCTGTGTCCTCCAGGGACGGACTCTCAACTGCCGGAGTGGAGAGAAGTCCCCTCTGTTTCTGGCATGCTTATCTGGAAGAAGGATGCCAGCGAGGATGCTGTCAGCAACAGATTGTGGGCAGCCTTGGCAGAGGGAAAGCCAGGGATGGTGAGCAGGTTTTGTGGCTGCTACCTGAAAGGAAGAGCTCCCAGGAAGGCTGGAACATCCAGGAATCTGAATATTCCTACTAGGGGGCTAACAGTCTTGTGCCTGCTGCTTGCTAGGGTGGACTTAGACACGCTGTCTGATCTTTCCATTGTTTCCTCCACTGTGAGACAGGAGACAGGAATTCCTACTACGGTGGGAGCCTGAGGTTCTCCTAAGGTGTACAGTACTCAAGATAGCACGCACAAAGCCTGAAATGATTTACAAGTGGAGGTATATTGGTAAATATTCCACAAACGAAAGAAGTAGGCAGAAAATAGGATCTTGGGTGGAAGGTTGATACTTTTTGGTATGTCTGAAAGTTATATTCCTCCTGGTATGTTCTGATAAAAGCTACAATTTTATATTTATAAATGAAATAACTACAGAGAGAGTTCATTGTAATAAGAAAGTTAGGGCAATCAACAGAATCTCTCTCTTTCTCTCTCTCTCTCTTTCTCTCTCTCTGCTTTCCAAGTCTTCACCTCAGGTACACTTTCCTCTCACTCTCTACAAGGTCTTGGGGACCCTTTAAGATGGTCTCATTTCAGCATGAACATAAGGGCCACTGGACTTTGCCCCTTCTTCTTCTTCTTCTTCTTCTTCTTCTTCTTCTTCTTCTTCTTCTTCTTCTTCTTCTTCTTCTTCTTCTTCTTCCTCCTCCTCCTCCTCCTCCTCCTCCTCCTCCTCCTCCTCCTCCTCCTCCTCCTCCTCCTTCTTCCTTCTTCTTCTTCTTCTTCTTCTCCTTCTCCTTCTCCTTCTCCTTCTCCTTCTCCTTCTTCTCCTTCTTCTCCTTCTTCTTCTTCTTCTTCCTTCTTCTTCTTCTTCTACCATTACAATTTGGTGACCCCTCAACAACGAGGGGAGTATCACGAGAATGTTTTTCTGCATTTCTACCATGGCATTTTCATGCTTCAGGAATTCAGGACGTGGATAGCCATTCCTAACACATAGTCTATATACAGATTTAATTAAAAACCCACAAAATAGTCTCTACAGTATACTAGTATCCCATACTCACTCTTGGACCACTGGTTGTTATGGTAAAGGTACATTTATTTTTTATTTTTATTTTTGCTGTTAGTTTTTTATTTATCCCTCTTCCCTCTTGCTTCCTCTGTACTGGACTCCCTCCGCCTTTCCCAGTCAAACCCTCCTTCTCCTGTTTCCTTGCCCACCCATCCTGCAACGGTCCCTTTCACTTTCCTGATCTCTGTGGTTACTACAAGTTATATGCTCACGTTTCAGAATCGGTAACTAGAAACTACAAATAAAGAGAGAACATGGAGCATTTGTCTTTCTGGGTCTGGGTTACCTCTGTCGATACAGTCATTTCTAGTTCCAACCATTTGGAACTTCATGATTTTGTAAATGTGCCACAGTTTCATTATTCATTGGGTAGTTGAGGGACAATTAGACCATTTCTGTTTCCTAGGCGTTGTGACTAGAGCAGCAATAAACACGGCTGAGCAAGTATCCGTGCAGTCGGATGCTGAGTTCTCTGGGCATGTGCCAAGGAGTGCCATAGCTTTTTTTTTTTTAGATTTTTGAGAAATTTTTACACTGATTTCCAGAGTAACTGGTTTGCAATCTCAACAAGAGTGAATGAGGGTTCCCCATTTCCCACATAGCCAGTTTTATTTTCTCTTTTGAGAACTATTTCCTCCAGTCAGTTCATAGCCCCCCCTTTTTTAAATTATGTTCTTTTTTTATTCTTTGATATTTTGAGTTCCTTATATATTCCGGATATTGATCCTCTATCAGATGTGTGCCCGGCAGAGATTCTTCATCTGTGTGCTTCCCGTCACTCAATTCTCTGTCTCCTTTGCTGTGCAGAGCCTTTTTCTTTTTATGAGGTCCGCAAGGGCGTTTTTAAGACCCCTTAAATGACTGGAGGAGCCTTTGCTTGTCCTGCTTTTCCACTGAAGACCAGTGAGGTAGAAATCCACTCTCCTCACACACAAGTGCCAGCTTTAGATCAGAGCTGTGAAGTCCACAGGTCTGTCCTAAGAAACAGCGTACAATAAGTCTTGTTTTTTTCATCAGTGGTGTTTTAGAAGGGTTCAGTTACCTGAGACTGTGAGGTCAAGATTCCTTTGGGGGTGAAGGTTTCCAAATCAGTAGCTCCTCCAGAGACATCCCAGCTAGTCTGGGGAGATGACAAGTAGGGATCCGAGGACCTCCCTCCCCCCAGGAGTCTTTGATTTCTCTGGGTGACAGAGTTGTTTATGACAAATCCAGCCAAATGTCATACAGCTGTCAAGTAGATATATGTAAGGAACTAATATTTTTTGTCAATCTGATAGCCTGGTCAAGGAAAATAACCAAAAGTATTAAATGATCATGCTGACTCATACTGTGGAAAAAGTCAATTAACTACGGTTCATAGTACACTATGGGTGTTGGTATCTTCTCTTTGACCTTTCGAGAGTGGTACTGTTATTCCCACCACTTCACCACTGAGAGTTATAAGGAGCTACTCACTCGCCCAGTCACCTGAAGGGCTGTGAGGGAGAAGCTGGGCACCCCAATATACTCAGAAGCATCACTGAAGAGGTCAGCACTGCATGGTAGAAATGCTACGTAGATTATTCAATTATCTTATCAAATAAAATTTCGTTGATTGGCAGATCCTTTCTAAAGCGATGCGTTGCTAGGAGCCGACAGCTTCTCTGCAGCGCACTCTGATATCGAATGCAGAGAACAAAAGAGTTATTACTCTTGCTCTTCTTTTATCTTGACATGACCTTTCCCTTTTGTACACTTCAGGTCTTATCTCAGTTGATTTTAGTCCCAAAGTCTCCTCAGAATAAATAGAAGAAGGCCACTTTGATTTGGCTCGACACAGAGACTGAGCTTCGAGCCTTTTGATTGTTAATGTAAGATTTCACCGGAAGCAATGATACCTTGTCCCTTCTCTTCTGCCTGTGACTCACGGAGACTGTCACAAACAAAGCACAAGATGACATTCTTTCCTTTGGACTTTGGGTTAATAACTTACCTGTAGAACACAGCAGGCAATGGTGGCGACACGGCCAATCTTATACAAACGGAGCTGTAATTTCATTGTATAGCCTGGTTCACAATTTTCCTTTCATCTCCTACTCTCTTTCTACCTCTCTCTCACCAATGTTTCTCTGGAATTTCCAGTAACTTTTTTGGGGAGTACCTGTGGTAAGATGGAATACAAAAAGCACAGGACAAATTTTCCTATGGATGAGATTGTTTCTGTCTTACTTGAAGATCTTGGACCAAAGTGAAAATGTTTAAATTAGTAATATTAAAATATTCTGTAATTTTATAGCAAATATGTATACATTAACATAATGCAAATTTTACCTGATTCTGAAAGTTAAAAGTTTTAATAAACACATTTCTCATTAAAGTTAAACTATTCTTTGCTATTTAGTAATTCAATCATAGGAAAAACTAGCATAGTTATTGAATCATGGGTTCAAATCTAGATAAAATTCAACCTTTAAATACCAAGTTTTTTTTGTGTGTGTATTTTTTAACATTAATATATCTCATCAATTATAATCAGTTAAAATAAGACTTCTCACTTCCCATGCCACAGTTTGAGTTCCCCAGGAAGCAGATTGTGAAATGAAGTGTATTGTAGAATTGTCTTTCTTAATTTAATTCCCAGCAGACTTTTGCATTCAAAACCTATAGAGCTTGTGACCGATGCAAGACCACACAGCAAATCGGGCTGCATTTCTACAGGCTGTAGATGACACAGATTCTAAGACAGGGCTTGTGAGTGACGGAGAAATGGTTGATAATCTGGGGAGAGTTGCGGGTTACCATAGCATGTCCCAAAGTTACTGCTTTGGAGAAGATAAAAAAATCATTTTAAGCTGAGTGGTGGTGGCACATGCCTTTAATCCCAGTACTCAGAAGGCAGAGGTAGGCGGATCTCTGTGAGTTCAAGGCCAGCCTGGTGTACAGAGTGAGTTCCAGGACAGCCAGAGTTACAATGTAGAAACCCTGTCTCGAACCCTTCTCACGAAAATTCTTACGTGGTTTTTAAAAATTCAACTTTACAAATCAGAGTTCATCGCATCTCCCTGGAAAGAAAGTGAAGTTGGAGTACTGTGTTTTTATGACAGCAAGAAGAAATTTCTTTCCGGTTTGAACTCCTGAATAGCTTCCTACTGAGCCAGCACTGGTCAGGGCATGCTTTCTTTATGTTATGATGCTTTTCTTGGTCAGAGTGTTTGGATGACAGCGAGTTATGCTTCATTCCGCATTGTGGGTTTGAAATGTTCTTTTCCATCCTGAATAGCCAACTAGCATCCAAGAGACTCAAAACTTAGCATAAACTGTGCAGGCTGATGTTCTAAATTTCAGAATGTGATTATGCAGTGAAATGTTTCTCTTTCCTCCTCACCACTACAGAACAGTGGAACAGAAGAGTCTAAGATGCTCCTGGATGCACAAGTAGGTCATATTTCACTTGCTGTGAGCATGTCCTGGCCTGGCCTCGTCTCACCTATCGGTGTGGAGCACGGAGCTAGCTGCAGATCACACCTCCAAAGAACAAGGCACCTTGTGTACTGTTTTTTTTTTTCCTGTTCCCACACTCCTCCCACAGTTCTTTGGGCAACTCTCGCATATCCTGGAATTGATGCTGGTCCCATCACGCATCGCACACTGGCTCTCCCATTCCAATCACTGAGATCTCTCCAGCAGCACACAGTTTGCTTGCCAAGTTCATGGCATTTGTCTCATGTCCTAAGCCTTGGGCTAGTTCCTGTTCTCTTAGTTCTATAAGACATGTTCCCATTGCCAAGAGAGGCCGCCATGACTTGCTCCTCCCATTTTGGACTGATTCATTTTCTGCCTCCCTGGAAAGAGACTTGGTCGGACATGAGCCCTTTTTGAATTTCTCCCTGTTTGTCAACCACTGTTGAGGTCAATGTTCTACTTACTCCTGTTCTCTTGCCCACAGGCTTAGGCTGGCCTCCTGAGTCTGAAGTTACTAAAAGCATCAGCTACGTAGTGCTAAGTGTACTTCTGTGGGAGCCAGCACTGTCGTTGAGTGAAATTTGAAGTCGTCCCCTAACTGCACTTAACAGTAGTTAGGGTCTGGAATGCGCTGTCCTCAGAAGATCAAACTGCTCTCTTTCTTACTTCGGGTCATATTGTGATCTTTAGTAAAATAATCGAAGTACCTTCTCACGGCTGTCTATCATGCCGACAATGAAGATTGGATGTAGGTTCAGAAACGTGTAGTCTTGGCTAGTTAAAGTAAGAAGGTGAAAACTAAAAGTAAGTTAACTAGAAAACGATTCCAGAGAATTCAGAAAATACTGGCTCTCCGGTATTTTCATTCTCCTTTTCTCCCTACTAGAGTAAAGCCAGCAAAGACATCATGGAAAGAAGCCATGGAAAACCTCAGAATAGCCTTCCAGTCCACGAAAGAGCTAATGGCGTCCTCATAATGAGAAAACTCAAAATGCCTATCAACATTGACACTTTAATATCACGATAGCTAAATAATAATATCTGTCTGTCTCTATCTCTCTGTGTGTTTGTGAATGTGTGTGTGTGTAAGACAGAAGTCAGCCTGCAGTGGTTTTCCACAGAATGGCTGCTCATCACACTTCTCATTGGGATTTAGGGCTCCCTAATTCAGCCAGGCTGCCCTGCCACCTGTCTAAGGCATCCCCTGGCCTCTGCATCCCTGGCACTGGGGTTAATATAGTGTGTCATCGGGTCTAAGCTCTTATATCCGTGCTAGAGACTGAGCTTGGGTTCTTATGTTTGCCAGCCAACACTTCTCACAGAGAGCAGTCTTCCCACCCCAAGGTTGCCCTTCTATTTAACTCTGTAAAGATGGTATTATTCGTTCTCTTTATGTGGAAAGTAAATTGAAGAACAGGTAAATTAAAACATTTGTCTAAGACCACAGAACTAAGTAAGTAAGGCAAAATTAGAAGCTAGATATATTTGATTTATTTGTTTTAAGTTTGTTTCATCTGCTATACCAGGAGGAGTCTTCTTAGCTACAAATTAGTTGAGACTGCATCAGCCAGGCTTCATACACTCACATGCAATGAAATCGAGCACATTTTCTGACAAACGGAAACAACTTTTCCCACCTAAAGTCCTGATTCCTCTTAGTAGTTTTTCTTTTTCTACCTGTGCAGATGTTGGCTGTGTCTTTGCACACAGCTGGTCGAGTCAACCAGCAAATCACTGCAGTGAGTTATAAGCATCGCTTAGGCATCCGGGATTGCTACACTGGTCCCCTGTAGCCCAGCAGCTCTGAGGGGTGTGAACTGTCTTGATGGATAGCCATTGCAAGCTGGGAGATCTAACCGTGAAGATCACCTTCATGCTTAGAGCAGCTCCGTGTCTTAGTGAAACTTTTAAGGTCTAATTCTAAATATGAAGAAAAGTTATACTCCATTTATACTTTGAAGACGGTTACAGCAATTGTTAGCTCACTGCGGTGCCTTCCCAGGTCCAGCTCTAAGAGGGAGCAAGGGCGTAGGCTCACATTCCCCGTGCCTTCTACATCAAGAATGAACACCATCTTTGATTTCCTTTTCTTTTCCTTGGTTTTCTGCTTTTCCTCTCGAAATAAAGTTGAGATTTACTTACTAAGATAAGGGATGTTTTTAAAGACTCTCTATTTTTATTTGTTTGAGTGTTTTGTTTAGATGTAATAAATGCACAGTCTCTGTGCTTGGTGACAATGGAGGCAAAAAGAGGGTACCAGGTCCCTTGGAAGTGGATTCACAGATGGTTGAGAGTCGCTGAGTCATCTCTCTGGCTCCATGCAAGGGTATTGATGTAGATTTAAGCACGAAGGTTGCAAGAAACAAGGGGGAGTTAAGGCTAACAGTGTGCATTCAAGGGGAAGTATAGGCTTCTAAAAGAGCACTTGACATTCATCTTACCTATAGGTCCCGAATTCCGGAGTTTCTTTTTCCCTCCCTCCCTCCCTCCCTCTCTCCCTCCCTGCCTCCCTTCCTTTCTTCCTGCCTCCCTTCTTCTCTCATCATTTACTCTTCCCCCCATTTCTGCCAGATTGGAAAAGCCCAGCACTATTGAAGGACATGAAGAACAACAAATGGGCAGGTGTGAAGAGTAGAGGTCTGAACTAAGGAAGGTAGACTAAGACTCGGGGTTCCTGAGAGGCTGAAATCAGGGGGCCAATCATTCCCTGGAGATGGGACACTGCAAAGAACATATTCTCATGCACAATACAATTGCAGGTAGAAATTTCGGTCCATGTTTGCCCTACCATGAAATCCGTGTTATTAAGACCCTCCAGTGACCTACACTGTACCCTTTTCCCTCTCCAAATACAGAGGCATGCTTTTTTTTATGACTAGACTACACCTCACAGTTGCTAAAGCTCCTTGTTGGTGTGGGCAGTGTTTCTGTAGCTCACCTGCAACTTCATTGTTGGCTTCCACATGGGTATTCCCCTCCCCAGGAAGCTTTCATTAGAACATGGCGTATAGAACATCTTCAGCGATAGTTCCGTCTTCTATGGGCTGTGCTCAAAAGTTCTAGTTTGTGTCTTAGTTTCTGTCACATACCAGCAATTTCCTATCACTCTTCAAGAGAAAGCAGATCTGTACTGTGCACCCCACATCAGTTTCTAACCAACAGCCTCTCCCATCTCAACCCAGCTGCTTCGAAATCAGCAGGACATCTTCCTTGTAATGCAGATGATTTTTGAGATTTGTTTGCAAGAAGTAAATAGATTAGCAGATCCAGCATGACAGTCAGTGTTTTGTTTCTTACTTAAAACTAACCTGGTCAGCAGAAGAAGCCATAGAAGGTTCTAATGTCTCTCTGAATTGCAGATTCAGATTAGCTTTCTCAAGTATTTCCTTGTTCTTGGCTCACATTGCAAATGCCACCCTAAGCCCTTCCTGAGGTCTGATTTCCATCATGTAGTTAGCTCTTCTGAAATGGCATAAAATGGCAGAACCAATGCCATCTTAAGCTGCAAAATCAGAGACAAAGTTCAGCATCCCAGAAAAATGAGAAAAGCCCTAGTCTTCGGAGCCCACCAGTAAAGCCAAAGCAAAATGATTGTCAGGTACTTGCTTTGGGAACTGAGATGCGTCATTTCTGGGTTATGGTGACTCTGACCATGATCGTTAGTGAGTTTCTGATTGGTTAAAATAATGACTAACTTTTGTTTATGTTGGCACAAAATGTTTATGGTTTTAAAGCTTAAATAATTTATAAAAATTTGATTCAGGGTCCTAGCTCTGAACTTTCATTTCAGACTATGTCTCTGGCTGGTACAGCTTTCTTTCATTCTTTCTCTTTTTCTTGTTTTTTTTTTTTTCTTTTTATGCTTGAACTTAATAAAATTTTCTTTTCTTTCAACAAGTTGTGCATCAGTATAATTGGATCAAAAGGACCCCACAGCACTTCTCACTTCTGTAACTAAAATATCATCCCACTTGTCCCCATTTCTACTCCTATTTACTTCGTTTCTTCTAAATCCAATGTGCTTATATTCTGCTGAATTTAAAACATAATTTATTTTCTTTATTCTAGTCGGAGGGGTTCCGGTGGGGGTGGTTAGAAACATGGACGTTAACAAGCAAAGGCTTTCTTTCCAAAACGCTCTTTTGGGGGTTCTCAGATCTTACTCCTTCCTCTCACCCTTTAGAGAGCTGATTTCAGGGGAATTGTTGGTGCCTCTATAAGAGTTCCATGAGGATTAAGCCCCTGTGTCCAAGGTGATACCCTCAAAGCATGCTCTTATAGTAACTGGGTTTTACTTCTTTTCTTTCACCAAGCCCTTGTTTCTGTTCTTCGGGATAGCATTCCATCGACATTAATTGTACCAAATCATCTGACTTAGATTCTGCTGTTAAGGTATAGAAATGGACGTCTAGTAAATCAAATACTTCTGTAGTAAAAACATAGGATGAATAAGAAAGCAATCTCAGTGACTTATGACACTGAATTCTGTTACCTTCTGCTGATACAAACAGGGAAAGTGCATTCTAGAAATCAACAGTCTCCTTTCTGGCTGGTTAGGGCACTAGCTCCCCAATCCCACCCCAGCTTTACAGCAGGGCCAGTGCATGACTCCAAGGGAGCTCCCAACATCTTGCCTTTCCTAAACTTGAAGCAATCCATTTCAGATAAAGATGTGAGAACTGGAATCCCAGGTTATGACCAAATTAACCCCTTGACCAACAAGAGCTGAGCAATGTTAGTGTTTTCCACAGCTTGATTGGAGGAGCTTGCCTCTGGAAGAGGAGGGTTATCACATCAGACTTCCAGGAGGGCAGCTGGGTGGAGCATTCCTCCCCAGCAGCCGACAGCAGAGGACCTGCTCAGGATGACAGCAGGTCCCCCTGTACTCCAGCCAGGCCGTGGCTTCCCTACCTGGATGCTCCCCTCTCGCAGTCCCTCCTGCGCCCCAGTTGCCTCCTGAGCTCTTTACTCTCTACTACTTCCTCCTTCATCTAGAGCGACCCTGCTGTGAACTTTAAAGCTTGCCTTCAACTTAGATTTTCTTAATTTTTTTCCCTTCAGAAATGGCCAAAGGGCCTTTGAATTTGTGTATGAATCCAGGAAGATCATTTATGTATGCATTAGAGAAAAGTGGTGTGGTTCTGTTTGTTTGCAGGTTCCATCCCCACTGGTAGGTGGAACACTGGTACCAGCATTGCTAAATGGACAGATCCTTGGGTTACTTGACAGAGTCACTTAGGCAATTGGGGTCTGGAAAGTGCATTTTAGACATGCGGACTCTGATGTATGAACTATAGTTTGTCCCTCCTGTAATCTTCTCTTTTCTTAACCAGAGAGAAAGGACTCACCAGAATGTCTATTTCTATACGGCCTTTTAGCCAAGCCAGAACCAAAGCAGATTTGCTATGCAGTCTTTCTCATTAAATCCAAGGTCAAGGAGGTGATTACTCATTTTCCTTCCATGTTAGTGACGATGTAGACTTTCTCGTTGGTGGAATCCTCTACAGTCTGATAGATCTTCCCCCTTTCTCTCTGGAGAGAAAGACCTCTGATCCAAGTAGCAGGAGGGATGTTCTGCCTTTGGTTAGGAGCCAGCTGTATGGCAGTAGCTCTAACCTGGCTCAGCTACTCTTAGCCCACTCTCATTAGAATTACCCGGAGAGAATAAATCCTATAGAGAAAGGTCTGGTGCTGGCAGTGTAGTAAGTATAAGATATCCTTAAAGAAATGGGTGAACGTAAAGAAGAATTAAGGTTTGAATTATTGGACACAAACTTTGACTTCAAAGTGTTTCAGTTTCTTCGGATATCTTCCCCTACAGTTAGATATCAGAGGCCTTTGATTCGTTAACCTAAAATGAAGCCCCAGTTCACTTTAGTTTAATTTTCTGTTATTTGAATACATTTGGATTATGAACGCTCTGCAGTCCTTACTGCAAAGGGCTATATAAGGAATGTTGAGGCAGTTGGTCAAGGAACTAGCCTGGATCCTGGGGTGAGAGGGGCTACTGAGAGTACCCCAGGGAGCCCTTAATGGGATGTTCTAGAGTGAGTCCACAGCGTCAGCTACTAAAGTCAAGCTTTCGAATGTAGGAAGTAGTTTTCTCAGTTGTAAATTCTCCAATGTATAAAAGCATTTAGGAAGCAAACAAGCAGCAGATTCTTTTTGTTTTTAACCTTCATTTATTTGTTTGAAAATTGAAGAGGTCCAAGCTGTTTTGAGGGTTGGATATTGTAGTTCATAGGAGGAGCTCACGTGACTCCAGGAATGTAATGACACCCTCCACCGTGCTGTCCATCGCTGCTACTGCATTATGCAATCCATGGAGCAGAAGCCAGAGTATTTAATGCCAGATCCTGGAACTGGGCTCCATTTCTTTCCACGGAAGACGGAACTGTTGGCTCTAGAGTCCAAAGGACAAGGCCTGGAAGTACACACGGCGACAGCCATCTTATTTCCTTTGAGTGTGAACGAGTGCAGCTGTGTTTCCCAAACAAAGGAAAAGCTTCAAAGTTGAAAAACAAAAAGCAAAGATGTAATCTGTCTATAAACTCTTAACTGTAGCCTTGACATTTCTTGTAGAAAAGGGTTCTCCTTAAGGTTGCGTTTGGGAGTGAAATGATGTTAATCCCACATTCGGTGACAGTCTTCTCCCCTTCACTGTGACAGGGTAAGCGTGGACGCCCCTGGGAAATCGCTGCTTTCGTTTAATCTCCCAGTAAGTGATAGAGTAGGAATAAGTGATTACTGTTCGCAATCAAAAATGCTTCTGGTAATAATTGTGCAAGTCAACATCTTTATTCCCAAAAGGAAGAATCAAGTCATAGCAAGAAACAAAAGCCAACAAAAGACCAAAATCTAGCAGGGAAAACCAACTCATGCAGCGCCATGCCCAGGTCATAATGAAACTGACTAGATTGCCAAGGACATGGGTAACGACGTCCTCCCATGTCTGCTGCACGCTTACAGCGCAGGCATCGTCCCCCCAAGGCCGTACTACTTCACGTCTGCAGTTCTGGCATCTCCAATAGTCAGGGCTCTCCACTGTACCTTAGACTTCACCCGCACAGCCTCATGCAATGCCATCTCAAGGCCTCCTTACGGAGACTCCCGCCCTGCTACATGTTGCTTGGATCATCTCTTCTCTGAAACAGTTCCTCATGAAATGTATGATTGTGGAACGGTAAAGTTGTTTTTAAGGTGATGTTTAAGAGTCGGGGCTAGGCATAGCCAAGCCTTCCTATGGAAGAACAAAGATATACTCTTGATCTTCAGATACGATATTTTGGAGTAGGTGTTGAAGAGCAGTCAGAAGATAACCGGGAACCTGTAGAACGTGCATGTGTGTGAAAACGTAGTCTGTGACAGAGGAGGCTCTCGAGAGAAGTGGAGAAAGGATGCACTATGAAACATGTGGCACTGAGTGTGCGTTTGGTTTCTGTCGTGACAATTAGACTGGGTCCCTACTTCACAGACTATGCTTACAAGCAAAATTAGGCTTGCTAATAAACTAAGTATAAAACTAGGAGAAATATTGGCTTGTATCTTATACCTTTTTTGTCAATACAGACAGTACAAGATGAATATTCATAAAACATTCTTAACTTGTATAATTAGTAAGTGAAAAACAACGGCAAAGGGTCTAATTTAACGTCAGGAAAAGACATGATCAGATAGTCACAGTGAAGCAACATTAAAAAAAAATACTGAGCCTCAGCGAAATAATTTGACATACAGGTGTTTTTTCGGCTATGGTAGCATTCAGTGGCTTCTACAACACAGCATAATAGTCTGAGTTGCTTCAATCAACAAAAACTATAGTAATTCGAAACTGAAAATGTTGGCAGTGCATAAACTCCAATTCAACATCTGTAGCTGGGAACTGTCTATGCCGTGTGGCCTACAGTCTCGTAACCCCAGCCTCTGCTTTTGTTTTCACGTGACATTCTTCCCTGTGTGAATGTACCTCAGTATCTTTAAATGTTGTTTCCTGTCTATAACTGTGTCTCAACTTCTTTCATCTTCCAAGGATACTCACAAATACACCCTCAGGTCATTGTATTGGATTGTGCGGCGCTCTAGAATGACCTTATTCTAACGTGGTTAGAACTACAAAGATTGCATTTCCAAATAAGGTTCACAGTCACGGGCCAAATGAATCCTTTACCTCTCTGGTGAAACCATTCAACCCATAACAGTTACCATGCAACTTTATGTAAACAGAGACTACTCTGGCTATGTCTAGTGAAGGCAAATCTTGGTATACTTCATAACCAATAAGCTACTTCTAAATGCTTAGGTCCTTGCTGATTTAATCATAATTTATGAATCAATAATATCATCACCATTTGAAAGCTGGTAAAAATGTAACATCTTGGCCCCAGCCCTATTATATAAAAATCCACACGTAAAACAAGTTGTGTGTATGATTTGTTTAAGAACTAACGGGCGCTTGAGACATTGCTCGGTGATTAAGAGTGCATATTGCTCTTCTAACAGACCTGGATTTTGTTCCACTCAGCTCACAACTGCCTACAGCTCTAGCTTCGTGGGAATCCAACATGTCTGGGCTCAACCAGTGCCTCTATTCATGTGCATGTGTGCATGCGGATACATAAAAATAATAAAAGCCAATCTTAGAAAATTCTTTAAAATAAATTCTAAATAAATAAATTCTAGGTAAATTCTGCAAAAAGCCATTAAATTGCCAATAGAAGTAATGTTTATAACAGAATAATTTTGGAATCACTTAAATTTCCACTTAACGAAGCACAAATAAATTGTCATGTCATTCTCAGGGCTTAAAATCTATACAAAATGAAATCAAATTACTTAAAGGTGTTTGTATTAACATGAATAAATGACACAAAAAATATTGAGCAGAGAGGAAGAGGAGGAGGAGGAGGATGCAGAAAATGACTTCATTTCTATATTTGCTAGTGATACTTATACATGATACAGAAGTACTTGGGCTGGAGAAATGGCTCAGGGATTAAGAGCACTGACTGGTCTTTCAAAGATCCTGAGTTCAATTCCCAGCAAACACATGGTGGTTCACAACCATTTATAATGGAATCTGAAGTCCTTCTGGCATGCAGGTATACGTGTAGAAAGAGCATGCATATATGCATAAATAAATAAATCTTTAAAAAAAAGAAAGAAAAAAATGATAAATATTAAAATTTAGGAGTAAATATAATTCCGAATGAATTAAAACTATTCTTTTTACAAGTTTTTCTTAAATATATAAATATCTATTACATTAGTCCTTTCAATCTTGTAACTTGTCTGTAATGCCTAATAAAAGGGTGGGAATTAAAGTCTAGAGTAATTATTTCAATATAGGACATAGCCATTCCGCTAACTACTACTGCTTCCGTAGACCAAACGGCATAGTTAGGTTAGTATTTCAGCATCAGATTTGTTGTGTTTATACAGCATTGTGTCCTAAAAAATTACACCAATGCATTGAATCACAGATTATATATGTGGGCGTCTTTCCAATTTTAGGCTAATAGAGTAACTAAATTTCACTTCAAGGAATCATTTGACTGAACTGAATTTCTCTTCAGATGAACAGGCAATAATGTTCACCTCAACTATGTCCTTACTCTTTCAAAAGTGAACAGTGAAAATATTTGCAGAAGTATTCTAATTTGAACAATTAATTTAGATAGTATCCTAGAGAAATTGAGATCTGAAAAGTTCACTTTATTAATACCAGTCATTATGAATCTGATAATGTCTCAGGGTGAAAACATCACCTTCCAGCTTTTTCTGGGTGGATTTTTAAGTATTTCCTTGGCAGCTGCACACTTCCCTTGTTGATTGAATACTTTGCAATAGACATGGTTGAGGTCCTGGGAAAGGGACTCCTGCTCAACACCAGTTATTGAACTTCCATTGGCATGTTTGTTTTTCCTATTCAAGAACTTCTGATTGAAGCCAAGAAGCTCCAGAATTCAATCATATTTTTTAACCCAGTTGTATTTTACCCAGAATTTCCTAGAGAATTGGAAGCTCAGAGTAAACACTTTAAGGAATAAGGAATAATGGAGTAACAGCCACATGGAAATTGTCTTTATAATGGAGCCTCACCAAATAGGACCTTATATATTCTGTTTTATAAGCTCTTATTTTCTCAGTATACACACCTAGTTCTCTTTCTCCACATTTCTGAGAAATTTTCACTAGAGAGATGATTAATATTTTTACTTTGCTTCCTTATAGTCATTAGTTTTCAAATTTCCTTGAAAGTCATCGTGGGTTAACAAAGTGCACCCCATCGTTTGATCGTCGCGAGTCTATGATTACACCCATTTGACTATTTAGGGAACGACAAAAACAAAAACATTGTTTAGTGCTCTGCTACCGAAGCCTCAGGTCCTTTCTGATGCCATAGGAGTTTGGGGCAGAAAGAGACCAGAGACGGAATAGCATCCCTCCAGGAGGATAGATGGAGAGTGTTAGACGCCAGACACTGCTCAGTCTAAAACAAATCATTCTCGTGGTTTATTTATTTAAATTTCTTATAAATTTTGAGTAATGAAGAAGCACTACTTCTCAAATTATCTAAACAAAATTTCCTATCTAAACCTCATTTTCCTACTGATTTCCAGTCAAAACTCAGTTGTGGAAAATTATGATTGTATTGCTACTTTGATATATAAGAATCAGAGAACATTCAATTTAGAATGGTATTTTTAGCTTCAAGTGATTTATCCTAGTGTCAAAGAACTAAACCATTTGTCTTTTCAAATAGGAACTTTTAGAAGTAAATTTTGTAAGTTAGTTTTCAACTAGTTAGCATATGGCTTCTTTCCTCCTTCACAAAAGATTTAGTGTAATTGGAAAATGATGTTTAAGCATTACTGATGAACCCCAGCTTCAGCCATGATCACAGCAAAGCTTCAGCTTAAAATCTTTTTGTCTTATACCCCTGGGCAAAGAACTACATTAAATGCTAGGCATGGATCAAATTTCCTGTGAAAATGTTAATAATGTTTGTCTCTCATAAAGTATTTCAGAGAAATTCCACGATGGATGATATATCATACACACAAGTCTATAACCCGAAAAGTTGAGGCTTGATTATGGCAAACACAAGCTAGAAATCAAAGCAGAATGACTGATATCTTTGTCTGGAAATCCTGTCAGTAATAGCCATTATAAAGCAAGTTTTTTCCCATGTTAACTGCTGAAGTCTTGGTGAATGAGCTTAAGTCTGTTTGGGGAATTTTGTGCCATTTAATCAGTCCTCTCTTATCTTCTGCATCGCTTCAAACAGGATGATGATGATGATGATGATGATGATGATGATGATGATGATGATGATGATTTTTGTGACATTGTCTCAGTACCTATCCCTGATTGATCTGTAACTCAACAGGCTGGCTTAGAACTCACAGAGATCTGCCTGCTTCTACCTCCAGAAGGAAATGCTAGGATTAAAGATTTGTGGCCACCATACCTGGCTAGCTTCTGTCCTTCTTCAAAGTTAAACATAGAAGAATTGGCTAAGTGTGAGCATGAAGAAAGACACACACACACACACACACACACAGAGGTACATATACATACATACATACATACATACATACATACATCATAGTATTATATCCCTTGTTGTTTTCTTCCTAGTATCCAGAAGAGTGCTTGCAAATCTCCTAAATTTTAAGAAAGAAAATGTTCGATAACATGTCATGTACATTAGTTTGAGGATAAACATAAACTCCTTGGGAATTTCCTAAACATGGATTAAGCATGGTACACTCTACCATATTAAACATACTACACACTTACGTACTAAACATGCTATTCTCTGTCATATTAAGGGAGGGAAGCAAATTCCAGACTTCATGATTATAAACTCCAGACTCAAAACCTTTTACCTTTCTTGGAAAAGAAACATTACTTTGTTAGCTATTAAATTACTTAGGATCCAGTACATGAAGGGCGATGGCTGACTGACATGTTTCTCGATTTGTGACTTACATATTTACATATGCTAAGTTTGACACGTTCATATTCAAGTAGGTTCTTGTTAGGTATGTTTGCTCTTTATATACAAATGTTCGTTCCTTTACTCAGCTTACGGTTTTAGCTACATTTTAAAAGTTCTGTCCTTGGAAATTTCAGACTTTAAATTTCCATTATAATCTCTGCAGTTGCAATTGTATTTTAATAAACAATTTCATTTTATATTTGTGAGGGATTTTAATAGAAAAACCTACATGTCCACACATTTTAGGAAGACTTTCTCAGACTCTGTCTTGCTCTACATACTCACCTCTCCCTTTTCAGTGTTAGGAATCACCACAGGTGGCGGCTGCGTTTTTTGGGTATGCTGAAATGATTGAGGGGGAACCATGCCCAGGTCATTCTGTCTCCAAGCTCATTGTCCTGTACTATATATGTCTGCCCAACTAGATTTTCTTAGATACTTTAGTGATTACTCTTTCCTTTGGCCTTAAGAATTCAGAACTATGAAATCTAAAGCTCAGATGTGAACACAGCAGTAAGACTGTTGCAATCCGCCGTGAATCCTCGCCTATTATCTAGAACTGGCTGCTTCGAGGATTGCATTTAGCACTTCTTCAACTTAGGTATGTGATCAGAATCAATCAGTGGATTTTTTTTTGTGTGTGTGCTGTGTTTATTCTGATTAATTAGAAGTCCCAGTCTTTATGTTCAATTGGGATCGTTTAATGTTATTATTGTTTTGCAAAAAGTAAAACACCTTAAAACAAACTTCTAGAAGTCTCTATTTTCAGTATTAAGTCACTTTTTTATGGAAAAGGAAATGCTGTTATCTTCCCCCACAATTAAAAAAAAAAGGGTTCTGTAGCACAGGCTACTAGGTGAAAGTGTTGTCTGCGTCTTGTAAAAGGGCATTTTTCCTGTAGAATTTGTGAAGGATAGATGTCAAGCTTTTCAAAGGGGTTAGACCATACAACAGGCTTGGCTTAAAAGCCCAAGAAAAAGAAAACGGAAAAAGAAACAGTTGAAGAAAATACTCAAAGTGACAACATTTAATGGGTCTTTTTCATTAAAAGTCCTTGAGTTTCCTTAATACCTGCTTTAAGATTTTTACACGCATTTGCATATGTTTAAGGCAAGCATTTCTAGATAGCGCGCTGAAGCAGTTGCCGGAAGGTGGCGGCATTAGCAAGTCCTTATTGCAATTGCGTAGAGCTGTCCCAGGTGCTGAACCCGATTTCTGGGAGCCGCACAGCTGCGGCAGACAAGGGACGCCTCCGAGTTCTCTGGAGGTTTGCAGACTCCGGTGAGAGAGGCAAAAGTCCAAAGTCCATAGGAAATGCAGGCCCTTGTTTGCAGTATATAGACAAGCATTTGTTTCCCAGAATTTATTTGCTACAAAGCTATGGGAGGTGTTAATGTCGTTAAAATGAGGAGCATTATGATGACCGAATGTGTGTGTGTGTGTTTAGAATACAACCTACTAGAATTTTTTTTATCTTTTCTTCGTGAGATTCAGCTGTTTGTCAGCCCTCGTCCTTTAACCTGTCCTTTATAATTTTTTCTCTCCCCAGTCCACAAGGATAATACCAAAAGGTCATAGGCAGCAGTGCCCCAAGACAGACTAAGATGTTAAACGAGCCTGTTTTTGAAAAAGCTGAGACCATCACTCTCTATCTAATAATTTCGAGGGTGACCCAGCTTTACAACCTCCCAGTTCCCCGTGTCTTCCCTCATCTCCTAAAACCACGCTGTGAACCTGGCTGTATTTGAGAAATTGGCAGAAATAAAGGTAATAGGAAGCAGGGGAGGATTTGTTTTTAATCTCCTTCCAGTTTGCTGGATAGGAGGCGGAGTTTAACCTGCTAAAATATTTGTCTGACTAGCGGATCGGAGTGCCTATATCAAGTGAGTTCTGAGTGTGTGGATTCCAATGTAAAGACGCCTAACCAGAGGGAGAGAGGGGTGGGGACCCAGAGGAGGGAGACACTCGGGACTGGGGAAGTGTTGGGTGGTGGTGGGGTTAGCGTGGGAGGAAGGGAGACTAGCGGTCTGAGCGACACATAGAGGAATAGAGAAACAGAGGTGAGAAGACAAGGATACTGAAGGGGAAGACAGGTGGGAGGGAGCCGGGAGAAGGAGGCTGAAAACAGAAGAGCGGAGACTGGAGAAGGGGAGAGGAGAGAGAGAGAGAGAGAGAGAGAGAGAGAGAGAGAGAGAGAGAGAGAGAGAGAGAGGGGGAGAGAGAGAGAAGGAGCTAGGAGAGTGGGTTACAGAGTGACCTCGGAGGATGGGGCTTCTGGAACCCCGAGACTTCTGAGATTGGAGACTGTTTGCTAGTCTGGAGACAGTCCGGCTCCCAAAGCCAGTTGGGCAGCGACAAAGTGAAATGGGCAGCGTGAGACAGATGTTCCAGCCACCTCTCCACCACCCAGAGATTTGGAAGCTGCTCCCTGGACCAACTACAGTTTCCTAGCTGAAGCCTCTGAGCGTTCGGGACCCGCGGGAGCCAAGCGGCAGAGCTCCATGGAAGCCTCCTCTCGGATGCCTTTGCCAGAGCAGTAAGAACTTCCCGCTCCAGTCTCCGGATCCCCTGCCTCAGAAACTCCCCAGAACCGGAGGAAGACCCCAGGGGGAGAGGCGAGGGAGATCCCCTGGCAGCTCTTCGCCCCCCTCCCTTCCTCCACTCCACCAGGCGCGCAGACAGGCATGGATATGTTCGGCAGTCTTGGCCAGGGCAACAACACCACATCGTCCCAGGAGCCCTTCGGGACAGGCAGCAACATTACTGGCATCTCCTCCGACGTGACCTTCAGCTACCAAGTGATCACCTCCCTGCTGCTGGGCACACTCATTTTCTGCGCGGTGCTGGGCAATGCGTGCGTGGTGGCTGCCATCGCCCTGGAGCGCTCCCTCCAGAATGTGGCCAACTATCTCATCGGCTCCTTGGCGGTCACCGATCTCATGGTGTCCGTGCTGGTGTTGCCCATGGCTGCTCTGTACCAGGTGCTCAACAAGTGGACCCTGGGCCAGGTCACCTGCGACCTGTTTATCGCCCTGGACGTGCTGTGCTGCACCTCGTCCATTCTGCATCTGTGCGCCATCGCGCTAGACAGGTACTGGGCGATCACCGACCCCATAGACTACGTGAACAAGAGGACGCCCCGGCGCGCCGCGGCGCTCATCTCGCTCACTTGGCTCATTGGCTTCCTCATCTCCATCCCGCCCATGCTGGGCTGGCGCACCCCGGAAGACCGCTCGGACCCCGATGCGTGCACCATCAGCAAGGACCACGGCTACACCATCTACTCCACTTTCGGCGCCTTCTACATCCCGCTGCTGCTCATGCTGGTTCTGTACGGGCGCATCTTCCGAGCCGCGCGCTTCCGGATCCGCAAGACTGTCAAGAAGGTGGAAAAGAAGGAGGCGAACGCGGGCCGCGGGACATCGTCGGCCCCGCCCCCCAAGAAGAGCCTGAACGGGCAGCCAGGTAGTGGGGACTGGGGGCGCGGCGCCGAGAACAGGGCGGTGGGGGCTCCCTGCGCTAATGGCGCGGTGAGGCAGGGGGATGACGACGCCTCCCTGGAGGTGATCGAGGTGCACCGAGTGGGCAACTCCAAAGAGCACCTGCCTCTGCCCAGCGGACCTGGGGCTGCCTCCTGTGCCCAGGCCTGCTTGGAGAGGAAAACTGAGCGCAATGCTGAGGCGAAGCGCAAGATGGCCCTGGCTCGCGAGAGGAAGACAGTGAAGACGCTGGGCATCATCATGGGCACCTTCATCCTCTGCTGGCTGCCCTTCTTCATAGTGGCTCTGGTCCTGCCTTTCTGCGAGAGCAGCTGCCACATGCCTGCGCTGTTGGGAGCCATCATCAACTGGCTGGGCTACTCCAACTCCCTGCTCAACCCAGTTATTTATGCTTACTTCAACAAGGACTTTCAAAACGCATTTAAGAAGATCATCAAGTGCAAGTTCTGTCGCCGATGATAAATGATGATGGTGGTGGTGGTGGTGGTGATGATGATGGTGGTGGTGGTGGTGGTGATGGAGAAGGAGGAAGTGGAGGAGGAGGAGGAGTGTAGGGGTTAGAGGACTCTCCCCACTCACTCAATATCCCCACCCGGGAAGCAATATCTAAGATAACTCGCTTTTCCTATGACACACAGCTTCTCGGCCCATGGCTTTCAGGTCTTGCTCTCTCTGTCCCGTTTCCAAGAGGACAACGCTCTTTGCAGAAATCTTAGAAAACCCCTAGCATCTGTGCAAGAAGTTATCGGCTCGGTCTTTGGCCCTAGGATCAGTTTTGATAGTTCCAATAACATCCTCCCTCTTCAAAGTCCCAACCCTTCACCATGGAAGTTTAAACCTTGGTGGTTCAAGGCAGAGAATCCAAACAGAAGATATAAACTGTACGGATATCTATCTGCCATGCCTACTAGAACTGCCGCCGCCCTCTGCCCTACTTTGGGACCTTTGAGGTTCTAGACTGCTTTGTCTCTCCCTCCCTCTTGCTCTAGAAATATCTACTCCCTTTGAGATTCTGGTCCCTATGCACACATTGCTGGTCTGGGAAAAGCAATTGGAACTACTTTGGACTATAGTGCCTGGGGAAATCTCTGCCTTGCTGCATAGTGAAACACACACACCCCACACCCCACCCCCGTGCCTCGTGCACAGCACCCATTTTCTGTGTTTTTCTTGACCTTAAAATCAAGTGGCAAAGGCGTACTTATCGCAGTGGACTTACAAGTACAAAAGTACAAGGCCTGGCCAGTGTGTGTGGGGGGGGGGCAGGAAGGCCTGCAGATGGTTTCCTGTCTTGGTGTCAGCACTCGCCAAAGAAATCGACAATCAGACTATTTGGAAGGCAGACTTCTAATCATATAGTTTGGTGGCTTTTCTGTAAGTTCTGGCAAGGCCACGTGCCTTCTGCGGGAGGCGTCCATTGCTGGCCAGGGAGGGCGCACTGGGGACGCTGAGCTGCCTCACGGCGTGCCCCACCCTCCCTTTGGTTTCTGGCTGTGAGCTTGGCTAGAGCGCCTCTGTTTTGCAGCATTTAGGTTCCTCCACCTCACACCGCCCACGCGTCCAAGAGAAGTTAAGAGTTTGTAGAAGAGGGAGGAGACCTTCTAGGGAGCACGAGAGACCCAGAAACCTCTAATGAGGTGTGGGTACGGGTGCAGGACTTGCAGTGGGAGCAAAGAAGCAAAGTGCTTCCAACTCCGTGGCTGAAGGGAAATTTTAACAATAGGATGCAAATGTTCTCAATCCGCCCCTTCCAGTGGCAGCACACAAAATTAGCAGAACTCTGGGCTCTCATCATGAAGGGAAGGATCTGTCAGCATCTCATCACTACCTAGGATCTTGATCTCAGAGACAGATATCTAAAGGAATGGAGACCTCTGAGGGCAGAGAGCACTCTGTGGAGTGTAAGAATCTTGTAGAGGGTTAATCTATCCCCGGCTGTTCTGCCCCAGAGATCTGTGGGGAAAACCGGTTTTATGTCCTTTCAATTTATAGAACGTTTTCCCCCCACTCCTGACATTCTCTCCCTGTAACTATTTTTTTGCTGCCCCCCCCACAAGAAAAATTATTTTGGTGCTTCATTTGAATGTACATTTCCAGCTATGTGAGAGGTCATCAAGAGGTTTGTGTGACATCTAAACCTTTAGTTTTCTGTTGGAGAATGGTTTCATTTTCCAGTAATTGCAGGGAGTTTTCTGGCTCCCCTGACCTTCAGCTGTATCTTTCCAATGTCTGTACCTGCTGTTTTGAAAACCTCGTTGTATCTCTTTATTCCCAAAGTTGCCGGTGAGATGCCTCCCCCTCCCTTGTTTTTATAAATAGGGTTAAAGTACAGCCCTGTCAGATGAAACCACTGTACTGTTTGCCACACTGAACAAAGACTCTATTTGGGCTTTTTGCTCTACTCTAAAGTGGAAGGGAGCATCATAACCCCTTGTAAGAGAGCCGTTTCAGACCTAAGCCTGTTGGCTGTCTGCATGTATGAGGCTGACAAGTTCTGTCGAGAAGATACACTGGGCTTCTCTGGTACAATAGTACTTGTTTGCAAATCTAGCTTTCCCTTTTGCTTACCAAAATTAACTAGGACTATGTGACCAAACACAATTAATGTATGTTTTACTATTTTCAGGAAGGATTCTTTATTTGAACTAAATCAACCCCAAATTTCAGATGTTATATTGAGAACTAAGACTTCTAACTTCTATTCATTTGCATTTTCCCATAGGAATGTTTGGCTATGATGGGGGAGGCGGGGATGGCCTTTGCTCCTGCTGTTTTAAGAAAGAGACTTTAAATAAGACTGGAAAGTGGACACCCAGTTGGGATATAATTGCCAAGTAACAGAGAAACCAGAGAAATAAGTGCGATTCGCTGCACACCCCTGATGCTTGTTTTATTTTAAAATACTTGTATTAAGGTAAAATATTCATGCATCAAAATTGGCCTTCACTTTTCCTTGTGACAATAAAGGACTTTAACAATGGCAATGCTGTAATAAACTGAAACCAGTCACCTATGTATCTTTATTTAATCAGACTCTCCTTTTGTGCTAGTTGTATTAATATAAGAATAAAGGTTTAAAAAATAGAGCAATCTCACAGTTCAGGTTAGGGAAATGTTTTTGTCTTTTGAGAAGGTCTAACTATGTAGCCCTGGTTGGCCAGGAACTTTCTATGTAAACCAAATTGGCCTTTAGCTGAAGAGACCTGTTTGCCTCTGCTCCAGAGCACTGGGATTAAAGACTGGGGCCACCATGCCCTGCTCAGGTAAGGGATTTAACAGTTAGAGAAAAAGTAAGTTTCAACTCACAACTCCTAGTCCAGTGATTTCTCTCCCTGCTCCCTCTCTCCCTCCCTCTTTCCCTCCCTCCCTTTCTTCCTCCTTCACTTTTCCTTCCTTTCTGTCTTAAATTTTATTTTTAAATAATATTTTATTTTGAAGGTTTGACACGAAGCCGTGCATTTCCCACAACTGGCACCTGCAATAAGTTTTAGCGTCTGTCTCAGCATGGCCAGTGTGAGGGGAATGGACAGGAGGAATGCATTGCCCTTTTAAAGTAGAGAGCATGGCTGAGGCTCCTCCTTTGTGTCCCTTATACTACTGGAGCTAGCAGACAAGAACCACTGGCTTCCCATCGATGCTTAGGGTGATGGGGTTGTCTTCTCAAACAAGCATGCAGGGCATTTTCTTTTCTCACTGGGTCTCACTGGATAGTGCGGTTCTAGGAGAAAGGCTTACGGCGTACCACTGGGTGAAAATGAGTGCATGTGCTCTTTTTCTACTGGGACCACCAGGAGCACTTCCTGTTTCTATCCTATCTGTTAATCTGACCACTTTCTGGTGTCCCAGTAACAGATGCAGTTAGCCTCAAGAGTAAACAAAAGTGATTCCTACTATGACCTCAGTAGAGAACCCTTAGAAGTTTCATTTAGCTTGATGTAGACTGTGTGTGTGTGTGTAATTATTAAGAATATATATATATGTATATATATAGAGAGAGACTTGAAGCATAAGGACGTTTTGGAGTTTCTTACCTGAAAATGTTTATATAAATGTATCACCGATCTTGTATAAAGGGCCAAATTCTAAACATTTGTCTTTGGAGCCAGGAAGAGCCTCCTGGATCCTCACCCTCATTCTCTCCTCTGCCATTATCTCTGTCATAAGAGACAATTGCTTTCTGTTCTATGGCCTTCCCTTTTACAGAAAAATTTATAGAGATAAGTTCTGCAGCTCAGAGAGGATATTATTACCAGTTACTTCCGGAGTGACTAGAAAGACCCAGAGACCCGCTAGCGGGACTCACAAGTCAGCACCTGTTTGATAATGTAGGATCACAACATAGTATAAGCTGTTGTTGCAATGAAGAAAATTTCAACCTGGTTGGCTAAACATGCACAAATAAGCTGCTAGGACTGATTTTCTACTGGGGGGGGGCGGCGGGATAAAAGTGCTCTGTAAAGAAGGTGAAGCAAAGGAGGGAGTTTGTCCTTCTCGGAGGACAAAGTTCATTGTGGGACGGGGTGGCTGAGAAGACTGAGTAGGAAAATCTATGCAAGTTGGAGTTCTGGGAAGAGGGAGGTGGAACGGACAGGTAGGTGTCCCTGAAGAGGTGACAGAACATAGTCTGATCCCTCTTTCCTGGTGGGTGGGCAGTTGGGATGACATTTTTCAGCGGGTTGTTTGACCTTGCTTAGCTACCAGGGTGGCTTGTCCAGGTGATGTTCTTAGACAAGGAGGCAGAAAACTCATGTTCCACAGTCTGAAGGGCCCATGATGAGAGAGGGAGACGATAAATCTTAAGTCAAAGGAAGTAGGGCTGGGGCTGACTAGATATGAGAGAAATGTTGTAAGCAGAGACAGGACAGAGAAGGTGACAACAAGGTTGGGGCCTAACAAAATAATTCACACTTCTGAAATGCTTTAATTATATAAGATAGTTAATTAGTCAATTAAATGCTGTCACGTGGTTTTCCCACATATAATATACCATTTAAATCCTTTTAGAGATGCCAAGTAAGTCATTTTCGAACTAGAGCAGTGTATTCTGGGTTATAGTTCCAGAAGAGAAAGAGTCCATCATGGTGGGAATCACAGCAGCAAGCAATTGGCCTGGTGGCGGGAGCGGGAAGCTGAGGGATTATATCTGAGTGGCAAACAAAAATCAGAGAGCGCGAACTGGTAGCAGCATGTAGCTATAGAACCTCAAAGTCCATCCCTAGTGACATGTTTCCACCAGCATGGCTCCAACAGCGCACCCATCTGGCAAACAAGTGTTCAGACACCCTATTCTGTTGGGGACATTGCTCATTTAAACCACTGTAAGCAGTTTTGCAATGTGGTTTGTACATACAAAGAGCAATGCTAAAGAGCATATGTAGAAGCCCAATAGTGAGCGCGCTAATAGCGAAAGAAGCGTTATATTTGGAGATGATTCCCCAGTGATGCAAGTATGAAGTAACAAAGACCTGGGTGGAAGGAGGATTGGAATGGCCATAACAAAGTTATCAAAAAAAAAAAAAAAAAGGTGGTCAGGGATGACTATGAAGAGAGAGAGAGAGAGATTGAGCTTTTAGAAGTTTATTTTTAGTTACGTTTAAAACGTTTTTATGCACTGTTGTGTGAGAGGCTACCCTAGGTCTTGTCATTTTGTATTGTCTGCAGGTGTTGGATTTCTGTGTGTGTGTGTGTGTGTGTGTGTGTGTGTGTGTGTGTGTGTCAGAGGTGGGGGGGGTGTTTGATTGTTTATGATCTGCACCTGAGGAGTTCTGAATCAATAAAACACCTGAGCTCAGACGTTTGTGGTTCCACTGTGAATATGGCACTGGCCATGACAGTGATTCCCTCTGCTGAGGTCTGGCAGGGTTTGTAGTTATGAAATATGCCTCCTTATCTTTCTTGCTGAGCCTCCCCGGAGGTGAGCTACTACAAGGTATACAGTGAGCTGAAAATTTTCAGAGGTTTTCACCCTGGGAGATTTGTAAATGAGAGGAAAGTAAGGAGTTATTTCTTCTATGGACATTACCTTTTGTAGCTTCATGTGTGACTGTGAAAAGGCTTTGTCCGCTGTGAACAGAACTAGCCCAGATGGCAAGGGCCTGCTGGGAAAGGAATTAATTGATGTCACAGCTTTGAACAATCTGCTGTTTACATGAGTACTTAAGGCATGCTACCACCCAGAACAGTGGTTGGATCGATTCCCTGACTATTGTAACTCTTAACAGTAGAACATGTTAGTCATTTTTTGAAGAGGGCACAATTCCAAGGGACAGAAACCTTTCAGGAATAGTAACTCTAAAATATCATGCTTGGCAATGTGTAGGGAAGAATGTATGAAGCTTAAATATTGAATCTGTCCACTTAGCCACATTGAAAGTGGAACCACCCAGTTTGTTCATCTCCTCTTATGGATAAACATCATGCAAATTATTCTTAAGTATTTTGATCTCCACTGGCCACAAGAACAAAATACCTAATAAAACAAGTAGTTTATGTTTAACAAATGCATTTCTCACAGTACTAGAGGCTAAGAAATCCAAGGTCCCAACAGGTTTGGTGTCTGTTGGGAACTTGTTTCTGTTTCTCTGACTTAAAGACATCCATCTTTTTGCTGTAACTTCATTCAGAAGTTACTACTCTTTGGGGCCTCTTTGTATAAAGAAATTAGTCTTATTCAAGAGGGTTTGCCTTCAGAATCTGCACATCTTCTAAGTAACCCCCCTCCTAAGACCATCTCACTGGCGATTGAATGTCAACATCTGGATTTTGAGGCATATGCATTTTCAGACAGGAACAGTGTGATTGGAGTAATCAGTACATTTCTTCCATTTTCTGATTTGCTTTGCTTATATGGCAGTGGCAGGGAAGGGAAACTCAGAGTCTGTAGAAACACCGGGATCTTTTGCTATCTCAAACAATGCCATGTTGCCTGTAACTCTGTGCTATCGCCCAAAACATTCGAGACATTCCTTAAGCCAAGATTTCAAAGTGCTCTCATGCATTGGCAATCAGTCGTTCTGCTGTGCCTAAGCTGGTTTCACCCTTGAAAAGAGAGAGGCAAGCAGGATGGCTTGGAATGGAAAGAAAGAGAGAGAAAGGAAGACACACTAAGACTCACTTATACAACCTCTATATAACTGTAGAGACTGATGGGAAATGTGTTCTGAAAGTTCTCCAGTGTCCTGGGAAGGGTACCTTTCTGTGAAACATGGATGCTGCATAGACTTTGAGAGCAATCAGCCTGACATTGTAATAAGTATAAGAGACTATGAAGTTTTATTTTAACATTAAAAGAACAGCAGATCCAATTCCAATTGTAAATACTCATCAAAAAATAAAGTCTAATGTAATCATCTATATGCTGTAAGAATTTACAGCAAAGAAAGGACAATTTATGAGAGGGAGTCTGGGTAAGACATAGCCAAAATATAATTCAAGGTTTCATTCATTCAAGCAATATTTATACATCATCTACAACACAGGCATAGAATTAAGATGCAGCAATTAATAAATCAGGGCAAGTCTCCCTGGTGCATTGCTTGCAGAAATGGGCACCAGGTGTTACTTCTATGTGTCCTCTTCTCTACAGAGTGATTTCCAGCACCTACCATGGTATGGAGGCTGTAGAAAATTACTAAGAGAATAGATGTTTAAGGATTGACAAAACACATGTCCATAAATAAGTATACAAAGTAGTATATATGTTTTACAAAAAGATATAGGAGATACTTTCTTGCACCTTGAATCTTGGCTGCTCCTGTTACTTGGGACAGAATCGATAATGGTGTCATTTATGATCGTGTACCTCAAGAAGTCATTTACTTTTTGAATTTCTCCTTTGTAACCCTATCCAGCTATCATGAGATCAAACTTGTCCTTGCTTACTGGAAGTTGAGAGACTAGATGGAGAAGAGGTGTCATCTCAGGTAAGTCTATCCTGGACCAACTGTGTTTCAGTTGACGAATCAACTTAGTGTAATCACAAGTGTGAGCACAGGCAAGATGGTACATTTCTCAAAGCCTCATTTAAAGAAACAGAAAACTAAGTAAGTGTTATTTTAAGGTGTTAATTTTTTTTTTGGCCATACTGAAAAAGTTAACCTATACAATTTCAGACCTTGAGGGTTTACATTCTAGGGAGAAGAAAGCAAATAACAATAATAAAACCACAGTAGACATATTAAGACAATTCTGGAAAAAAATTATACTAGAATCAAATATCAGAGGGAGCTGGGATAGAGGGGAAGGAAGTTGCTATTTTTTTAGGGGTGTCTTGTTAAAGTCAACAGGTGTGGGATTTTGAGGCTTGGTGAAGTGATAACTTACATAAGGGTTGTGAAATCTTAGATGGTTTATTGTGGAAACTACGAATGGTTAGTGTCTAATAAATGCCGATAAACCATAGAATTGGAGATTTCTATGCTCAGATTTTAGGGATCCTCATTCCTGCTAGTAAATAAAAATAAACATTTATACTGAAAATATAAACATTTATATTGAAATTGCTAAGCAGTTCCTCTAACCCTGATATATACTCCACAGTGTTGAAAAGGAAAAAAAAAATTGCCCTGCCAATGGAGGCACCTGGGTTTAGCTTCCTGTCACGCTCAGCATTTCACTTTCAGTATAATGTATAATTTCATTCTGAGTACAGCTTTATTGAGGTATAATTTGCATACTTTATAATAACGTCTAATGTATATGATTCAAAGGTTTTCAGTACATTGACAGAACCACACAGCAGCTATGACACGTAGGACGTTTTTACGGCCTCCAAAATTATCTTTGCCCTCGCTTAGATTGGCACCCTACTTCTCAACAATCCCTGAACTTTAGCAACTGTTAATCTCTTTTCTGTTCCTGTAAGCTTTTCCATTCTGTCTGTTTCATACAAATGGGATCCCTGTCCTGTGCCTGGAAGTATTCAGCCTGATGATTTAAAGGGCCACTCATGCTCTGACAGATTTAGGTACTTTACCTTTTATTTTCAAGAGTTATTTATTAGCATGTACTAGTTAAACAGGGTAAAGTGCTTCGTTGGGATAATTTCACACATACTTAGGGCATTTTAATCATGCTGACTTTAATCCTTTCCTATCCCTTCCCCACTGTGATACCCTCTTTTCTGCCGGAAGTACCTCTTAATTCAGAAGGTTTGTTTACATTTCTAATTTCATTAACGATCAATAAAGTGGCTACTTTTTGAGATGACAATTTTTTAGTTTATTTGAATATTCAATTTGCAGCATAGATATATTTATTTTGGTGGGTTCCCTGTATGCTTAATAAATTAGAGGCTTTTTAGCAAGGCACAAACCCATCACTACTAAAAGTAAAAAGTGTTAAGTTTCTGATTGTAAAGAGTTTTTACTCTTAGAGACTCTAATAATAAAATCTAACTGTATATAACACAACCTTTTTCAAAATATCTAAAGCTTAGTTTACAGAGCAATAGATTTCCATACATACTTCATCTTGGCTGTGTCCCTGGCTGGAACCCCTGTCTCTCCTCTCTGTGACCCCCTTTGTCCACATGTTGTTTTACCCCAGTACTCTTCTCTTCCATTCTGTTCTGTTGTCCTAAGGCTCTTTTGTCTAAGGACTCCTTGCCCTAAGGCTGCCTTTGTCTCTGGTCTGGTGATTCTCTATCTAAATTCCTGGCCTTTGCTGGTATTTATTCCATCTGCATATGCATATTTAACAGTCAGTGAGTGGGATCTGCTTATGAGCCGGAACATGCAGGATTTGCCTTTCTGAACTTAAGTGGCCACCTTTAACGTGCTTTCTAGTTCTACCCATTTTCCTGAAAATGTCATAATTTTATTTTTATGGTTGAATAAAATGCCACACACACACACACACACACACACACACGCACACACACACACACACACACGCACACACACACGCACACACATGCACACACACGCACACACACGCACACACACATGCACACACACGCACACACACGCACACACACACGCACACACACGCACACACACACGCACACACACACACACTCACACACACTCACACACACACGCACACACATGCACACACACGCACACACACGCACACACACGCACACACACGCACACACATACACACACACACTCACACACACACGCACACACACACGCACACACACACGCACACACATGCACACACACGCACACACACGCACACACACGCACACACACGCACACACATACACACACACACTCACACACACACGCACACACACACGCACACACATGCACACACACGCACACACACGCACACACAGGCACACACAGGCACACACACACACACACACGCACACACGCAGCATTTTCAGTACCACTGGTCTACTGATGAACATCTGAATATTTAGGCTCAGTCCATCTCTCTGCTACTGAAAAGACAGCAGTGGTGAACATGGATGTACAAATATCTCAGTGATAGGATGCAGAGTCTTTTGGGTATATGTCCTTTTATTTTATTTATTTTTTGTTGTCAAATAATATGCCACTTAAAGATATACCAGATTTTATTTATTCATCAATCTGTTGATGATAATTGGGATTATTTCTCTTTGTTGGCTATTACAAATAATATTGCTGTAAACTGTATTGTGAATTTATGTGTGGGAGCATATTACTGTTAATCTTGGCTGAATGTATAATTGTTGCAAGAGCATTGTGATGGTTGGAGACACTTAACCACTTTTGCTTCTTGTTCGTAATGGTTCTCACAGGGGTTACCTTAAGCCGCTACAGAGAAATGTGAGGGCTAATGTATTTGAACTGCCAAAAAACAGCAATAAAAATCGTAAAATGTGGAGAAATGGTATTTCTTTTTGATTGTCTTTCAGTTATGACAGGGTTCTTTAAATTTTGAGGACTTTTGAAACTGTAGAATTAATGTATTATTTGTCTGGACCATGTTGAATGAATCCATCTTAGCGTGCATGTGTGTGTAGAGTTGACACTATAGTTCTTGCTTTTGCAATTTTGAGAAAATATTAATGCTGAATTTATTTAATTGTTTGCTTCTTAGTTTGCATTTTGGTTTTGATGATACATTATTTGGCAGTATTGTAATTTAATTTAATCTAATTGGCATGAATTTCTGACATTGTATTACTACCTTGGTGGATTTTTTTTGTTGTCTAACTGTATTCATGATGCTTGATTTAATATTAGTCTTCCCTTTTCAATCATACTTTGATAACATCTAGATTGTTAATGATGGGATAGTGGCTTGATCAATTTTTTTCATGAATATTTACATATTCATACATACATGACTTATAATTTGACTTATTTGGATATACCTTTATAAAGTGTGTTCTTAACAAGATAGTTTTCATGTTATAAATAAGCTGTATAGCCATGATTCTGTGATTCTCAGCTGGGGGCATTTGGCAATGTCTGGGGTCTTCATTGTTACAGTTGGGGAGGGGCTACTGGCATTCCTTGGGTACAGGTGGCTGAAATGGCCTCTCAAACAAAGAACTGCCTTGTTCAAAGTTTCAAAAGTGCTCATGTTTAAGAATTTCTCTGGAGAAATGGGTATGTGACCTCTCTCAAGTTCCAGAGCAAAAACTTTCTGAGGCGCTTTTCTAGCTAGCAAAGGAGAAATGCCTGCACGCAGGAAGACTCACAGAATACTGATGCCGTAGCTTTTTTACTTAGTTCCAATAATGCTTTCTAGTTTTTGCAGAAGCTTTTATGCTTAGCATCTTGTATAATTCCTGTGTTATTACTGAGATGCAGGAATGGAAGATTTTTTTAAATGCATTTACCTTTTTACAGATGGAAAATTTCACAGGGAGCTTCAGCGATTGCCCTGTTACATGACTGATTAGTGATCGCAGCTCTCAGGCTGGCTGCAGAGGCAGAACTGAGAGGCTGATTTTTTATGTTCTTAGGAGAAAAGTGGGCTGCTCCACCCCGAGTGCAGAACATGATGTACTATCCTCTCTGCCTCTTGTCACCACAGTTAAAGGAGAATCCCAGAAGAATCTCAGCATTCTATCACTAAACAGTGAATATCATATCGACATTTTAATTAAAATCTCACCTCCGAGTCATCATTTCTTCACTGATATAAAATTGAATTAACTTATGTTAACCTGAAATTTACATTAATTTACATGTAAGGGCCGTGCGTCTCAACGACGCTGTGGATTCTAACGGAGCTCTGGTGAGACTGAGACACCACAAGGAGTGTGAACTTTCTGTGTGTCTCCTCTGCAAGCTTCAGGTCATATCTCCTCTTGTTGCAATAATTGAGTTTATGACAGAATGCCATTAGTCAGGACAGAAATTTAATGAGAATTGAACATGAACTGGTGCTTGGTAATAGTAGCTTTAATCTAGGCTAATGGTGTCAGTCACATTCAATGAACCTGGAGCAGATTCTACTGGCTCATCCTTCCAAAATTCATTCTTACTGCACTGGTACTTTTTTTTTTTTTTTTGTCTAGAAAAAACATCTTTGAGCTATAACTTAGAAATTATTGATATTATGAAATAGTATCTTCTGTTTTATTGGTTGAGAAATTAATTGTAAATGAAACACAGCTGTATTTATTTACATCTCTACATACTTGTATTTAAACGCATTCCAATAAAATTTACCAACCTTTGAAAAGGAATGTACCTTATACACCTGTGAAGATTTCCTGAAATTTAGCACTGGCAGGGGCTACAGAGAACCTTCAGTTGATCAGCCTACAGCACAAGCAGACCTGAGTTTGGTCAATCCCTGTAACATAAACTTGCTCCTGTAAAAACAGTGTTTAGAGGGCAGAGATCGGAAGATCCAGAAGCCTGTTGGCCAGCAGCTCTGCCCAATCAGTGTGCTTCAGTTTTGGTGAGACCCTGTTTCTTAAAATAATAATAATAACCAAAGGAAAATAAAATAAAGATAGAGGTGCATCAAAGATCAAAGAAAGTAGAAATCAACCCCTGGTCTCAACCTTCAGACATGCATGCCCATACCCACGTGTGCACATCCTCAGGTACAGGTACATACACCATATACAACACATCATCACACACAAAATAAACTCAACCTTTACAGAGAGGAGTACAGGTTTTTGTATTAGTTACTTTTGTCATCACTGTGGCTGAATACCTGTCTAGAAGCAGCTTAAGAGAGGAAGGATCCATTTTGGATCACACACAGAGGGGGCATAAGTCCATCATGAGAGGGAAAGTATGACTATGGGACCAATTCATCTGCAGCAATGGGAACATGAGAGTGTTAGCTCACTTCCTAGTGGGTAAAGAACCACAATCAGACAGGAAGCAGAGCTGGACTATGAACATTAAGACCAACTTTTATGGACCCATTTTCTCCAGCAAGGCCCCAGCTACTAATGGCTGCACATCCTTCCTAAATAGCTCCCTAGCTGGGAACCATGTCTTCAAACATATGAACCTGGGCGCACATCACATTTTATCCAAAAGACATTTCTTCTCAACAGAGTTAGTGAGTTCCACCAGTTGTCTGACCTTGATAACTGGGGGGTCAGAGAGGTTTCATTTATGTTTTCTGAAGCTTGACAATTATGTTGAAGATCCTAGAAATGTAGAAGTTTGCTGCCACTGGGGTGTCTCAGCAAGAGAGACAAGGAGGCATTCTCATATGTGCAAACTCTGCCAGACCTCAGCAGAGGGAGCCATTGTCATGGCCAGTGCCAACCTGGACAGTGGAACCCTGAGCATCTGAGCTCAGGTGTTTTTATTGATCCAGAACTCCTCAGGTGTGCTACTGATAGCACGTGCAGATCATTAGCAATCAAACATCCCCCACAGAAATCCAACACCGGCAGACAATACAAAACACCAAGACCTAGGCAGCCTCTCACCCAACAGTTCACAAAACAATAGTTTAAACACAACTAAAAACAAGCATCTACAGCACAGAAATCCTGAGTTGGCTGTCGGGTGGGGAGTGATGACAAAGGCAGAGGCGAGGTTGAGTAACTAAGTAGGAATGAACTTGGTGATGGCTGCGCCGAAAGCTGAGAGAAGGGTCAGAGGACAAGAAAGTTAGGGGATGAAGCAAGACTACAGAAGTCTCTTTTTTCTCCTTTTCTTTTTTTCGAAATTTATTTAGTTCAACAGCCTCAAGGTGAGTTGTAAAGAGTTCCCATATTATCTGTGGACAGATTCAATTGAAAACGGTTGAATTATTTGCAAGTATCTGTAGTCTAGGAGTTGTTTTCAAACCTCATCCGTGTTCAGATTACCAAGAGAAATCGTAAACGTGCTTGGCCAGACTTGCACGTGGGTGCAGAATTAAGCTTGAGAAACCGCTTCTGCCACAGTAAAGCAGATAAACAGACAGCTCAGCGGGTGATTGTTAGTTCTTTGATGTTGCTGTGATAAACTGCCTTACAAAAGAGTACATTTTGCCTCACAAGTTGAGGCACATCACGGTGAGGAAATGAGAGCTGAGGGGCTGAGAGGCTGTCGGTCATGTGTGTCCGTGACACAGCCAGAGAGCAGAGGTCCTGTCTGGTTGATGGTTCATACTAACCACCACAGTGATTCTAAATACAGAAAACCAGGGTGATGGGGTGGTTGGAAATGACCCAGTGACATCACATGATGTCATCAGAGACGATGATGTGCCTTCTACTCGATGGTATGGCAGCTTTAGAGGTCTGGGACTTTATACCTGTTTTAAATGCAGAGCTTTACCTTTCATGTAATAACGAACAGGAAGAGGAAGCCAGCAACACTTCTGTCTTGGTATCCTCATCCCACGAAGCTAGGGAATCTGACAGCGATGAGGAAGGAAGTCACATAAAATAATAAGGAGTCATTGTACTAGAATGCCCTTGGGGATACTCTAGTCTAAGGTAGTTTGAACTCAGCATAAAGAGAAGCTAACTGGAAAACAGATTTTTAAACAAAACAGTAATCAATAATTAGGATGTCCAAAGTAATGCACCGGTGCGATTTTGTGACATTGGAGAGATAACTTTTAGGTATCCTAAGATAAATACTGTTCTCGTATAACCGGAATGAGGACTGTCAATGACAAAACACCTCACTGCTGAGAGTCAGGACACACACACACACACACACACACACACACATGCACACACTGCAGGATCACCCTTACAAAAGGAGAAAGATGGTTTAAACGTAGGTTTGTGAGTGATAAGCCACAATTTTAGCTACGTAGAGTGAAGACGAGGTTTGGTCCATATAATGATTTAAGACTACATTGAGAATATTAACAAGGAGCTAGAACACAGCAGGGATGTTAAGAAGAAATCAACATTGAATATTTTGACACTAAGCATTTTTGATCTCCTTGTTGTCTTGAATATTGGTTAAACTTGTCTGTAATCAGCCTTCGTAGATGTAATCTATCCTAAGTGTGTGTGTGGGGGGGGATTAATTTGTCATCATTTAAATAGGAGTACCCTAGAATTGGGGGGGGAGGTATCTCACAACACATGTAGGAGTATCTGTAAAGGAGTTAGATGCTGAGACTGAGCACTGTGATGGGGGTGGGGGGGTTCTGTGGGGGGATAGCTGCCCTTGCTGCAGTATTCAAGTTGATAGATTTCTGTTAATGGGAAGTTGATTGGATTGTTCCTATCATGCATCAAATCTAATTGTTAAAGCCAAAAATGGAAAAATGTAAGCTTGTCTTAGCATTTTTATAAGAAATAATGTTTTTATTAATCATTTGAAAGATTCATATACTGTACTTCGATCATATTCAGCCCTCCTCTTCCAATTCCCCCATCTCCCCTGGTTCCCTTCCCACCCGATTTGTAAGCTCTCTCTCCATCCTCTTCTCTCCCTCTCTCTCTCAGTTCCTGATGGTCATTTGGATTCCTAAATTTATTTCTTATTCTTCAAGAATACCTCATATAACCATGCATACTCAACAAAGACGAGGACAGCAACACCAGCGAAGATTAGCTTGGTGGAGATGGAGCAAAGGGGAGATCGATGGTGGTTAATCTCCACCGTCAACTTGATTGAATGAAGAGACGCCCCGAGATTAGTATGGTGCATTTCTAGCTGTGTCTCTGAAGACATTTCCAGAAACAGTTTGATTAGATATGATAGATGGTTTAATACTAACCCACAGATGGATTGGGAACGTCACTAGGTAACCGTGGGGTTAGGTTGCTGGGAGTGTGGGAGGGGAGATGGGAGATATCCAAGCCCCTATCCTAGTGGCAGGTCTTCTCCCCGCCCCTTCCTCCTCTGCTTCTGACTGTAGGACGCGAGCAGCCCTGCTGCCCTAGGCTCTCTCTGTAATGCCCTTCCACTCATCACAGGCTAAGAGAGACTGAGCAGTCATGCTGTGAAACCTCTGGAAACTTCTGGAACATGAGCCAAAATAAATCCATCTTCCTTTTTGTTTTTTAGCATTCATCTATCTCGGTGGGTGGGACAGGGGGTGAGCATGCCGCAGTATTTTGGGGAGTCCGTTATTTCCTTTCACCAAATGCAGGTCATCAGTCATGGTGGCAATTCCCTTTTCCTACTGTGCTATCTTGCTGCCACACACCTTTCCTCTAGACACTTTTCTCCAATACTGTGTCACAATGATGTAGACACCTACCACGTGGAATCTGTAATTAAAAAAAAAACTGACTTGAACAGTATGTGTGAAAAATAGCCTCCCAAGAACAAACTGGTGAGCAGTGACTTAAAGACAGATACTCTGTTAACTCTTGAAAAGGCACCGCCAAATGACACAATTGCATGAAAAGGTAATGATGCTTTAAAAATAAAAAGAGAGTCTGGAAAGATGGCTCCGTGGGCGAAGGTATTTGCTGCCAAGCCTGATGACCTGAACGTGATCCCTGAAACTCACATGCGGGAAGGTGAGAACCGACTCCTGCGAGTTAGCTTTGCCTTTCCAGAAGGTTCTATAAATCAGATCATAAAATATGTATTAGTGTTTTAGGTATGGTTTCTTTCACTTTGTAGAATTTATTAAGGAATATCACGCTGTTTCGTGAGTTAATAATACATTCACTTTTATAGGGAAGTTTACGTGCATTTCCCTTTTCCCTGCGCTTGTAAAGCAGCTGGCTCATCCACTCCCTGGTGGAAGAGCAAAAAGTGAGTCTCTTGATTGTGACAGTTACAGATACAGCTTATACTAATAGACATGTACAGGTTATTATGTGAACATAAATTCGAACGCCTCTCCGGCAAACAGTTAAGACTACGGCTCCCATGGTAGATACACATTGAACTTTCTAAGACACTGCAAAGCATTTGAGAACCTGCTTGCACATTTCCCTGTATCTCAGGGTATCAGAGTGCTGGCTCTTCTGTGTTCTTATTGATTGTCACGTGCTCAGTAATTTTGTTAGCTTGTTTGAGGTCTCAAATGTGAAATTGTATGACGTTTCGGCTTTAATTCATGTTTTCACGGTTGCTGATGGTACTCAGCATCTGTTCATAATCGGCATCAAAGGTTAGCATTACATGGCACCTTTTTAATATGCTCACATGCTTTTTTCCCTTTTAAAACTAATAATGGGCGAATTACATTGTTTCACTGTTAAAATGTTAACCGTTTGAGTATTTCCAGGATAAAACCCACTTGGTTATGAAGCTTAACACTTTTTATGTATTTCTTAGTTCGATACATTTGCTTCTATTTTTTGAAACGTAGGTGACTATGTTCATGAAAGCTATTCCTCTGTACCTTTTTGTGGTTCTACTTGGCAGTTTTGTATGAGAGCATGCTAAAGATTGGATTTGAGATGCGAGCTAACAGGAAAACTGGTGTTGAGAAGTGGCCATGGCTGTCACCACATGGGATTCAGAAGTTCTTTGAGCTAATCTACGGGAGGAATTCAGAAGAGTACAGGGAAGCCGACTCTTCAAGAACGCAGCAGACAGATCTTAATGGTGGTTCTGATGGGAACAGAAAGCCAGGGTGACTGACTTTCCAGTGGGGCTCATCAATATTCAGATGGGAATGGGGCTCTTTAGGGACTTGGAGAAGAGACCAAAGCCAATGTATTCAGGTCAAGTTTTCCACATTTGTCTGTGCTCTGGGATATTACTAAGAGATCGAGTTAAGAGGTGAAGTTCTAATTAATCTGAAAGAGGGAATTTCAAGGAAGCACAGCATTCTGACTGTGGAATGGGTATTGATGGTCACTTTTAACTTTGAAAAACTTGAACCTTGGTGCGAAAAGCAATGTGTTTGCAGCTGGGGCCAAGGTAGGCAGGGTAGCCGGAGATCAGTGTGCTATTATGAAGTCAAGTACTTTGCCCTAGGACAGCAGGTAAGATGACCAGGAAGCATCTCAGGAATTGTGCAGAACCCACTGATTACAGGCTCAAGAGTATGAAAGAGTAAACAAAAAATGTCCCTGGGAAGAAAGCACCGTGATATCTTTCTTCTACATGGAGCCTAGGGT
>JAMJFZ010001230.1:12312500-12417500 GCA_026225945.1 Cricetomys ansorgei | reverse complement strand
ATCTGTCATCCGCGGTGACTTGACTTTAAACGTCCCAAGAACAGAGTCCGCACCCTTTACCTCACCGTTCCACTCCAGTGCATTTTCTGTTGCTCAAGATGATTGGACATCATAGATTTTTCTTGGATTAATAGATAAATAAATTGATTATTAATTTGGTGTAGCAGATTCACCTCCTGAAAAGTTGCTATGTGCTCTCTTTTTCCCTCATAGCAGCTTCGTCAGGGGGAAGGGCATGAGTCTTTGAGGTCTCAGGATGGGGTCTAGCATCTCAGTTTTCCTTACCAACCAAAGGTATTCTAATTCAGTGATTCTTGTAAGACTGGTGTGGAATTTCCAAAGGAAAAAAGCCACTAAAAAGACATTTGTGCTAGTTTTTGTTTTGTTTTTTAAAACAAGTAGGCCTGATTTTCTCAAAAGGGAATATAAGGAGCCAATCTGAGTTTGTAGTGTGGAAAGGAGAAAAATTATGTAAGTTGGGTTTTATCTCTCAGGAGTGAGAAGGGGAAATGCTGGAAATCTCCTGGGAAGTAGGAGCAGAACTCAGATGCTGCAGCTTTGAAGGTCAGGGGCCCAGAGGATAACTCAGAGGACAGCACTATGGCTGTAGGCTGGCAAGCCCATCAGCAAATACAGCTTGTTGGCTCCGGACACAGATGGCACAAGAGCTTGAACAGATGGAGAGAGATGAGCACTTCACAATAGCATGGTGTGGCTTCCAAGAGTGAACAGTAATGGTGGCAGCCATGGGCCAAAGCTCCTTCCTGATCAAGAACGGGAAGGTTGGGAGGTCAGTTACCCATATTTCTAGTTATCTTGGCAATTCCAGACATAACAAAGATTCCAAACAAATGGCTCAGTCTACCTGGCAATTTTAGTGAGGTGAGACTTTGAGCTACCCTTAATTGATTTGAAGACAACTGAAGGGTATACTGTAACATGATTTCTGTTTGTCTTGGAAATGCATACCTCATCTAATTATTGCTTTGTGACTGGGCAGTTGTGGCACACGCCTTCAATCCCAGCACTCAGGAGGCAGAGGCAGGTGGATCTCTGTGAGTTCAAGGCCAGCCTGGTCTACAGAGTGAGTTCCAGGACAGCCAGAGTTACAACAGAGAAACCCTGTCTCAAAAAATCTAAAAAAAAAAAAAAAAATTGCTTTGTTTTCTGAAGTCACATCCATCAGGACCTCCCAAGGCCAGGAGGTTCATTCACAGATGTGTAGGGTATTTCATCTCCTACGGCATCTATTGGCAAGAGAAAACAGTTCTTAAAGACCAACATTTAATCTGGGAAGGCTGACGTTTCTGTAATGATTTTAAAAGTGTTGATGCCTTAAAATTATTATTGTGGCCTATGCTCTCTTTTCTGTATGTGAAGCAGTAGCTTGAATATATATGCTAGGCTGTGTGACCATTGCTATTGTAAGGCATAATTTTCACTAACAATGTGTGCTGGGCTGCGGGGGTGTTTGAGGAAGTATTTTGCCAAGCTTTACATTTAACTTAAAAAAAAAAAGAAAAACTATCTGAAGGGCAGGTTTTTGTTCTAGACCAGCTGTTTAGCTTAAGTTTAAATTGCTTTTAATTTCCTTGTTGAATATGTGCAAATTACATTTGGGGTGTGAAAGTAGTGGTGTGTAGGTGAAGAATTTTGGAGAGCATCCTTCGACAAAGTTTCTCTTGGTTTTGTGTTTATTCCTCCCCCGCTCCCTGACAATTAAATAAGACTCTCTTGCTGATTATAAAAGAGTTGACTGGAGCTTATAACGAGCAGGGTACAGCTGGGTTGCATTTGTTTTTCTCCTTTGCTTTCTCATAGGCATGGGCCAAGGCTCACACAGCTGGGTACCCTTACGCCTCTTTTATGTCCATGCAATGGTCTACCAGCCTAGAAGAAAAGCAAAACCATCGTCTTGGGAAATACTGGCCAGGCAGAAGCTTATTAATTCTTCAAATATTTTCAGAAACACAAGAAGAGTTCTGCCTGAGAGTGTGAAGGTGTCTCACCCAAGTCCAAGGATGAGAACAAGAACAGTCATAAATGTGTCTGACAGATTCTCCTTTATCTAGCACCAGCTAACACGAGTGATTCCAAGCTTACAAGCCAAGAAAAAAAAGAGGTTCCAGTGTGTCTAGATGACCCCACTCCCTTTAGACCTCTATGTAGTGATTCTCAACTTGGCCTTTTCCTTATAAGTTCATAACATAATTCCGTGAGCACCATTTTCTCTTTCAGACCTTATGTCCAAAGCAGGTACTCACAATTAGTACCCGCATGCTTGACGAGGCTTATCAGTTCCTGTAACCCTTGCCTTGTCTCTGGGAACAGTCTCTGATCACTTACCTCAACAGAAAGTAGACACTGATGCTAAAAGAGAGAGCAATTTCCCAAGTCCTGGGAGGGTGGGATGTAAATATTGGAACTGCTCTGAGTTTATAGTTCTTTTCAGGTTGATTCTTGGACAATTTTACAAAGATTCTTAATATTGGTTGGAGTCTAGTTTCCAAGACGGAATGTTGAGTTCTTGAACCTGGATCTTCCCAACTTTAATAGAATGAAAAGGGCATTGATTATCAGAATGGACTCAACTATATTGGCTCTCTCTGGTTTATCAGGAGAGAAATGGTTGCTCAGTGAGTTTCAGTTGAATTATTGTTTCCAGGTCAACTTACGATTTTGACTAGGGCCTGAAGAAAAAAGCCGTCAAATTGTACCAGTCCATTGTAGGAGCTATTGGTTGAGCAGAGCTTAGTCTGTGTTCCCTGTAAGTAGGACAAATGGGTAGACCACAGAATATCAACTGACTTGAAGGGATATAGAAACATTATGTGTACCTACCCTTGGGGCATAGGGTTTTCTGAGCTGTTCAGATGTTCTGGCATCTAGAAAGGTCAGACGCCAATACATAGTTTATTGGTAAGCAGTGATGTCTCTATGCAAACTTTACTTCTTAAAATGTATTACTTTCCTGATTATTTTTCTTTTCAATGAATTTGTGTTCCTGTGTGTGTGTGTGTGTGTGTGTGTGTGTATACATGTGCTTGCTATGGTGTATATATGTAGGTCAAAGATCCCTTCTCTCTCTCCTTCTACCATGTGGATACTTGGAATTGAATTCAAGCTGTCCCCTTTATCTTTATTTTTAGAAGCGGTAAAGTTACAAGTATGAAGTAACTAAAATAGTGACAAATATTCTTTTGTAAAGAAATGCTTGTTATAGAGCCTTTTAATTAGTGACTATACAAGTAAAACAAAACTATAAACAAATAGAAAGAAATACAGGCTACCAGGTGAAATATGAAAATCATTGATTATTTTGCATTATTACACAGAAGGCTTAAAGTGTTAACACGCAATACAGCCTTCCTCACTTGGTTAAGCTGATCCAAACTGGTTTGTTGGATTTGCCTCAGATCATCAAAAGCAGACTCTTCTAAATGGCTGGCGTTCTGGTCTAATTGAGAAAAATCACCAATGGGCATTGGGCTTATTGAGAGAAGTGTGGATTTAGAAAGAGAATCTTGTGGATAAAGAGTGACGTGTGAGTTTTATCATTCAGAACAGTTGCACAACCTTGAAGGGTGCTTCATTAGTCTTAATAGAGTATTTTGAGTTGCCAGGAGGTAAGGTACCTGGAATCTTGAGACTTACTGCTTAGGACTCAAATTTTAAACAGGCACATTTGAGAGGATTTAAATGCTTGGTTCTTGAAAGTATGAGGCGAATTGTGAAGAATTAGATAACTACTCTTCAGATTGTTTTAGTATCAAGTTTGCAGGACTTATCTAACTGTAGACTAAGTTCAGTAGACTTGGAGAGATTAGAAGTTCTGAATGTTTTATTTAATGTTTATTGGTTTCACACCTGCATGCAAAACACTAAAGTTTTCACATTTTAAGTTCTAAAATGGCTCAAAAAAGGCAGGCACACACGGAAGACAAAAAAATAAAATAAAATTCTGTTCTGCTTAATAAAGAAGACAGTGCATATACTCAAGGTATAGCTCTACTTCCTATCCATAGAAAACAGGACCAACAGAACTCTTCCTTTCCGTATCTGCTCTCGGTGGACCGTTCTCATTATTAGTTCTCATAAGCATGTGCTCTGTTCAGGGTTATTAAACATGACCAAGAGAACAAAGTACTGATGCTCTCATCCCGTCCGTGTTTACCACGGTCGAGTGGACTGGGAAAATAATGAGGTATAAAAGTCAGAACCGTGCATCAGGGAAGCCACACGGCATGGCGGTACGAAGCTTCTGTGGTGGCTCGCACTGTAATGAAAGTCTGCAGACATTTCGTTATGTTTTGCTTGTGAATGGAAAAGTTTAACAATGATTCAGCATTCAAGTCACAGTTCTAATCTAGAGATAACATTTTTACTTCAAGTGTATAAGCCTCGTAGAAAGTTAAAAGCCGGGTCTAAAATTAGGAAATGAATCTTTAGGCATGTACACACAAAACAGACCAACCAAGCTTACACCTAACAAGTCCCGGGTTCCTGCCTGCGCTTTTTATTTTTAATATGCCTCAGGGTGTGGGAGACTCCTTGACGACCTGGATGTTTCTCAGACAGCAGCTGAGCGGTGAACGGACCACTGTCGTGTGGACACTTCTCGACTGGATGGTCTCTCGTTATATCTGAGTAAAGCATGTGATCGCGAAAGAGAATGTGTGAACACAGATTATAAAAAAGAATTTTTGAGGGACGTACACTCCAGCAAAAAAAAAAAAAAAAAAAAAAAGAAAAGAAAAAAGAAAAGGAGAAAAAGCATAAAACATCAAACCAACCAGCGGGAGAACTGTATAAAGACTTAGAAACATCAAGATGGCAAAGCAAGTCAACTGGGTTTTGGTTTTGCGCTGCCCTGTTCTAGGCTATGGCAGCAAAGGAGCAAAAGCTGCATGCCATCTGGAGATACTTAGGATTTTCTTACCCAAAGCCATGCTTTCTCTAGAGCAGGTTAGCCAAACATTCACGTGTCGCGTGCGTCAGACCAGCTAAACCCAAAGTCTGAGTTGGAAGCAAAGAAATGACAAGTATTCATTGAATTGAAAGTTTGATTCGTATCTAATTTTGTTTAGATTTTTTATTCCTTTATTTTTGAGATCATAATATTGTTTTTCCCCTCCCGTTCCTCCCACCAAACCTTACATATCCCCCTTCTTGCTTTCTTTCGAATTCTCCGCCTCTCTATCATTAGTTGTAGTTACTGCATGTGTATGTATACACAAGTGTATTCCTACGTATAATCTGCTCAGTCTGTGATGTTGCTTTCATGTTCTCAGGAGTGACCATTTGATACTGGATAACCAATTAGTGACTTTCCGCTGGGGAAAACTGTTTTTCCTGCTCTTGGTATTCCTTCATTGCCTCTAGTTCTTTGTGTAATGCTGAGGCCTCATGTCTTTTGCCCATCTACTTTGGTATGTCTATTGTGATTATCCTTAATTTTATCAGACAAAATTGGAGCTCTAAAGTGGTAATGAGATTCCTCCTCATCACACTGTTGTCTTCACGGGTTTCTAGTACTGCTAATCAGTGACTTACCCTTTAGAAATACACAAACGCTGTCTCTGAAGTATGTTTTGGATGAGAATAGATGATGGAGTTAAATCCTAAATTCTTGGTCAGGAACATTCATCGTTGAAGGGTTACCCCAGTGACATTATGTCTAGGATGTAGGGATGTAAATAGTATCATGAGTTCAGGGCTATCCCCCACTTTCTCTTCTATCTGCTTCAATGTATCTGGTCTTATTAATCTATAAGGAGTTGAGTTTTGCACAACATGATAATCATGGGTCTATTTGCATTCCCCCTACATGCAGACATCCAGTTTGACCAGCATCATTTGTTGAAGATACTGTCTTTTTCCCCCCCACTGTGTATTTCTGGCTTCTTTACAAAACAAACAAACAAACAAACAAACAAAAAACCCAGGTGTCCATGGGTATGTGCCTTTATTTCTAGGTCTTTAATTTGATTTCATCGATCAGCACATTTGCTTTTGTGCCAATTCCATGCTGTTTTTATTACTACAATTCTGTAGTATAATTTGAAGTCAGGGATAGTGGTACTTCCTGATGCTTTTCTATTATTCAGGATTGTTTTTAAACTATCCTGGGGTTTTTGTTTTTCATACAAAGTTGAGAATTGTCCTTTCAAGATCTGTGGAGGATTGTGTTGGAACTTCGATGAGGATCACATAGACTCTGCTCTTGATTGGATGGCCATTTTTATTGTACTAACCCTACTGATTCATGAAGTTTGATATCCATTTTCTCTTGACATCAAGTTTGGTGTAACAAGACTGGACTGCTTAGAAATCCTATGGCTTTTTTGGTACTTCTTCTGAGTGGAATACAGAGCACCAAGGACTAACAGATAGTTTTCTGTGTGATGCCAGCTGGCTTTTTCTTAGTCACAGAGTGGTTTGAGAGAGGAAATGTCTGTCATGAGACAGAGATCCAAAGAAAATGAATCAGGAAGAAAGTACCATAGCCTAGAATCTTTATGGAGAAAGGATTGGCTCGTTAGAGTGACAAGTTCTAATAGTTTATTATTCTTGGCCATTTCAGTTAATTTATGTAATGTTGATTAGGGCTGGTGCATTAGTAGTGTACATTATTGTCAAAGAAAATATTAAATGAGCTGGGCTTCATCTGTGCTCCTGCCCATGAATGATTTATGCTGCCAGCAATCCATCAATTATCTCTCATTTGGGAGTGTCTACCTTAGAGGGCATATGAATATGATCTAATTGATCAAATTAGAAGTGACACTTGAGTAGGAGAAATAGAAATTGTTTGAAACTTGCCCTACTGTGTCGTTGGCAAATGAGCTCTCAGCGATTAGATTGATCTGGACCTTTACTGGGCCAAACAGCAGCTGTGGGTCAGGTCCCTTACATTTGATCTCAGTTGCACATTTGTGGACAGAGGACAAGCACTACACTTTTCTTTTTCTCAAGATGTCGAGGATTTAGTAACAGAACAAACATAATATTTATTCACCATCTACCGTCAGAAAAAAAATGGCAAAGTATAAAATGTAATAGCTTTTATTCTCCAAAATGGCAGAGTGGCGTGCAACAAATAATCCGCTCAAGCTCCAAAGTTAATGATAATTAAGGTCACCTATTAAGCATTTCCTACAGCAGATAATATGTGAAACATCTTCGACACACTGTTTCATTTAATCTTTACAAAGAACCTAGGAATGAGGAAACCAACACTAACAGAGAAATCTGCCCAAGGAAGACGGCGGGGACAAGCCTCTCTTTTTGAGAGTCTGCCCTGCCTTTGCCTATGGAATGTAACTCAGATAGCTGCCAGCCGTTCCTCGTTTTGAACTTCCTTCAAACCAACATCACTGCCTTGGGTCAGCAGTAAGAGGGTTTTGAAAACAGTTTTCCTTTTAAAAATCAATTCTTTGAGAGTTTCACAGAACGTGATTGGATCGTATTCACACCACCCATGGCTCTTCCCAGATCCACTCCCTCTTTTTACTACAAACCCAACTTTGTGTCCTCCTTTCAAAAAAATCCTCCAAGACCAATTCGTGCTGCCTAAATATTCTTTTATGTGTGGTCTTCCATTAGAGAGCGGTCAACTTGACAGGGGCTGCACACTTGGGGGCTATTCCTCTCCCAGCAATAGACAATTGCAATAGACAGGGGTCTGGTATGTCTTCAATGTACTGATTAAGGTTGTTTCACATATTAATCCAGAAGTAGGATGGCAGATCATATGATAGCTTTTTAGCTGTAGATTCATCAGATGTAGGCACTGATTCAGAGAAAAGGAGGTTTATTCTTTTGTCTAATTCAATTCCTGGTCCTTAGTCCTGCAGCCCTGGAGCATTTCAGCCTCTGTATAATCTAATCTTAAGCCTAGAACTGGAAGGCTTCAACCTCAAATTCTATACAATCTAGTACAGTTAAGGCTCTGTACAATCTATTAAACCTCTGTGACTAATTGCTGACTGAGCCACTCTGACTCGCTCCTTCTGAACTCTGACTCTTCTGGTTCGACTCACTCGTTGTTCTGGCTCAAACTCTTCTCCAAGCTGACTGGTTCAAACTGATCTTCTGAGCCTGCTTACTGTTTCTGACCACACTCTTTTGACTCTGGCTTTCTCTGGCTAATTCTCTGACTGCCTCCGACTAAACTGCTCTGCTTGACTTCAAACTGACTTACTCTTTCTGACTTATTCTGCTGAGCCACCTCTGTGTCTCTCCGGAGCGCTCATCTCTCCATACTGCCTCAGTCAGCCTCTCTGCTCCTCAGTCTTGTCCCTTGACACTAACTCCTTCTGAGCTCTGCCTCCTCTGTCTACTTCTACACTCTGTTTCTGTCTTAGGGATTAAGGGCTTAGACCACCACTGACTTCTGAATACTGGTATTAAAGGTATGTACCAACATTCCTAAAATGTTAGGAATTCTTTCTATATTCAATGTTAACCAACAGGCCTCTAGATGTGATTCCTTCATATAGACCACCTGGAATGTAGAACCTTCCTAGCTTTCAGTCAGGCATATTCCTCTACACAGTGTTTAGGAAGAGGGATTAAGATGTATACTGCTGGAACTGAAAGGATATTTTTATTTTATTGATGAAGAAATTGAAGCCCTGAGAGCTTAAATATCCTGGTCCTCACTATATAGGAAGAAATAGTTAAATTGGAACATTAAACTGTTCAGAATACGGACTTTTCAGAATAGTTTGGATTCTATCAAGGCTCTCTTTGTCAACACAGTGACAGAGTATTTATGTCTTGCAAATTAATGTGCTATATCCAAGAGTACGAGGGAGATGCATTTCTAGAAATGACTTCTCATCAAAGAAGACATCAGGGCCACCGCGGCAGCAGCAAGGGGTGTCTGTCCCTGGCTGGTGTTGCTGAAGGACTGTCAGACATGCTTCACCAGGGAGATGACATGACCCTTGGTCTAATTTAGGACTTCATGTCATTGTGTATGTGGAGGGAAATTACAGCTTGCTGCAGAGGTGGCAGCTCTGAGATCGGTGTGGGAGGGGACCAGAGCAAAACCTAGAGGAAAACTTCAATACGGCCATCCATTTCTTTACTTGTAAGGTCACCCTGATGTCAGAGATGACTTCAGTAAAGTTCCCAGATGTTTTTATTGGAACTGAACGGTGTCATGTTTTAGTCAGGCTGAGTTCCAATCCAGAAACCTGGTGTCCAGGTAGGAAGCAGTCATTTGCTGGACTGCCTCAAATGTTTAACCTTTGAGCAGGGTTAGAAGCATAGTATAGAAAGAGACTTACTGACACTGCAGAAAGGCCTGCTGGCATCATTTGCAGGCATATCTTACAGTGTCTCTGGAGGAGTTCCAGCATATTCAGCCCACTTCAATCCCTGTCCAGGCTTGAGAGGAATACCGAAGTCATCACAGTCCTTCTGGCCAAACCAAATCCCAAGTCCTCCTGTGCTAGTCCTAGAAAATGAAGAAGACAAAATCCTTGGCTCTTTCAGATGCCTTTATCTCCCTACATGTATTGTCTCTGAAAAAGTTTGTGAGAAACAGAGTTCTCCTGAAAAAGCTTTGGGTTTATCTCTTCTTTTATGATTTTGATTGTAAGACCCTGTGGCTTCTGTGGGAAATCAGAACAGAGTCACAGGGACCATAATACGGGCATCGGGGAAAAAGTGCAGACCTTGGCTGGGTAAATAGCAAATAAGACAAGACAATGTCATTGGCCAGATGCAGAGAATTCATTGTCTCGCAGCCTCCCGTTCTCATCCCCGAGGGACAGCGGTTATAGTGAAGGAAGACCACTCAGGGAAGGAAGTGCATACAGGGATGTATCATGTAAAGCAGATTGGTTTGGTGAGGGTTGAATGGTGGTCAAATTCAGAATGGGGCAAAGGCAGAGAGCTCTGGAGTGTGTGTCGTATCTAAGACCTGCCTGGCATGTACACGGTAGAAGAATGGTTTTTAACTCATCTCTTGGTTAGTTATTATTAACCAAAGTTTCTAACATGCACAAGAAAATTAGACACATGGAATAAAACTATCCAACCAAATGACTAACTGACCAATCAACCAACCAACCAACCAACAAGTCAGCCACCCAGCCAGCCAGCCAGCCAACTAACCAACTAGCCAGCCAGCCAGCCAGCCAACTAACCAACTAGCCAGCCAGCCAGCCAGCCAGCTAACTAACCAACTAGCCAGCCAGCCAGCCAGCCAACTAACCAACTAGCCAGCCAGCCAGCCAGCCAACTAACCAACTAGCCAGCCAGCCAGCCAGCCAACTAACCAACTAGCCAGCCAGCCAGCCAGCCAACTAACCAACTAGCCAGCCAGCCAGCCAGCCAGCCAGCCAGCCAGCCAGCCAGCCAGCCAGCCAACCAACCAACAATAAAACCTCATTTAAATGCTCCTGAGCAGCAGGGCTGCTTTGTTATTCCCATTCACTCTATTCTCTTGAGATTTTTGGGCATGTGTTTTATAATGAACGCTTTCTATATCTTGGGAAGCAGAAAAGGCTGCCCCCTTCGTTTCCTCTCTACAAATTCATCTGAGAAGCAGAATTCTCTTGAGAAAGCTTGGTGTTTGCCAAAGTAAAGAAAAATTAAGAACTGTAAGAAAGAGCCAATAGGAAGCATGGGAGATAACACACAGAATAGTCAAAATAAATAATGAAGAATGTAATCGAAAAATTAAGCTGAGTATAACTGAGAAGCTCTCTCAGAAATGTCTGGAGGAATTAAGAGATGAGCATACATAAGGGATCCTGAGAGAACGCTCGGCAGGTGGAAGGAGCTCACTGAGCATGATAGGAGAGACAAGGAAAAAGTCAGCCAAATACACTATTTACCAAAATACTAAGAGGTAAGAATACATAAAAATGCCAGTTTCTTAAAAGTGTAGACTACCTATAAAAAATAAAATAAGTTTGGAACATCATTTCACTTCTCATAGTGCTAGAAGGCATGTAGTATAATATTTTAAATATGTTGAAGAAAAGAGCTTGGAATTCAGAATTCCATATCTAGCAAAATACTGAAGTATGAAGGCACAATAAATATATTCATGATTAGACCCTTGAGGGTCTATGATTCAAAGTAAATTCTCTGGAAACATACTTAAAAGAAATAATCTAACTGCCAGGGAAATAAATTTATACTGATCTTAGAGATCCATGAAAGTAAGTAACTTGGCACATTTGACTCCCTAATAAAGCAAGCCTGCTTTTTAGTCTGTGCCCCAGCAATTATACTTCTGGGAATTCATTCAAGATAAATGGAAACATATTTACAAGGATTTGTACACCCACACCCACAGTGGCCTTACTGCTAATAGCCAAAGCAAAATAGGCAGATGTCCAACAAGTAAATAGATAATTTGCTGTCTAACCACAGAATGAAATTCTACTCAGCAATTGAGCTGAGCTATCTATTGCTACCTGCTATGATTTGGATAAATCCCAAAAGTATTACATGCAGCTAGGAGGCCAGACATAATTGGGTGCTTTCTATACAATAGTGTAGAATAGTAAAAATAAAATTGACAATGAGGAAATAGATGGGGATTGTCTTGGGTTGAGTATATCATAATTTCCTGGATTGAGAAATATGATACCCTGGGTAGCTCATATTTATAGTGCTTAGGTTAAAATAATAAATAGGAAATTCTTAGAAAATAGTCTTGATTAATATGTAAACACTATTAACTATATTGAAGAGTTAAAAGTTATGCAGGTAGAGTAGAAGAAGGAGTTTAAGGAGGAGATTTTTGTATTTCATGTGTAAGGAACAATGTTAAGTTCATTCTTAGAGTTGGTTTCTGATAATAGAAAATCATGTTTAAAGCTACTTTTCAAAGATGGCTGGACAAGCATATCAGTAAAGGCCCATTTTCAAGTTTCCTGGAGGACGAACTCTTTTGTTCGTTCAGCTATAAAAGCAAGAACATATTACTGTAACACGTACCCATCTGCTCTTACGGAATCATTCAGAGAAAGGCCTTGATGAATGTGGAGGTTTGAATGAGAATGACTCCCATAGGCTCATATATTTGAATGTTTGGTTTGGAGTTGTTACACAGATTAAGAAGGATTAGGAGGTGTAGCACTGTTGGAAGAAGTGCATTACCAGAAGTTTCAAAAGCTCATGTCAAGCCCAGTTTCAATCTTTCTCTACCATGTGCTTATAGATCAGGTGTAAGCTCTACTGCTCCAGCCTGCCTGCCTGCCGCTGTGCTTTCTGTCATGATCATGGACTAACCCTCTGAACTGCAAGCAACCCTCCAACTAAATGCTTTCTTTTATAAGTTGGCTGGGTCTTCATGTCCCTTCACTAAGAGTTAGAATAGTAAAGTTAATATTTATCCATGCATAACAACGGAGTGCCGTTGTATATTCAGTGGTTTGCTTGCTATGCTGATCTGTCAGGGGTGAAAAGAAGATAAACTTGCTTTGAATGATTGGGTTGAGGCATTCATTTAAATTTAAATCTCATGCTTTCAGATTTGTCTTTTTGTTCCTCACCGATTTGATGCGTCATCTGAAGTCTCTGCCGCAGATGCTGGGATCCTGGAATCTAAATAGCAGTGTGCTTGGGACGTTACTGCTGTCTCTCCTGGAACCAGGCTCTCATTGGCAAGGCAGTGGCTAGGGCAATTTCAACACACTGAGCTCCTGTGATTCTCCTTTCCTTGGAGAGTCCATTCTGTCCATTCAAGTAGGTCCCTGCGGCGGGAGAAAAGCAACCAAAACCAGAGACCTGATTTCCTAGGCTCTTTTCTTCACATGTGTGAGCTAGTAATCTAATAAGAAGATTTTTTTTTTTTTTTTACCTTGAAGTTGTTCTTTTATTTGGTTGTGTTTAATTTCAGAAAGTTAAAAACTTCTGTTTATGAATAGAGATTTAATTATGAAATAAGAACCTAATTGTTAGGAAAATGGAAGCTTGGCTTCCCACGGAAGCATGAATTTATTTTCTACTTGAAGCAACTCTTAATTATGTTAAATATAGAAATCATTTTTCTTCTTTAGTTAATGATATGATAATCTGCTTCTGTAATTTTTTCCCCGGTGTTCTTTGGTGTACCTAGAAGCAACATTGATTTGAGTATAAGGCAGCAATCGGTTTCTTTCTTAGTAAGTGAGGGAAAAAACACAGGTGAAATAAACCATAAAATGTGTACCTGGGAATACTAGCTCCTAAGTTGGAATTAGTGCTAGTTAATGAATCCTGCTGCTGCGGGGCTGACTCGTCCCCTGGATCCCGGATCCAGGGTCTCCCTTGTTGTTTTCTTGTCAGCTACCCAGTGTTTCTAGAAATAGAACAGAGAGGCTAAAGGTGGGGGTTTCCCAGCACAGAGGTTATTAATTGGCAGGGGACTCAGTAGAGGGGATTCAGACATTAGATGGGTGATTAGAGTAAATAAAACCAGAGCCCCTTGTCGCTGGCAGCCATTACATAAAACATACTCCTATGCACCTTAGCTTCTTCTCACCCCATTATGCAATCATCTGTACTCTCTTCGTAAACTTTATTTTGAAGTAATTCCAATAAACATTTGGTAAATACCCATTTTTTTTTTGCAAGACTGAATTAGCAATTCTGGGGGGATGAAAATAACCATTATATGTGATTCTATACATTTAAAATTCTTTTTCTTAATAATCAAAACTAGGAAAACAAAACAGCATATGAACACAATGAGCAGCATCTGCCCCCGAGCCCCAATTAGCTTATCATGCAGTCGTGATAGATATTCCAGAATGCATTCTTCAGGTTTACGAGACTTGAGTCATTTCAACTGTTCTAGTACGACTCTATCGATTCCGATTTGACGGAAACTTTGTGATGCATGTTTTAGAATACTTATTATTGAGAATGGTAGGCTGAATAATAAAATTGCTCAATTAAAATCATTTTATCCTTTATTTAATAGAATACGTTCATATATTAAAAACAACTGTTAATTTGCCACTAGATGATATTTACCGAAAGAATGGAAAGTTGTTTTTTTTTAAAGCACAGAGTTTATGTCAGAGGAAATCAACAAACAGTCATAGCAATCTACAATTTTCTATATGGCACAAAGAATACATCTTGATAGAAAAAATGACTTTGAAACACTGTAAGTGAAACAGAGAGAGTAAATAGAATTTGTCATTAAAGGTAGGAGTTGACCAGAACACAATAAACTCAAATCCTCCTGAAATGGCAGGTAGAGTAAGGAACTGTATTGGCAGACGCCACCCTGCTAGTATTCAAGACAATCAGTAAACATTTGCGGTAAATATCTCTGTTTCACTTTCATCAGTGCATCGCACGCCTTGGCACTTGAGGTCTACAGCCAACATATGATGATTAGTGAAGAGCTTTGCACACAGCAAATGCAGACGGTGCAATTAATGTTTTATCACCTGTAATTACTGTACACAGAAATCTATCTCTCTTTTCTTTGAATTGTATTTTTCTAAGTAAGACTCCGTTCATTGAAGACAAGGCAGACAGCGTTTTGGTGATGATGCCGGTCTGTCTCCAGCACAGGAAGTTGCAGTGATGTATGGTGGTCACTAGTGGTGTTTATAGATGTATCACATTTTCAACTTTCTAGTAATATAACAAAAATAAACTTTTAACACAGAATAGAGCCAGTTGTTTTGGACAATTACATTTAGCCAAAATGTCATTTCTGAATGCTTTCTTTTTCTGTGATTTAAATGCTTGCATTTAATTTTTAACATACTGTTTCATACAGTATGTTTTGATCGTATTTCCCCTCCCCCAAATACTCCCACGTCCTCCCCGCCTCCTCACTCACCCAACTTCAAGTTCTGTCTCTCTCTCTAAAAAACAAAACCAAATAACCCCCTCAAAAAACACGGATCAAAACCAAACATACAGAAACAGTAAGACAAACAAACAAAAAACCCACTAAAGAAGCATGGAGTCTCTTTGGTGCTGACCAACTACTCCTGGGTGTAGGACCTGCCTTTGGGGGTCATTCATATACCCAGAGTCACTACATTGGAGAAAACTGATTTTTTTCCTTTCCTAGCAAGAAATTTCAATTCAGTTACAAATGGCTTTTTGTTAGGAATGAGACTGTTTTCACTTCCCCTTCTCCATGCTGGGATTTGTCTGGTTTAAACTGGTTCAGATTTTATGGATGCTGTCACAGTGTCTGCGAGTTCAATTGTGCGTGAGTCCTGTTGTGTCTGGAAGACACTGTTTTCTTGAAGTCATCTACCACCTCTAGCTCTCAGAATCTTTCTGCCTCCTTAGCACAGATCTCTAAGCTTTGAGGAGAAGGGCTTCCTGTTTGGGCTCAGTGCCCCCAAATCTCTCACTCTCTGCATGTTATCCAGTTGTGGTCCCTGTGTTAATTGCCATCTACTGCAGGCTGTGATGAGGGCTGAGATACGCACTGGTCTATGGGTTTAGAACTATGTCATTTGGAGCCATTTTGTTGCTATTAACTTAGCAGAATAGTAGTAGTAGATTTTCTCTCAGGCCAATGACCAATGTAGTCTCAGGGTCTTGGTTACCCTAGCAGTGTCAGGTATGAGTGTCACTCATGAAATGTGTCTTAAACTACTTTGAGATTTCATTTTACTCCAGTCAGAATGGCCAAAATTAATTAAACAAATGGCAGCAGACACTGGTGAGGACTGGGGAAAGGAGAAGTCTGGCACTGAAGTATTATGGAAATTTATCTTACATTCTAAGAGACTGAAACTATTGCTGTTCCTCACACAGCCCAGTAAAATACATCTTAAGGTTACATGAGACTTAAGACCACTATCCTATTGTGTACTCTGTAGAGGAATAGGCCTGTGAGAAAGCTAAGAAGGGTCTATATTCCAGGGATATGAAGGAATCACATTCAGAGTCCTGTGTTGTCTGGATGGAATGTAGAAAGAATATTAAGCATGTTGGTACACACCTTTAATCCCAGTATTCAGAAAGCAGTGGTAGCAAACATCTTTAATCCCTAAGACAGAAACAGAGTATGGAAGCAGACACAGGAAGCAGAAGCTCATAAAGGGTCAGTGACACACAAGAAGTGATGTCTGAGATGAGCCAGTGAGGACAGACAAAGTGACATACCAGAGAGAGAGTTAGCAGAGTGAGTCAATAAGGACAAGCTCAATTCTCACAGTAGAAACCCAGGCTCTCAGCTCAGAGCAGAGTCAGTTACAGCAGGCAGTCTGAAGAGAGCAGTCTGAAGCAGGGAGGCTGTGGGTAGAGACACAGAAACACAGAGGCACAGAGGCAGCTCAGTAGAAGTCAGTATCAGACTGGAAGAGTGAGTCAATTTGAAGCCGAGCAGAGCACTTCAGTCTGAGGCAGTCACAGAATGAGCCAGGGTCAGAAGACGTCAGTCAGAAATAGTAATCTGGCTCAGAGGGTCAGTTTGAACCAGGCAGCTTGGAGAAGAGTTTGGGCCAGAACAAGAGTGAGTTGAATTGAACCAGAAGAGTCAGACATAGAAGGAGTGGCTCAGTCAGCAGTAGGTGTCGGAGGGTTAAGACTAGATTGTACTGAGGCAGAAGCACTGCAGGGCTCCAGTGCTTAACACTGGCAATTTAATTAGACAAAAGAAAAACTGTCTTTGCTCTGAATCAACATCTTCATCTGTGAATGTGTGAGGGCTGCATCTGGCATGTACGCCTACACTACTCAGCCTGTTTGTTTAATCTGCTCTTAAGAGAACAATGCAACAGCCAACCTTACTTGCTTTAGATTTCCCATGCAATCAACTCTTACAACCTAAGCTCATGCTTATTAAGTTCTGTACTCTTCTGGCATGCCCCTGACACAGAACGATGCGTGTGTATCGTTTGCTGAAAGCAGCAAATGAAGGAGTAGAAAGCAATCTTCTAAAATGAATATTCACCACAAATATTTAAAGCCAACATTTATGGATATTAGGTGATAAACAGTGATGTTTGTAATACTGTTTGTTTTATGAACAGTTGGGATCCAGTGGAGCCAGTGACTTAATCCCTTATAAGCTCTGTTAAAGATTTCTAAAGAAAATCCTGTTATTTCCCCATGTGGTGCTCTGTGTGCAGTTTAATAAATACAGAGCTAAGCCCTTTGTTGGAGACACAGACACATAGCTACACGCAAGGATGGTCACAGACGAATTACAGGGACAGATTCACAAGATGGCCTTCAGGCAGTCACAGACAAGGGACTTAAGCCCCAGGGAGCATGAAGTGGAGAATTCTAATCTGGATTCATTCTTGGTTAAATAATTTCAAGGAGAAGAGCTTTTACTTCTTCCCTTAACGTGATACCGATGTATTTCTGGTGACTTGGCATGATAACATTATATGGTATACATGTATGGGAATTTTACAACAAAGCTTACTGTTTTATATAATTAATACACACTAATAAAGTACAGTTTGCTGTGAAACACATCTAGTTCGTCTACTCCTGTTCTCTTTCTCTTTCTTCTTCACTTAGGTTCATCACCCTTTTCTCTTTATCTATTTTTTGAATTGGCCAAGATCTTTATGTTCCATCTGTTTGAAGTAATAAGAATATAAAAAAATGGCTTTAAATAATGCTAATAATTTATTTACTACTTACTATGTGCCAGGCACTGTGCTAAACATATGTATCTATTTGTTAAGCCATAGTTGTAATGAAATATAGACCATTCTTATGTACATCGCATGAAGAAGGAAACTTAGGTGTAGACGAATAACCAAGTTCATTCCCTATTGGAATGAGCATCTTGGTAAAGTTTTACTTTCTGTGATCTGTTTCAGGGTGCGATGATACTTTTCTTCCAAATCTATTCTTCCTATTCTTCCTATTGGCCAGCTCTTTTGTCCTACAGTCACCTTCTCTCATCATTTGATCTTAGCTTAAACATCATCCTAAGAGAAATCACTCTACCATCATGGTTATTTACTCCAGACTTTATTTACATGACCCTTGGAAATTATTTCTCTATTAGTGATTTATTGGTGCTCTTTTCTGCTTAGGGTCAGAGACCAGATATTTTTGACACATTAAGCTACATGCTATCTATTGAAACTGTTCAACTCAGTAAGTGTAAGGAAACAGACACGAGCATGTTCCAATAAAATTTAAGAAAATTGAGATACAGCTGCTGGGCTGGAATTGACCAAGAGGCCAGTCCTTGTCCTAGTGCTGTAAATTTGGGGAGTCATCATTGCTCTATCATGATATTCCAGCTTCCAATGTACAACATACACATAACATTTACTTAGAATGCATCTATTGATCGAATGAGTGGCAGACTGTATAATCAGTGCCCTAGAGAGCAACAATTCTCAACCTGTGGAACACAACCCCTTTAGGGGTCAAACCACTCTTTCTCATGGGTCTCCTAAGACCACCTGCACATCAGATATTTACATTACAATTCATAACAGTAGAAAAATTACAGCTATAAAGTAGCAAGGAAAACAATTTTATGGTTGGGGGGTCACCACAGCGAGAGGAGATGCATTAAGGGGTCACAGCGTTGGGAAGGTTGAGAACCGCTGCTGCAGAGTCAGTAGGAGAAGCACCCTACTCTCCTTTGAGAGAGGCAATCCATCACAGTCTTTAGTGACAAGGGAGTTACAAAAATAAACAGATCAATCTTGCTTCCATTTGCCCAATACATTCCCTTCCAGTACATTTTAACTTGGCCCAAATCATGATTTTCTTTAGATTGGCTCCCTTCATCTTGTTGAGATCACCCTTGATCCCTTATAAGTGAATGACCAAAATTGCTTCTGCGATTCACAATAAGTAGGTAGTTTAATTTCTGTCTCAAAGTTTGTCAGGCCACATTTTAAAGCCCCCCCAAATCCTAATAATTCTTTAAATATTTGCCCTGTACATTTGTCACTGTAGCCATTTAAGAATGGCTATTTTCAACTACTTTCTGACATCTATTATTATCATAGCTTACAAACAAAAATCTCCTGTCCCGATGATAACATGACCTTTGTTTTTCTGAATCTCAGTTTGGGACAAAAATCTCATGAACTGAATGTTGGAACTCCCTGGTAAGATAAGAACAAATGTTCTACGGTGAGTTAGGACGGAAATAAGCAACGGCAGTAAAGATCGTGCTGAAGTGGGGCTGGAAGATGGCTCGCCATGCAAGCATAAGACCTGAGCTCATAGTCTACCCTGCGTTCACGTAAGGAGCCAGGCAGGCTTTCATTTGCCTGTAAACCCAGCGCAGGGGCAGGGAAGACAGGCAGATCCCAGGGGCTTGCTGCTCAGCCACAATAGCCAACCAGTGAGCTCCAGGTTCAGAGAAGGACCCTACATTAAAAAAAAGGTAGAATAAGACCTTGATGCTATCCCTTGGCCTCCATAAGCTCATGCATGGGCATTGAGCTGCACACGTAACACACAGGAGCACGTGCATACACACACACACACACACACACACGCTAGATTATGTGAATGTTGTACAATATTTCATGTGTAAACACATATGTCTGCTCTGAGGGCTCTGTCACTGGAAGAATATATGGAAGTTTGACCTTACAACACTGGGTATTTCAATATAAAAAGAATCTGTGCATCCTGGGAATTTTAAATGGCTATAGATTTCTATTTATTCCTATGAATTTTATGGATAAGAACATTGTATTTCTGAAAACATATTTTCCTGTTGAAGTTAAATTGACTTTTTCAGTATCTCTGCAAGCTTCCTTTTCCGTTTTCTCATCTCGTGTGGTATTTTTTAGCACATATTTCTCATGTACTTACTTGCCTCTGACCCCTCTGAACTTAGTAGAATCAGAGTAACCTACTTTATAACCTGGTTCTAACCTCCATATTGTTATATTTTCCATTTGCTTGAGAGAGGAATTAGCCCTATGGGGAAAATGACTGAAATAAGCTTTTTAGACACTTGCTCCCTAAAATTTGCTCAGAAAAGTTCCAATTTTGTGACTGGTGGCTTTTTATCCAAGTACTCCAGCAGAGAACAGTAGAGGGTACTAAGTAAGATAGGATGATGACCCATCATCATCCTTAAAATATGTCTTGATATCGAGGAAGAAAGATTTGTCATCAATATTCTAAATGGGACTCAGGCAAGAGCTGTTCAGGGGGTTTGCTTAACAGACAAGAGTTTGCTACAAAAGCACCCACCGCTAACCTCTACACTTGAGGGAAGTTGTTATTCTATTAAGGGAAATATGCCCAGATACACTTGTCTCAGGGTCATTTTGTTTACCCTTGAAGGTCACCAAATACTATGTCTTTTAGATTAAAGCCCTGTCTTCATTATTTCCCACAATTTACATTGGGACATAGTATAGAGTTGTCTGTAGTCTTCTGAAGCCGCCTTATGGACCATGAATCAATGCTTCCTCTCATGTATGAATTGCATTCACTGTCCTTTGAATTTCCAAGAGTGCTTAATGGAAGACGGCTGTGCCTGTGTGTTGGTTTCTGGTATACATCCATGTAAAATGAGTTTGTACTATTAACAATAAAACTAAGAGAAATAAAAGTGGAATTTATTGTCCCATTTTAATTAAAAACTTAAAAGCTGTAGCAACTTTCATTATAAAATGAGGGAACTCTACTTTTACCTTTATGATAATTCCTTCCTTATGAGAGAATTCCATAGGGAAAAACAAATAAAATTAAAGGTTTGTGCAAATTTCCCATTCGCCAAACTTGTTATGGAACTCAAGTCATCTACTGCCCTGGAGCAGAGCAGTACAATCTTCTTCTTAAAGACTCAGTAGGTTTTCTGTGTGTCTCAGAATTAAATATTAGTTCAACTCTGGTGGCTCATCAAGGGCAACACTAACTACTTTCCTGCTGGATCATGTGGATTCTTCTTTTTCATGGTTCCGGTCTCTCCTAGGGCACAGCACACATTTGATCGTTTTCTTTATGGTTCTCTGGAGTCATTCTGCATGGCAGAGTTTATGGAATCACTCCTGGAGAACCTGAAAGAAATTAATGTTTGGGAAGGTCTCAGTTCTAGAAGTCTTGAGCCATCTAAGGTGCGGCCATAATGTTGGAATTTTTAAAGTATTCTTTTAAGTAGCTTTATGGAGGATTAGAGAAAGTACATTTTCTCAGCTCATTTTTTTTTCTGTCTTGTTCCTTTGCTAAAAATGAATGCACAGACAAGTAATTTATAAAGAAGAGAGATATATTTAATTTATAGTTCAGGAAACTAGAAAATCTAAGACCATGGTGCCATCATCCGGCGAGGGCAGTCTTGCCACATGATAACAGGAAGGAAGGCGTCACAGGGCAGGACAAGAAGCCAAGGAAGCTCAGGTTTCTCTTCTTCAGACACTAAGGATATCCTAAGTGCCCGTATTAGTCAGAGCTTTCTAGAGAAACATAGTTATAGAATGGGTACATACATGTATGTAGATATATGTGTTCTATACATGTATTCTATATGTTCTTGTGCAGTATTTTTTAGCTCATACGTTTCTTGTATTATACATACTTGCTTCTGACCCCTCTGAACTTACTAGAATCAGAGTAACCTACTTTATAACCTGGTTCTAACCTCCATATTGAGATATTTTCCATTTGTTTGAGAGAGGAATTAGCCCTATGGGGAAAATAACTGATCTCTTTATATATATTCTCAATATGTGGAATGAATATATATGAATATCATATATATATATATATATATATATATATATATATATATATATAATGAAAAATATATGGAATTTATTAGAATGGCTTACAGCTGTGTAACTAGCTTACAGCTAGTCCAAAGATGGCTGTCTCCCAAGAGAATGTCCAAGATCCAGTAGTTGTTTAGTCTCAGGTGGCTATCTCACCTGGTCTGTACACCAGAATCCCAACGAAGTAGACTCTAGTGCCAGTAAAGGAAGGGACTTGCTAGCAAAAGTGAGAGCAGGTAGGCAGAAAGCCACTTTCCTTCTTCCTTGCCCTTTACACAGGCTGCCAGAAGAAGGTGTGGCCCAGATTAAAGGTGGACCTTCCACCTCCAAAGATCTAGATTACAGGTGTGTCTCCCCACCTCAAGGATCCAGATTAGAAGTGGGCCTTCCCACCTCAAATGACTTAATTAAGGAAGAATATCCCTCACAGCTGAGTCCAGCCATTTGGGTTTTAATTAATTCCAGGTGTAGTCGATTGCTAACCACTGATAGCCATCACGATGACCTATCCTCGTGAACTTATGTAATCTTAAATACCTCTCACAGGCTTCACTTCCAAATTTCACTAACATATAGATTTGGGGATTTCCACTCATTACCTTCAAGGGGGGAATCATTAAAACAGTGTGTGTCTACTCCGTTTCCTTCAACATGGAATGTAGGCTTTGATTAGGAAGACATTGTGGTAATTTCTATCATTGTTTCTGAAAAAAAATAGTAGAAAGGAATGGGCAGGAAACAAAGAGTATATTATTTGGCATATGGAATGAAATATTGTACAACAAGCTCCAATTTCTCGACATACTCTTTGGTTGTTTGTCCTCCAGGCTAGGAATTCTACCTCCCTGTAACCTAGACAGTTCCACGGACTCCCCACCACACTGGCTATGATGTAGATGTTGGATTTATTTTTGACTCCCCAATAAAGTAATTGACCATCAGAGAAATTTGACTCAAATGTGTTACAGAGCGGGCAAGTCACAGACTCGGATACGGAACTTGCTCTACCTCTCTGATGGTAACGCCAGGCTCGAGATGAGGAAGGCGGTTTTCTAAGATGTTGGGGAAGATGCATCGACATGGCTGGGGACCGCGGAGGAGCACAGCTGTTTGATACTTCACTGTAGAGTACACGGGCCTTTAGTCGTGATCTCAGCTCCATCCGCCTGAGAATCACATCATTTTTATGTTATATTGTTTTTCTTATCCTATGCCATATCATATCTAATATGCTAATAGTTTAATTATTATTAATAAATTATTGATACTTCAATATTAAAAATCGACTCAACTATATTTTTAGGTATTTCTCATGAGTGTATACTGGCTACACCTGTGTTTTCTAATGCATAGTGAAATAGTCTAGAACTATTAGGTTACCTACAGATAAGCCAGAGACTTGTGAGGAATTACTATACTGTCGTAATTCACGCCCTGACACCCTGACTTTGGAGCCTGAATAGTCTTGCACGGCAGACTTTTGAAACAGATCTAGCGTAGAGGTCAAGGTGGGATTGGAAGCACATTCCAATAATTGTTGCCATAGAAATGAAATTTGTTTGGAGACTACATTTGTTTTATTCTTGAGTAACAGTTTCAGGTAATTCTGTGCTAGTCTTGTTCTACGTAATGAACCAAGTTGTAGGCTTTAAGAAAACATTAAATAGAATTCTATCTCTTGGTATCTGACTGGCTGGCTTAGGTTAAAGACTTAGAAAAGAAACACTTGACTATTGATACGGAAGCCAGGCCTAGGGGCTTCACAGACAGATGTCTCGCTCTAACTTAGTGAGGACGGATACCTGAAACCGGTAGGTTGTGTCCTGGTTCTTGCTTTCAACAACCTCAAGATAAATTCAGAAACCCTCCCCCGCACCGTGATGAGTTCATCAGATGTTTAAAAGAAAAAGAGGGAGAGAGAGAGAGAGGAAATAAGCTTCACAAAGGAGATAATTACAACAGAACAAAATACAATCCTGAGCTCTGATCTGCAATAAGAGAAATAAATAAACTTTTAAAATGTCTTATGATGATCATATCACCAAACAGCAGAACCGTTGCAGGGGAATGGCATAGCAGGGGTTTTATTTACTCATTTAGAGGAGTTTGGCCTCATTGATTTGTGCTCCAAGAATGCCAATTGAGAGGAACTCATTTTCGCATCTGTTCTCTTGCTAATAAAGAGTAATTGGTGACTGATTGCATAGAGGTGTTTTCTTTTGTTTCTGATCTTTTTGTTCTGATAATTTGGTCATTTCTTGCCGGCGCCTAGAACAGGGAACATTGATGTAGGAAGTACTTCTTGAACACAGAGGAAGCACTTTCCGGGTACCTTGAAAATGTTTTCCATTTGCAAAACAAAATTGCTTTATGAGAGAGACATTTGGAAAGGAGAAGCAGTGTTTTAAAGCCAGCATTTGAAAACATAATGAAACACTCATTCGGCTTGAGCAGTCCCTATCTATTCATGAATTTCTTTGGCCTTGAGTTTGTTTTCATGTTCTAGTAATATTCAATATCAAACAAACTTTAGGCATCAGAACCGAAGTTTATGATGAATCTGACCTGTTCAGTCCTTAAGGAGGAGATGGTAAGTATTGTCTGATTCACCTGAGGTGTGCCCTTCTGGGGTTTACTTCCATTGGAAAGACAACTTAGTTGTTCCTGTTTTGAAAAATGGATAATGAGATTTTAGAGAACAGTGAATTTCTATTAATACCGAGACTAAATATTATTTGAGATTGTTTTTCTAGGCATAAGGATGAAAGGTCACAGTGTCATTTGGTTGTCTAATGCTTTTCCAGAAAGGGAGAGTCTAGAAGGCAAAAATAGTAATGAGAGCAAAATTTGAAGTTTAAGAGAAGGAATGTCTTGAGACATAGTTTGAGGTCATCCGTGTCGGTGTGGGCATCTAACTGCAGTCAGTAGGTAGGAGGCTGATTCTGCCTTTGTCAAAGATTCCCAGTATGCTTGTTGTGGTCTTGTTTTTACCCATTGTAATAGTGCATGTGCTTCCAGTATATAGAGAGCTTACAACCTTCATGCCAACACTTCCTGTCAGTTGCATAGGTTTAAATGATGACTGAAACTTCCAAGTGTCATTGTACTGTAACTTTTCTTGCTAATTAAAGACATGAAATACTTTTCTTTGTCATTTAAAACTACAAATGTATCATAGGCATATAGCAGAAAGTACAGTAGTGTGATACGAACTTGTGTAAAGAGAAGTAGGTAACTTGGAATGGGGACCTGGGAATCGAGATTCATCTAGGAAATTTTATCCTAGGGATGGAGATGGACTAGATACTAGGGTCCAGCTACAAGAAGAAAGGCTAATCACCCAGAAGAGAGATTGCCCACATGTGCGTATTTCCTGAGTTTGAACACACACACACACACTCACACACTCACACACATGCACACCTATGCACACACATGCAAACATATGTTATAACACTGCTATGAAACTAGATAAGGACAGACTGAGAATTTTTGTTTCCCCCGTTTTGGCCAAAATTGTAATAAATTTAATTTTCTACTTCTCTCTATGCTATGTTATTTTCTGTTAACGCAGGCAAGAATTCAAACCCAGAGCCAGGCCTTATGGTCTGTGTTCTGTCAGCAAAGTCTCCACAGCAGCTCCTATTCCCAGCTTTGGAAGTAATTAATATGCCTGTGTGATATGGGTCTATATTCTTCTTAAACTGGCCCAACACTCTACATATAGAGCAGAAATTGTTAATTGCAAACCCAACATACAGATTTTAAGGTCATGCTATAATATGTTTTAATGAATACCTGCATGTACATTGTGTTACTCAACCTCTACCCAAAAGAATCAAACTTTCCTAACTTTTACTATCTTTACTGTATCAGACTTGAAGTCTGGAGCCTTCAAATTCTGGCCAATCCTCTTTGTTCTGTGGTCCCGGTTGTTATATGTCATTATGAAAAATATCTCTTACATTCTAAAAGACTGAAACTTTTGCTGGACCTCACAGCCAAAGTTAATAATATATCTTAAGCTCACTTAAGATTTAAAACTTCTGTCCTATTGTGTATATAGCCAGATTGTTTGACTTGGCTCTAAGAGGACAATGTAACAACCAACATTACTTGCTTTGGATTTCCGTAGTAATAAACTTTTACAGCCTAAGGGGATACATAGCTGCAATCTCACATTGTGTGCTCTTTATGGCCCTGACCTGGAAGTAATGAGTGTGTGAGTGCGTGTTATGGTAATTAATGCTGGAAACAGCAGACAGGTTGTAAGCAGCCTTATAAAACAAATACCCAAGAATGTTTGCTTAAATATGGGTGTGTATTGATAAGTCTGTTTGCAATGGTGTTTATGGTACTGTTTGATATCTGAGGTCAACTAGGGTCAGTTGAAATCTGGCTTCATCCTTTGTAAAGCTCTGTTAAAGATTTCTGTAAAGTATCCCTTATTCCTTCCACATGCCATGATTTCTGTGATGTGTGTCCTTTGTTAGGGACACACAGACACAGACGCAGGGATGGATTCATGGGACAGCATTCACACAGACACAGATTCATACCCATACAACAGTCAGACAGGGAATGACGGGCAACGCAGAGAGAAAGAAGTAGAGACTTTATATCTGGCCTGGTTTTTGGTTAAATTATTCTGGGTGGGGGATTGCCTTTATTTCTTTCCCTTAATGTGAGATTGACCCATTATCGGTGACTCCGAGTTTATCACTAACGCATTCAAACAGACCTAAGACTCCTTCATGGTCCAGAATAACTTAAAGGCTATTGTTTTACATTGAACTTCCTTGGAATTTTTTGTCAAAAGTCAATTGGTTACAAATGTCTATCTTATTAATATCTGTCTGTCCTTATGGTACCATTGAGATTCCTTGAAGTGAAATACAATCAAATTTCAGAGAGCCAGGCAGGCTTCTTAAGTGAGCCAATGAATGACTTCAGTGAGCAAGGGAAGGGGATAAGCTTGAGGAACAGAGTTAAGTCCCCTACTGGTGCCTTCAAATGAAGGTCTTAAGGCTCTCCTCCCAGCTTGGTCCCCATATGAAGCAGGAGACAAAGCATTAGGAACAGGGCTCAAGAGAAACAGCAGCAGTAAGCCCTCAAACATGGCACTGGACCTGTTACAAATGCTATGGGAAGTTCTGAAATTGAGATGAGAAAGTCTTCTAAATTTCGTTTTCCCAAAATTGTTTCAAGTCTTTTTATGCTAAATAAATTGAAATGGGGATGGGGGGAGAGGGGCATCACTGGGCATGATGGACTCTTTCTTGGCTGAGATGAGCAGAGCTCAGTGGGTTAGGAGGTCTGGCAGGCAGTAGCTACAAAAGCCACCCTGGACCGATGGCTTCTGGGTTCTCTGTCTTGTGAAGGTGAAGAATGAATTTCATGAACTAAGAGTGGGAAGGTTGGTTAACAAAGGAACTCTATTGTAAGAGAGAGTTCAAGAGGGATAAAGATAGCAGAGCTCCTTTAGCAGACGTGGGTGCCAGGAAAAGGATGTCACCGGGATCCTGTTCTAGGGGTCAATAAAGATGACCTGGTTGATGCATGGAGGCAAGCCAGTCAGTTCAGTTGGTCCTGGCAAGAGAAGTTTGTGAGCCTCTCTGTCACAGGGTCAATGAAGTGTCTGATCACTCATGGAGTCCAGGCTGCTCTGCTCATTTAAGTTGGTATGTAAAAGGAGAAGAAAGATAAAAATGAGAAAGCAGACAATCTAGAACTTCTAGACGTTTTTCTGGCCTGTGGCCAAGACACAGGTGCTGGTAGAACTGATGACATTTCCATTTTGACCGAGACAGAACTGGTTGTCCTGCGTGCACACACAGTAGAACTGGTCCATTCAACCTCCTGTTCTCATGAGTTGGTTATGATATAATATATATTTTTCATAAATAGAGGCGGAAACTTTCTACCGTGCCGCATAATGTTGGAGAAACTTTCTCTGCCTTAAAGTCTAGACAACAGTGGCTAATACTTTTGCGAATTATCTTTTAATTGTTTCTGAATTGCTCTCCCAATTTCTCCTGTGATTTTGGCTTGTTAATATTTTCATTCCTCACGAATCACTATTGAAAACTTGCCATTGAAATAGATAGTATCCTTTTTGTTTTAAAAATTACTATATAAATAAGTTGTCAAACTTTAAGTTTTCCATATGTAAAATGACTGAGTATCTATGCCAAAGTATATTTATTTTGATGATAAATTATTAGTATAGGCTAGGCCTTGGGAAAATAAGCACATAAGTGTAAAATGTTACCATTGCTAAGGAGGACATACCTTATAGCCCTAGGTTTGTTCTCACTCTCTTATTACGGGATATTTTATTAAGGATGGAATTTTGTGATCTCTCTTCCTTTCTTAATTCTGTTTCTACTAATCGTCCACAGTACTCATCTTTCACGAGAATCACGCGTTTCAATTTACACTGTCTCATGGTTCAAATTTTTTTTTACTGATTTGGGTTTTTGTTTTTATATATGTCTTCTTGTTTTTGATGGATTTTGTGCTTCGCTTTCTAATTTCTCAAACACTTAGTTTCAATCTTTATTAAATGATAGAAAACCATTTATCTTGTTGACTCTGTCCTTGTCGAGAAAGCTGTTTTTTAATAGTGTTTCCCGGATAGTTTATATTCTGCTTCGGTTATCGCTTTTAGTCAGATGCTTCTTTGGGCATCTCTTGGTTGTCTTTCTTTTTTTTTTCATTCACATCATGGAAAAATTATTTATTAACAGTATGGCATTTTGATACTAGAAACAGTAGAGCACATGAAAAGCTTAAAATATAAATTCTGGGGAAGAAAAATCTCTGACAGTTGCAACACAAAAAAAATAAAGCAAAAACTTAAAATGCAGACACAAGTGCCATTTTGTGGGGAGAAAATTGCTGTTTCTTGTCCTCTTACATTTCCTGATCAGGAAATGCGGCCTTTAGATTTCAAATTCTGAAGACTGTAGCACACCTTTTTTTATTACTACCAAGATAAATTTTTTGTGTTTGATTCAATGAATAATTAAGTTTTCCAAAATGCACAGAGCCCTCCTCTTACCCGTGCAGGCCTCTTCCCCGCTCTCTCAGAGCCGCACATCGTCTATTTTATCAGATTTGCGGTTGTAAACTCTTTCTTGGAACCTTTGGGAGCTCAATCTTATCCAAACATTTTGCTAGTTTTCCAACGCAGAAAGTTTTTTTCTCAGGAATCTGGCACCCATGCCCATAAACTCAGCATGCCTCTGTGGTGGGTGAAAAGCTACCTTAGATCAGTGCCAGTTAGCGAACGCAGCTGCTTCAGTCACCTTGACTACCCCCTGCCTCTTTCTCAGTGTTTTTCCACTGCCCAGGCAGCACCTCACACTCTTACTTCTTGGAATTCACTTTCTCTCCACTTCTCGAGTAGGTTTGGATAATGACTTCGTTGCCATTTTAAGGGGTGTCATACGATTAACGGCTTTAAAATTCAACTAGAAGGACAGTTTCTTTGATGAGCTCGTCGTTGTACTCTGGGATTGTATGTGGAGGACGAAGAGAAGGTAGCGCAGTGCTTGATCTCAGGCCATTGGAAATTACAAGAGCGACTGACATTATCATAGTCACAGGAAGCCTTGTTTGGGAGCACAGGAAAATGTTCTGTCCTTCCAGAAAAAAATGAATTTGTTCCTCATATAATAACAATTAACAATTACATCCAATGATAATAAATGCAGCAGTCCCATGAAATGTTCACTGGACTATTTGGGTTGGAAATTAAGCTGCTAGCTTCTTGTAGCTAATAGCTACTGTGTAGGTCTTCAAGAAAGACAAGGGAACATTTTCACAGACAGAAACCTGCCCGACCTTAGCAGAGGGAACAGTATGTCTTGGCAAGCACCATCGTGCATAGTGGAACACCAATCTTCTGATCTCAGGTGTTTTTACTGATACAGAAACCCTGCCCCTCGTCTTGAGGCCTATTTGCATAATGAAGGAAACCTGTGGCTTAGTCTCATCCCACAGTCCTTTAGCAGCTGAGCTATGTCACCTTTACAGTGGGGGAGTATAAAGCCAAGGGGAGTGTTCTCTCCTTGTTGCCTGGGATGGTGAGAGAGGGACTACAAGAATTTATCCACAGCAACTTTGCTCTTCCACAATGGCTCTGCCAGAGAGCAGTGAGCAGGTGCAGGTCATGAGGAAGCAAACACCTGAATCACAGATTTACATCAAGCCAACACCTGCAGATAAAACAAACTGCCAAGGCTTGGGCAGCCCTCCCCTCAACGATGTGCAAAACAGTTGCTTTAAAGTTACGTGAGCATAACTGGAAACAAATTTCCCCAACAGCTTCTGCTCAGCTTTGTAAGTTAACAGGAGATGGTAGACTCTGTGGTTGGGAAAGGAGATGTAGTTCTTATCTTCTATAGGAAGTCAGAGGGGGCTCACACAATAATTGAGCCTTGTAATTTTCAATCCTAGTACAGTAAACATCAGTATTTACATCAGCTTTTGAGTTTTTATGTTTTCTTCAGTAACGCTTCAGTAACAGGATCACATGTTTTATGCTCTTAATATTTTGGTCCTCATTTTGAAGGTTGTGCCAGGGTTTAACTCCACCATCATGCACATGCTACAAAGAACAGACTGTGGGATTTAAAAACAAACTGTATGTACATGGTGAATAATTGAACATCCTCAGATAACTATTGCAAGCCCCAGTAGTCTCTGGTCTACCTGCCTCTGTTCCTATGTCCTTACTCTAAACCAGCAGCCACGGAAATCCTGTTGAAATACAAATTAGCTTTCCACTTTTAAAAAGCGTACAAAAGCTGTTCTTTTAAATATTGATTTATTTATTTTTAATTTATGTGTGTGTGTGTTTTACCTGTTTTACCTTGTGCGTGCAGTGCCCTCAGCAGCCAGAAGAGGGCATTGGATACCCTACAACTGTACTTAGAGGCAGCGGCTCGCAGCTAATGGGTGCTGGGAACTGAACCCAGATCCTGTGCAAGAGCAGCAAGGCTCTTAACTGCTGAACCATCTCTCCAGCCCCGACAAAATCTTTCTCACTCTTGTATATTAAGCCCATGCAAAGTTTTCTTTAATTACCACTCACCTCATGTTCAGACACTTATTTCTCATTACCCTTTGGTATGTCACTTAAATGAACGACAATTTTTGAGCATTCATACCTCTCTCTGGACTTTGGGGTTTGGTGTGTTCTTTTTGTTTTCCTTTTCCTTAAGGGCTTCCCTCCTAGGTATGAAATGGGCTAGCCTCTCTTCTAGTCTAGTCAAAATGTCTCATGGAGGAGAACTGCCTGGAGCTACCACCCCCTGACATTTCAACATCAGGGCCAACGCAGCATTTCTATCTGTTTTCCAGAGTTGTTTTCCTCCTCGGTATCTGTTGCCAATACTCCATCAACTGTCTATTTTGTCTAGTGTTGTCTTCTTCAGTGCAAAATATTTGGAAGTATAATCAGTCTCTCTCTCATCCAATGCTGTTTCCTGAGGAACTAGAACAATGCTTATTGCTCATTGGACATCAATACCTGTTAGACAAGTTTATGTATGAGTGAAGACATGCGCTAATCCACGGTGTAGAAGCCAAACCTGTAACAGCGACAGCACCTGCAAACCTTTCAGACGCGCGAACTGTTGGGTTTCATCAAGTCTTCCTAAATCTGAAACCCAAGGGTGGTGCCCGGCGATCTGTGTCTTGGCAGATTGAATATTCAGATTTAAGAACCACCGCTCTCTAAACTCCTGCCTCGCGCACACTCTGGTACTCACAGCACTCCGCTTCTTCTCTGTATGAACTGAAGCTGATAGCTTTTCCGCACCTAAATATTTATCTGCCTTTTGAATGTGTTTCATAGTTGTGTGTGAGTAGGTATATGGTGTGTTTGTATGTGTGTGGTTTGTGTGTGTATGTATGATGTGTGTGTGTGTGTGTATGGTATGTGTGTGTGTAGTGCATGTGTGTGTGTGATGTGTGTGTACGTGTGTGTGTATGTGTGTGTATGTATGAGTGTGTGTGTGTATCTATGTGTGTGTACATGTGTATGATGTGTGTGTATGTGTGTGTGTGTATATGTGTGTATGATATGTGTGTGTATATGTGTATGATGTGTGAGTGTGTATGTGGTGCATGTGTATGTGTGTTTATGATGTGTGTGTGTGTGTGATGTGTGTGAGAGTGTATGTGTGTGTGTATGATGTGTGTGTATATGTGTGTATAATATGTGCATGTGTGTGTGGTGCATGTGTGTGTGTATGATGTGTGTGAGTGTCCTGCTCTATCACTCTGCATCTTAATCTCTCAATGCAGAGTCTCTCACTGAACTTTGAAATAGGCTGGTGGCCAGTGAGCGTCACTGATCCCCCTACCTCCACTCCTCCAACCCCACTCCACCTCCCCCTGTCCACCAGTGATGAGGTTGCAGGTGCATGCACGGTCATCCCTGGCTTGGGACTTGAACTTAGGTCTTCATGCTTGGAGACAAGCACTCCTGCTTACTTAGCTTTCCTCTCGACTGTTGGTGACATTTCGTTAAAGTTTGTTTCTTAGAGAGCAAATCAGCTATTTTAGTTTGATCTGTGATTTAGAATCTAACTATTATTTACTGTCTGGCCGATTCAATAAATGTGATCCATTTATGAAGGAGACAGAACAAATTAAATAATGACTAGGGGAAGATAGCAGCTAGTGTAAGAAAGCTCTCAGTTTGGATAAACATGTCCAGAAAGGGCCTTTCACAAATTTATCTTTTCTCAACTAAATGATTTTAAAAGCAGAGGAAGCATTATATTAAAAACGAAAATAAATTTAAAACTTTGAATGACATCTCAAGTTTCTGTTATTTCACAAGTAGGGTACTGTATTATTTTATTCTGATTTAGCTCTACTCAGCAGTAGTTTCTTTGCTATTTGGTTTTTAGAAAGAACATAAATTATTGAACAATAAGTTGCCCAAACAAACCCAGATTTAGACAAGCAGAGGCTTTTTTCAAAAGGATTATTACAGTGGGGAGAGGGAACACTGCAGCATGGGCGAGTGAGGGATGGGGTGGCTGTGATTGTGAGAGCCGCAGTAGCCTAAGGTTTAGGCAGAGGGGCCTTTCCTAACAAGGAGTAAACAAAGCTAGAGAAAAGAGATTGAGGGAGTGGGGTGTCGCCATGGGAGGTAGTGATGACTTGAGAAGGAGGTCAGAGAACGCTCCATCAGGACAGGTACTCTGAAGGGGTTATTATCCCAGTCACCAAGGGAATAGAGAAGCAAAATTTGGTTAAAAAGCATTTTGCTCTGACTGATCAGTAGGAAGAAAACAAGACTAGTGAATCATTTATGGGAAAAAGAATGGGAATCCGGAGGGCCTTTTTTTTTGCAAGCAAATAAAAGGGACGTAGATAAGCCTTAGCTAAATTCTATGGAGGGAAGTCATTGTTGTTTGTGTCTGGGACGCAAGAGAATCTATGGATTTCTCAACCATTCCCTTTCCTAGAACCCCCAAACTCCTGAAAAATAAAACATTGCTAATTTAGTAGCCAAACATGCTGGAGTTTGAGATTCTGATATGAAGAATTAGCATGCAGCTGTGCGTTATCAGAAAGGCAATGCTGAAGTATTTGCCCATTCGATGCCATGAACTTAACTTATTTAAAAACTACATATTAAAACACAAGTGGCATGCCACGTAACTTACGTGCATCAGAGACATTTAATTTAAAACACATCCTGCCATCCCAGAAAAATCTACGCATGAAGGTTGAAGAGAAATAAGACCATTGCATTATTGAATATATGTTACTCTAGAATGTTATGGTAAATATCACAGTAAGAGATTGCAAAGATATAAAGCAAACTCATTCTTCTGTAAAATCACAACACACTACATGAGTGTTCACAATACCTAGCCCCGAGGTGAAAAGACTTGGGACTCCCATTGTTCATAGTCCATTCTAGGCTGGCAGTTAGGAAGGTCATCTTTGTTTGCTGAGTAGCTAGGCTGAAGAAGGATAAGCTTCTCATGTCTTCAGAACCCATAGTAGTTTTGCAAGTTGGAAGTGATTTCCCTGCAAAGTTAAGACCATTCTCTCCAGCAGATCCAGGAGACAAGGACACTGTCACCTTTCACGATTATTATATACAGACAAAAAAAAACCTACTTTCTTTTGCTTTCCTATAGTTCTCAATATTTCACTTCTGAGAATGTGTGTGTAGGGGTTCCCCCACACCATGAAGTGCTATCCTCAGCAGACACCAGCCATTATTAATTCTGACTGGGATCTACTTGAAATTAGCACAGGACACAGGTAGAGGCACTACCTGCTTGGAGCTAGAGCATGTTCCATAAGTCTACATTCTACCATTGATGACGTTTGCAAATGAAGAATCATCGGCTACCTGTAACATTTTTTTTTAGATTTGGCTACTAAGAAGTTACAATGATAACTTGTTAGAAAAGCTCACAGTTCTCAGGAAAACTCTTTCTTCTCCTCCTCCTCCTCTTCCTCCTTTTCCTCCTCCTCCTCTTCTTCCTCCTCCTCATCTTTCTCCTCCTCCTTCTTTCTTGATAGTTTGAATACTGAGCTATAACACCTGCCATTTTTAAATATTTATTTTGAGACAGGATTTTACTAAGTTATCCAGGCTGATATTCAGCTCACTTTATAATCCTTCTGCTTCAACCTCCCAAGTAGCTGAGATCATAGGCTTATACCACCAAAACAGGCTGGGAATGCCATTACATTTGTTTCATGAATAAGCACACTTATTTTGTTATAGAATAAGGGATCTGATAAAGAATACAGATAAATTTCCCCAAGAGATGTATACAGTAAGTTCTGGGATGCTCCCAAATCCATGAGCACCTCCCCCCCCCGCCCATGTAGACTTGGAGTGCACCTCCTCTGAGCACATCTAGAAATGTGCCGAACCCCATCTGTTTCAGTTTTTTGTGGAAGCTTCATTACATTGCATGGTTGATTAATTCATTGGTCGTTAGTGACCAACCCTACTTTGAGCACTCTCTCATTTCTGGAGGTCACCAAATGGCACTGACAGCTCCAACCTCTAATGACTGGGTTGGTTGTCCTGGCAACCGGTCCAAATTCAGAAGCACTCAGGCATCAGACAGCTCATTGATGGGAATTAAGACTTCATTATGGAGGCTCCAAGAGTTTTAAGAGCTGTGTGCCAGGAAACAGGGATGAAGGCTCCGATACATATGATTTATTATAAATCAATATCACAATTACATTTCAAAGAGGTAGTTCCCAGGGCCCTTTGAGAGAGATTTCAGAGTCCTAGGGTTAAAAGGGGCTTAATTAGCTTCAAATAGATTTAAATATTGTTTACATAAATAGGAGAACTGAATAGTTATCCAAGGTAAATATTTTGGGTGGAGGTGAAAAATTCTTCCCTCATATTCAACAGGGAGAGTTGAATTTCACAATCAAGTTTGTGTTTGTCCCTGTATATGAGACTATCCCTGTGGCTAAATCAATAACCTTATGTTTTGAACATTATTAAAATATTCTGTGGTGAATTTTGCTGAACAAAATAGATCTACAAACTTAACAGTGAGTTCTTATGAAAAACATCCTCGGTAAATTAAAATACTGTAAATGATTAATGATAGCAAATAACAAATAGTTAAATCAATTCCACATCTGTAGCTAACAGCAATGATGGTGGTGATAATTACCATCAGCTTTGGCCCCTGTAGTAGGTGGTGAGTCTTCAGTGAGGTTCTCCACATGAGTCCTTTGATAAGGCAGGAACTACTGTTACATTAACTCAGCAGATGCACGATAGGAAGGAACAATGACTAGGTGTGATAGGAAGGCCAAGGTTTCTGAACCTCGAGTGCACGCTCATGACCAGGAATCCTGCTGCTTCCCATAGACAGCACGTGCTTTAAGGGTAAAAGGGACAATGGCGGCCACTGATTTTCTTTTAGTCTTATATTTATAAATGTGATTTGTATATTTCTGTGTGTGTGTGTATATGTGTGTGTGTGTGTTTGAGAGAGAGAGAGAGAGACTGCGTGCAAGTGTCGGCTACAGCTAACTTTGGTGTTGGTTTTCACCTTGTTTGAGGCAGTGTCTCTTTTGTGCACAAAAGAACTGGAAGCCAGCCCCAATTAAATTAAATGCTTTCCCTCATAAGAATCGCTGTGCTCTTGGTGTCCCTTCAGAGGAGTAGAACACTGCCTAAGACAACTGCTCTTGGATGGTAACAGTTAAATTCGATGCCTTGGGCTAGCCAGGGACAAAGTCTGAAGTTAAGATACAGTCTCTGTGGCAACAGTCAAGGGGCCAAGGCAATCAGGGTCTCAAAAGCTCCAGGAATAACTATATTTAAAGCGATGAACATCAGGGTCAGGGACTGTAGAGCAAAACTATCTAAAAAACCAACCGAACAAAGAACAACAAAAGTAAAGTCAAACAAACAGGAACTACAGGCATTGTATATTTTATAAATCTAAGTAATATCATTTGTGTGACTGATTTTTAATGGTATACAATTTTATTTCAGAGCCCTAGATAGGAATCGGAGCATGGAGTAGATGTCTTGGGATTTGCCGGTAAGATTGCTCTGTTTTCCTCTACTGCCATGGGATGAAGCTCCCAGTTGAATCAAATTGGGAAAGAAACAGAGAAAGCAGAAATACAGCTCCTTATTGCTGGAGACCACATGTTTGCTGACAGTGACAAACTGCTGGGTGTTAGCTCGTAGCTCTTTCTTCTGGCGATATGATCAGCTCCTGGGTAAACAATATTAAAGAGAGCATGTCCACCCGAGTACTACCCTAGGAGAGCATCTCACACTTCTGACTGAGTTTCTTTCTTCCCTTAGTAGCAATGTCCTGATGAGGCCAGAGGCCAAAGAGATTCAGCAGCATTTCCCAGCTCAGTACTGACAAAGTATGCCGTATTTAGGAAGTTCACACTAAGTGTCTACTGTGGAGAAATGTGTGTGTTCAAGTTTTGAGGAAATAGGGGGGAAAAAAAAGGTTTCTGTCCTTTTGAGAAATCATCTGATGATTGTTTAAAAATATAAATGTTGACAAGCACTGAGGAAGCAGTTCTCTAGGGTTTCCATTGAATTGTTTCACGCATCTCAGATACCCATCAATCATTTCCAGGATTTCCATTTTTCATTAGAGTCTTATGAACTTTCTTTCAAATATGAATTGTCCTGGAGAAACAGTCATAGATTTGTTCCTGCCTAGAATATGCCAGACTTCCTTACGTCATGGTAGGATGAAGAATTACAGATTGTTTTTCTAGGCTTTGGGGCATCATTCTATCCTACAGTGGGAGAATACCCTTTCTTACCAGTGCTGCTTCAAGGAGCCCAGCAGGACTCCAGTCTGAGCACATACCAAGTCCATGGTAAAACAGCATATGTGTGTGTATCTGGAAGCATGTATAATCCTCTTTTTATCTCATGTGCATTGCTTTATTTTAGTTCAACAGGAGCTTGGGTTCAGCAGCATCACTGTCATCTCTGTTTGCTTCTTAGAGAACTGAGGTTTATAGGATTAAGGTTTCTACGTGACTTGGGCGCTTAGTAGCGGTGCTGATCGATTACTCTGAGTCTAGGGACTTCTCTGGAGCCACTTCTTCATTCCTCAGAGTCTCTTAGGACAATGGCGCTTTTGATGGTTCTTTTACCCATGACAATAAACTTCTTCAAACTGAGAACATAAGGACTGAGGACATAAGATACCTTTAAATCCCACTCAGCCATAGCAATGCGTATTTCTAGATTTGATGCCAAAGGATCAAAAAGGGAGGTAAAGTATGAGCTACGTGTGGTATATTTAGGCTCTTCTATCTGTACCCTTGCCATCTCGTTAATGGATTTGCAGGCCTGGCTTAAAGTTCCTCCCTTCTCCTGTTGAGTTCCTGCTGTGTCTGAAGTTTAGTCTCTTGATTTCTCCCTGGTACCCTCATGGTTCTCTATTTAGTATTCTCGGCTCCTCCTGCCCTGCTCTTCACACATGTCTCTTGAAGAACCCCCTCCCCAACACACACACACACACACACACCAGCTATTCTGAGTCACTGGAGTAGTGGTTGGTGATGCCTGTGTGGTTTACTGGCTACCAGTTCCCAGTAGTAGGGACTCACATCCAGACCAAGGGCAAGTTCTCCTAGGCAGCTAAAGCCACTGCTTTGGATTCAACTTGCTATAAATCCTACCTTCTCAGAGTCTGTGTATTTTAGCCCAGTCTTTAAATCCAAACTACTTAGAGAATGAAAGATACTAGAAACATCATATGTGGTGATCTCCTTTCCCTAAGCAGATATTCATTGCAGAATTAAACAGTTTAACAGCGTATTTAGAGAATGACTCCACTTCCCCTGAGCACTGTCACACTTAATTTTTAACATGGGTGCAAAAATTCCCAATGCAGAGCCTCATATCTGCTTATGCAGCAGGCACTTAACTATGAAGCGTCTCCTCTGCAGCTCACTGGCCAGTTGTTACTGAATTGGTGAGTTCCAGGTACAGCGAGTGATTCTGTCTCAAAAAATCGGGTGGGGAGTGAATGAGAAAAACACTCAATGTTGACCCTTGTCCTCCATATGCAAGAATGCACACATACATGATCACACATGCACACATGTTTTTCTCTCTCTCACACACACTCACAAACACAACCTTTCTTCGCCGTCTTACTTCATTAACACAGGAAAAAACAGTCCAGGTAGAAAACATTATAAATGCTTTCTGCAGATAAAGTGTGTTTGTGTAATAGAAATGGTGCGTGACTTGTTCTGTTGATCCGGATGGCTGAGAAGGAAGTTAAATGTTTCTCTGCAGGCTCTGTTGGTGAGACCGGTTGTTCTATGTTGGCATCCCATTTCTCGAATCCTGGGTGGAGAGGATTTGGGGCTTATTCTCTCAGAGGAATCAGTAACACTCATGGCGGCAGTAACCCATTCATCACAGCCTCTGGCTCTTCCTGGTCAGTCCTGTTTCAGAGAACACTTGCAAGAAAAGGAAACAAGAGTCAGATCCTCCTGGTGACTGCTCCGTGCTGCAGAAAATTCTAGGCGTAGCTTGGGTTAACATCCAAATAAGTACTTGAAACTGACTGGCACCCGAGCCCTGACTACTGGGGGGATAAGGACAATCAGGTGTCTTTGATCGACTGAGTCAAAAAGGAAATCCACTCTTGTTACAAAGGGAGATGAGGGCAGCTATGGGGACAGCTTTGTAACTGAGTGAAGTTTTGGGCCAAGTCAGTACTGAAAACATCCCGGCATTGGCAGAATAATTGTAAAATAAGTTGTGAAGGCTTCGATTTGAAAAAAAAAAATTAATGCAAAAATGCAATCTAGCATACAGAAAATTATCGGAGTCCTTCCTGCAGGCCGCGTGTTGTCAGCGTTTTAGATGCATTTGTTTTACGGTTTTGCTAACTGATTGTACTTGACCATAGCCCCATTTTCCTCGTCTCTGAGTATGTTTTCTCAAACATGAGACTGAGCTTCAAGGCATCGCATTCTTTATCCTCACTGCCTCATTATTCATTCTTATGAGCAAGGACTCTGGCCCATGTAATTGCAACGCAGAATCCAACAGCAAGACATTGAATGCGGAGACATGGTTACTGTTGACAGCCTTTATGCAGCTGTTGGTCACTGAATATGTTCCTGAAGTCAGGAAGATGTTCAAAGGACTGCTGTTGATACTTACTGGAGGACAGCAGGTAGAAACCCAGTGGGTAGCAAAAACAAAGAGACCCTTGGTCATTTGGGAGCTGAATGGGCTGTAAAAGAGCTCACGGAGTTGCTCCCCACTAGAGGGAAATTAGCAGAAGAGAGCTACAGGAGAAGCTGAGGATGGCATTGCTCACAAGGGTCAGAGTTCAGTGCCAAGTTGGAGGCAAGGGTATCATGGAGGTGATAAAGCAACATCCAGAAACCTGCCCTGGCAGAGTGAATGACAGCAGAGGGAGCAAAGAGAGAGTGCTGGCTAAGAGAGAGAATGCTGGCTTAGCAAACAGCCAGGAGCAGTTTTGCATTTTGTATCTCCACTTTCTTAGCCTCTGGACAAAAAAGAGGTCTCTTAGGGAATGGAGGGAAAGCCATGGGAGAAACAGCTTAAAAAAGAAATCGGGCCACTCCCTTCCGTTTCTCTTCCTCAAGTAAGAATGTGAAATTGTGCTACGGAAGGAAAAGGCTTTATTAAGTGGGGAGAGTCAAGACTGGAATTGCATTGGAGAAACTTCTAGAAAATTGAAAACAAAACCATTGAAATACTTTAGGGAGGTGGAAAAGTAATGAGATGTGCTCTAAATATCACCGAAGGCCAGGGGAGAAAATCCCACAGGTCAGTCACATCATCGATGGGAGGGAAATGGCATAGCTTTCTTTTATAACTTATCAAACCCAGAACGTTCAGCAAGCTGGCTGCACAAGTTAAACAAACAAAAACCCTGAAGCCTTAACACAGCTCATGCTGTGCTCTTCTTCCTCGTCTTTGGAAAACTGTGGCTTACTAGGTAAGAGCACCTGCTCCATAGGCAGCAAGACCCCAGGCTAACGTAGAAAGTCAGGTGGACCACGAGCACAATCATGACCCCAGACGCTTTGGGACATGGAGACTGGAAGATTTCTGGGGTTTGTAAGCCTAGCTCCAGACTCAGTGGGAACCCGTGAAAGGACTAAGACAGAGATAGATAAGGTGGGGCCTCTGAAGTCCTCTCTGGCCTCTGTGTATCCCTCCACACACGAGTATATAGCAACACCGGAAACATTGAAAACATATTATTGCTACAGTTTTATTTTATATTTAAAAAATAATTTATTGCCACTTGCTGGTAGCATACGCCCTTAATCCCAGCACTCGGGAGGCAGAGGCAGGTAGATCTCTGAGTTCAAACCAGCCTGGTCTACAGAGCAAGTTCCACGACAGCCAGAACTACACAGAGAAACCCTGTCTTGAAAAAAAATATGAAAACAAAACAAAATTATTAAATTCATTGCAAGAGGTCAATAACTAAGCCCACAACTTTTATCTTTAAAATATATTTTTGCATATATATATATATATATATATATATATATATATATATATATCCATATTGATCATATATATCCATATTCATCCTTTTGCCCATAAGATTTTTTTTATCTATAGATTCAATCAATCCATGGATAGACAATATTTGAAAAAAAAGAAAGAAAAGCTTGATCCATATCAATATTGTAATTTTTCTATTATTCCAAGAATAATATATAGTATAACAATCATTCACTTAGCTTTTACATTATGTTGGATATTTTAGGTAATTTGGAGCCCATGGGAAGTGCTTAAATGCAGCGTGTCTGCCATTTTATGTGAGAGACTTGAGCACTGTTTGCTTTTAGTACCTTTGGCAGGCTTAGAACCCATGTCCCATGGAATGAACTGTATATATGATGTGTATGCAAATACACATGCCCCATTCCAAATGATGGTTCACTTACAACCTTAAAATATATAACAGACATCCTATAGTCTATCATAAAATGTATCTCATGGTAAGGACATACCATTGTATGGATAGACCACGACTTACTTAACCAATTTCCGACAGATGACAATGTTTCGAACTGTCCAAAACAGCAAATGACGTTTTAAGTAAGTATTTTGAGATACATTCTTAGAAATGGACTCATGTTCAGAGCACAAAGAGACGCATGACCAGAGTTGCTTCCTAAAGTACTTCGGAATCACACTGCGCCACAGTTACCACGCTTCAGAATGGACACATAATGTGTCTCCTTCCTGTCTTCCTCCTCTCGCTTTTCTGCAAACGGCTGTTCAGAGTTAAAACCCGAGAATTAATGAGAGAAGCAAATGAAATAATTTGAAAGTACTACCGGTGTTGAATATATGTGAGGCTTTCCAAAATTTAATAGCTGGATCAGAAACTGTTTTGTTCGTGAGTACAATTTCATTTCTGGCTGATCATATGGATCCCTGCAGAACCCACCTCCACTGTTGGCTGGTTATTTTCAGAGGCGTCTGTGTGCGTGGGATGTGGGTACACTGCAGCAGCTGCGGAATTACGCTCCATAGAATTATCAGGCTTATGCTCCATTTGATAACTATTTCCATTCTCCCCTTCTTTTCTTCTATATTTTCTCTCTAAAGACAAAATATTGACAATAACAATCAGGTTGGAATAGCAAAACTGCAGTCCTTCATGTGGCCGAGCCCTTCAGAGTTTCTGAGCGATCTACTTGGCTTATCTTATCTTATTGAAAGTCACCTTTGCTCACTGTGCTGTAGTCTGTAAAGGACGTTTTTCTTATATGCTCCCGAATAACAACCATATGTAAGCTCTCAAGGATGGTGACTTGAGTAGACAAGAACAGATGGCTGTGTAGGATCAACAAAGACCTCGCTTTCTGCCCCCATAAATGGCCCCAGTGAACCTTACTCTAGAGCACCTGCCAAAAGCCAAATGCTCAGCTTTTGAGCTCTGCTTACTCTCTGTACCTGTCACAGTCCATTTAGATCATCAAAGACACTGCTTTCATTAAATAAAATAGTAGTTTATTGCAGAGTTTAACTTTTGGACAGAGTATGTCTTCATTAATTATACCATTTTCTTATGTCCTGTACACCCTTGGAGTTGGTATATTCTGGGAGAGGCAGATATCTTTTGCAGAGTATAGGAAACAGAATTATATAATCTAACTCAATCCATTTCCTATTTTGTTTGAAGCTGTACATTCCCATTGAGTAAATGGTTCTGTGCTCCAACAACACTACACACGCCTTAATGAAGGTACTTTTTTTGCAAGTTAGTCCCCCCCCTTTTCTCATCTGCTTTGTCTTGTAGACTTTCTGGGCCAAAATTAGAGTCTGAACATCATTGCCTTCACTGCATGTTGGTCCTCGGAGAGCTGTTCTATGAATGAATGGATACTTGAATGGATGCAGGACAGATGGTCCATTGGACTATTCAGGGTGACACAAGTCTCTTAGCTAAGGGAGTTAAAGATGACTTGGATGGAGTTTTCTCAAAATTTGCATTTTGGGAGGGCAGTTTGCATCTTGTAGAATTGTGGGGCAATCCAGTTTAAGCCTGTGCTCTATGTTAGAACAATAACGGAACAGCCTTATTTTTCTCCAAATACCGAAAATAACACTTCTTACTTGATCACCCTATTAAAATCACCACAAAGCCTAACAGAAGCTCATTATTCCCATCAAGTTTTTAATCAGTACCTGACGAAAGAAGAAGGTGAAGTCATCCAAAAATATAATTTCTTTCTTCCCTTTGGAGAAATAACATGCTTAGTTTTTTTCTATCATAATTTCAGTTCTTTTTTTAGTTAGCGCTTTTTACAAAAGGATAGTAGAATCCTTCCAATCTCACCTTTTTCAAGAATGGAAATTCAAAGTGTTTAATGTTTTGTAATAGTTTTGATATGGTTCTCCTTTAAGTTAGGATCATAAAGGCTGGGAGATGCCATAGCCACTTAATCAGAGGGTAAATATTTCAGTGACTTTAATGAAAGGGGAGCTGCTGAACAAACGGCACCAGAGCATGGTTATTCTCATTGGGATTGTTGCGTAAGAAAAGCAAAAGCAGTTCCCTACATGGAGAAGGCAAAGCTGATTTAATTCTGTCTTCTTAAGGGCAAGTCCATCGTGGATGAGCTTTTAATCTTTTGTCACAAACCAGAAGTTACTTTCAGATTTGTTTCTCTCAGAGAGATTATAATATTGCAGTATTCTTATCACATGTAGTTATTAGTTAGTTTGGCATTGATATATTTTGGGAGGGGTGAATTTTAAATTGCAGAATTACATATACTGAATTTAATTTAATATGTGCTTACATTAAAAAAAAATTGGAGGACTTCTTTTTAAATTGACAATAGAACACAGAGCGTGGCTAATAAAATATCTAGAAATAAGATTTTCTAACCTGGGAGTGGTATCTACTATAAGCTTATCAATGTCTTAATCAAACAAGACTGTGCCCGGATGGATAGCAATGGCTGCTTGTAACACATTTTTAATTATATATAAAACATGCTAACAACATATTTTCTGTAGCATACTGAATAATGAAAAGACTGCAGTTTGCTATTTAATTACATATATACTCATTTAAATTCAGTATCATTAAACAAAAAATAAATGTATTAAAACCCAGGATGTATTTAATTTGTCCTGACTTCTGAAAGCTACGTTTTCCCTGTGGATGTAGTCTCTGATCAGGGTTTGTCTTATTTCTGGATATTTGAAACTTCTTCCTCCTATTCCTCAGAACAGGAGCATCTCAACATGCACCTAAGATATTGCTCTCTTGTTCTGCGTTTGTTTAGCGAGGGAGTGTAAAGGAAATCCCCTGCGCTCACTGACTCAGTGCTTGAAGGAACTCCCCAGCATCTCCATGGCGGGTTCCTGTGGCATTAAAGTATTGGAAATGCGTGGCAATTTTTCCCCACACAAATAGAATTTTATATTTCTTTAAAGAAGATTTCAAAAGTACCGAACAAAGAGAGAGCTTAACAAGGTAATCGTCTTAGGCAAATGCTTGTTTGATGCACAACTATAGATAAGAAAAGACCAATGTGACCCCTAACCCCGCTGAGATGCTCTGCCCTGGATTGGATGTCTCCTCACGGAACCCGCTGAGATGCTCTGCCCTGGATTGGATGTCTCCTCGCGGAACCTCAGTCAAAGGCTATTTACTCTAAGATTATGGTACAATTACCTCAGGGCTCTTGGGAGGGCGCCCCTGTCTGTGAGAGAGAAGTGTGGGGACCAGGTAGCTGGGTGAGGATATGACTCCTGATTGTGAGGCAGAATGAAAGGAACACTCTAGATGGGGCTAAGAGCCCGGGACCCCCTGCTGGCCCCAGGGCTCTTCACCTGGAGACATCAAGCGTTCGCCTTGGCTCTGGCAATGGGAAGGGTGGTAGAGCTCAGCATCAGCATGGGTGACTGTGAGGGTAAAAAGACCACTCTTGGGCAGGCTCAGAGGTGCTTTCATTAAGTGTCCTAATTCTCCCAACTCCGGCATTGTGGCCTTCATTTATCTTACCCGGTTACGAGCATCTTACCTGTGCAAGTTAACTCTAAGATGGCGTGTCAAGCCTGACTATAAGCTACGAGGGGAGAACTGGTGATCTGGTTCCTGAATCCATTTTTTTTTTTTTTTACTGAAAATATTTTTTTTTCATACAATATATTCTGATCGTGGTTTCTCTCCCCTCATCTCCTCTCAGGTCCTCCCGGACCTTCGCACCCATTCAACTTCATCCCTTCTTGCCTTCTTTCTCTCTCTTCAGAAAACAAACAGGCAATTAAAAACAACAACAAAAAACCAGGAAAACAATTTTATAAAAAGCACAAAAAACACATAAACACACAGAGACATCTATATTACGCTTCCTGGATCTTTATCTTTTGTTCTTTATAGTTTTTAAATTATCACAGTGCAATTCTTACCAATTAACACCTAATTCCTTGACTATTAAGACAGCTTTTCAAGGCATTATCTTGTTTTCAGACTCATTTGTATCTGTAACTCCAAAGCACCATTGAGAGTGTCCTAAATACTAGTTACTCACTGGGTACTTGAGTGGTTGCTCATCATCTTCAGTGATGTTAATAAATGAAGACATGTGCTTCCAGAAAGATAAAATTTGATTTTCCTGTTTGAAAAACTTCTGTTGGCTCCACAGTAGTAGAATGAAGTCTAAAGGACTCAACCAGTGGTTGATCTGGTGGCTTATTTCTGGTCCTGACTCCTATGTTGACCTTATTCCTGTGGCCCTCACTATATCCTAGCTGACCTCACTTTACTACAGTGTAGGGCGTTCTCCACATGGAGGCATAGAGGAGACAGTGTGATTATACTTTGGGAACCTGTATCAAAGACAAGAATCATCCTTGCTGGGCGGTGGTGGCACACACCTTTGATCCCAGCACTCGGGAGGCAGAGGCAGGCAGGTCTCTGTGAGTTCGAGGCCAGCCTGGGCTACAGAGTGAATTTCAGGACAGCCAGAGTTACAAAAGAAAAAAACCATCCATGACCAATCTGCTTGGTCCCTTTGACTACCAACACCATAGATTAAAGTCCTTACATGGTTCCAAGGATTGACCTGACTGTGACAGCAAAGGAATGAAGAGGACAGACACACGGACACACAGAAAAGCTGGGTTTACGTGGAATGGGTTCCGTGATCCAGAAGCTGTAGCACCAGGGAGCTCAATGAGTTTATTTATTATATATAGTTGAACACGAGGGTAGGCCTAACCAACTCTAGCCGACAACTACTACTGGATGAGCTTAGCAAGAAAGACAAGGAGACATATTCATAGATACAAATCTGCCGGACCTTAGCAGAGGGAAAAGTATGTCATTGCAAGTGCCACCCTGAACAGCAGAACCCTGATTGTCTGACCTCAAGTTTTTTTGTTTATTTGTTTGTTTGTTTTGTTTTGTTTGTTTTGGTTTTTCGAGATAAGGTTTCCTTGTTGTAACTCTGGCTGTTCTGGAACTCACTCTGTAGACCAGGCTGGACTTGAACTCACAGAGATCCCTCCTGTCTCTGCTTCCCAAGTGCTGGGAATGTACCACTACCTCCCAGCTTTGAACTGATTTTGAAAAGGCAGGCTAGTGATCTTAGGTGTTTTTATTGATAAAGAAGCTCCTCAGGTGATACAAAACTCTGTCCCCTCATCCAGAGGCCCATTTGCAAAATGAAGGAAACCTGTAGCTTACTCTCATTCCACAATCATTTAGCAGCTGAACTATGTCACTTTTAAGGTGGGAGAGCTCAAAGTCCAAGGAAAGTGTTCTCCTTTTGTTGTGGGAGACTGGGAGAGGGACTACATAATTCCTCCACAGCAACTTTGCTCTTCACATGGAGATCTCAGAGTGCAAGCTGTTTGAAACAAAATGGCTCTGCCAGAGAACAGTGAGCAGGTGCCGGTTATGAGGAAGCAAACATCTGGATCACAGATTTATATCAAGCCAAACCCTGCAGATAAAGCACATGGCCAAGACTTAAGCAGCCCTTCCTCTAACAATGTACATGCCAATTGTTTTAAAGTTACATGAGCATAACTGGAAATAAATTCCCCAAGAGGTAATCTCTGTAGGAGCACTCTCTCTAGGGGAACAGTCTGTAGCCTATAAACATTTGCAGGAAGGAAAGCTACAGTGGACATTTTCCTGCATACACTGTCAACATTTACACTTTGCCACCCCTCCATGCCTCAAGAGAGGAGAGCTCTACCACTGCCATGATTTTGATGCACCAGGATCCTTGATACGGCTGTGTTGTTGTCAATAACAGACATTCCCTGAGGACTTCGTTAGGTCCCTACAGTAGACCGTGCTATAATACTTCGTCTTTACTACACACTCTTATTGGCCTACACACATCCACAGCTGTCTCATCATGTGTTTCCTTCAATCATGCTTGATCCTGCCATCAATATTCTCCCTCTCCCTCTCTCTCTCTCTCTCTCTCTTCATCTTCTCCTCCTTTCTTCCTCCTCCTCCCTCAGGATGCTGCTTCTTCTCCTTTATGCTGGTTACACCAGTCTTATCCTTCATACCTGTAGTCAACTGTGACCCCTTCAAGGTGTGCTCCCCTGAGCCTTCGGGTGACATCAAGTATCTTTAGATGCTTTTCAGCTACATATAAATCTTCTTCCTGGTACATTTTACAATAACTCATTATACTTATTCTGAATATTTGGCCAAATGTGTCTCCTCCACAATACTTTAAGTTCCATTAGAATGAGGACTGTATTAGTTTATTATTTTTGTCATTTATATCTAGAACATGAAAGTATTTGTTCCAAAATAGGTATGGTCAATAAATGTTTTTAGAATGAATTTCTAATGACGGATGAAGCTCACTGTTTAAGCTTATTTCAAAGCTTATTATTTCTCCCATAATCCACCGTGATGTTGGCCTTCTCCAGAATATTAACTTTTCTTTTCCTCAGAGAAAAACAATAAATAGCTGGAGTCTCTCATGCTTCAACATCTTAACCTTCTTAAAAGCGATCAGCTTTTTATTTGATTACTTTCCCCACAGATTTCGTGTTAGCAAGTATTCATATGACAAGACTTTCCTACTTTTGTTCCCCCAAATGTCGCAAGCGACGAAAATAGAAACACCATCAAGCAAATAGCTAGGAGTGGAGGAGAAGGTTGCCGGCGGACACATGAAGGTATCTGGATATTCAGGCTATTCCCTGCAAGTAGATTAGTGAGGACTGATGTCTCACATGAATTCAGCTTGCCGGGTGGCCCGTTTCATATGGCATTAACACTGAGGTTCTGTAATCTTAAATCTTATTTTAGATCCCAAATTGTCCTCAGGGTCCTTTCCCAGAATGTTTTGTCAGCAGGACATCTCTGCCCAGGATCCTCACATCCTGGCTTGGCCACATATCCTTCAGATCAAGATTAAAATAGCTCTTCCCAAGGACTGCTTTCTCTCACAACCTCACCCTCCTCCTTATGAACCCGATTCCTGCTCACAGTATATGTCTTCCTTTAGATCTGTCAGGTCTCTGATGGAGGGGCATGTCTGATTTTCCTTTCTGTTGCATTGACAGCCATGCTGAGTAGGACGTAAAATCGAATGCATTGGCATCTCTTGAACAAACAAGTGAACGCCCTTTGCCGTCTTAGCACAACTTTTAACTCAACAGCGACTCTGACTCAAATTCTACTCTTTCTACTTTGTGTTCCCTAACCAGTAATGGCCCTTCCTTACTTAGTTTGCCAAAATTCTTAAGGCAGTGACACCTTGCATTACAGGAATTAAAGAAAAGACCCTATACCTCTGATTTGACTTTAAACTCTTTAGGATAACAGCTCACTGTATACCCTTATGCCCTATAATTCCTATATGGTAGCTTGCCTATAATACTCATTCAACCAATATTTGATCATTAGTGTTAAAAAAACTGAATAATGGCCATATTAGTTAACAAGTGTTTTTGTCTGGTCATATTACTTTGGTTGTTAATCTATATATTTAGGCCTCCTTATTTAAAAAGATTATTTAACTGTAGAGTTTCAATAGTAACTCCTATTTTTATATAATCTTTGTCATCTGATTTTAGGAACTGTCTTATATTTAGTGCATTAAGAAATTCTAAGTAAATAAAGGCAGCCCAAAACTTAGTCACGAATCTCTCCAATCACAGACTAGTAATAGAGCTGCTTTTCCTTTACAAAGAAAGTATTGAATCCAAACACCGATCCTGAAGCGGACATGACTGGACCCTATTCAGGAATTATCAGAACTTAGCTGGGCAGACACACGGTGAGTGAACTGAAAAGTCGTCATGGTCTCGAATCTTCTCAGCGTTCAACTTGCCTAGAGCCAGCCATAGTTGAGGATGAGCAGCGTGAACTGGAAGGGAGGCTGAGGAACATTGCTACCAAAATGTCCTTGAGGAAATCTTAAGGCTAACAATGGAAGGATTCCTGAAGAAATAGCTAATGATAGTGAAGAAATAAATTTCTGTGCACTCCTTTCCCCTTTTTCCCTTTTCTTCCTTCCTTTCACCTCTTCCCCTCCTCCTCATCCTTCTTTGTTTTTTCGAGACAGGGTTTCTCTGTTGTAACCCTGGCTGTCCTGGAACTCACTCTGTAGACCAGGCTGGCCTCGAACTCACAGAGATCCACATGCCTCTGCCTCCCAAGTGCTGGGATTAAAGGCGTGCGCCACCACCGCCATGTCCTTCCTTTTTACTTTCTAGGAAGGAAGGCACTCAAAGCTCTAGAGATCCTAGAGAAGTTTCATAACATGTACAAACTCAGCCGTAAGGATCATTCCAATCCATCTGTCCTCTTATGGCTGAATGTTATGAACTGATAAGGATGGAAACTCACTTTCACAGTTTCCAAGGCTGATAGGGGTCTGTTGCTGACTCCTCAAATGGCTTAGGTAAAAGGAGTGAACCACCCCAAGAGCCCTTTTCACAGGGGCTTTAATGAATTCATGATGGCAGAGCCCTCCTGGGATAAAGACTTCTTGTAAGGCACCACCTTCCAGTGCTGATGTGTTAAAGATTAAATGTGCAACACGCTGAGTTTTAGAGAATACATTCAGATTATAGAAAGGGTTATGACTAGAAGACCCAAAGGCCAGCTTGGCTGATCTAAGCCTCTTCTGGGAAGCCCGGCATGTTTCAGAATGCCTCTCACAGTCCTTACTGCCTATATAGTCTTGGGGAGACAGGGGCTCAGTGCATCTGCTCAGTTTCAGGGACATCCAGAAGCTTCTGAGTTGTTGACTTCCTAACTTTCTTGTATGACATCCTCTGTACTAACGGGCTTCCCTGCAGGATCTTATACAACAGCCCTTTCATCTGCTTGACTTACTTGCCATTCGATGTTCAGATTCTCAGCTCTGTAGCAAACTTCCTGTCTATGCTTCCTGACGTCTGTCACAAAGCTTGAAAGGGTCTTACTTCATAAAGTTCTGGAATAGAGGAAAGAGAAGGATTTCTGTGATTACTTGAGAAACTTCAATAACAGTGAAAGAAGTCATAGGCTTGAAATAAATATTGAGTGTTGGAACATACTTGGGGAGCCTAAGGCTGGGCACCATCTATAGCCTATCAGGTCTTAAAAGTTCCTATGACTATATTAATATGGTAAAAACTAACAGATATCTCTAGGGATAAGTTTATTTTTCCTTACCTTTATTTTCAACAGAAGTTTACATACTTAAAAGTATAAATTGGATTGCAATACTGAAGTCCAGTATCTGGAGCCACTGTTCAGTTAAGGAAAATCCCAACAACCCAATCAAAGTTTGTGCCAAATGCATTATCATTAAGATCTCAGACTCAGGATAGAAATGTATGCATACATTCAACAGTTTATCCCCTTTCCCTAGGTCACCAACCTCAGTGCTGATCTGTTATGCAGCAAAGGCAAAGCACTCAGATAATATACCAAGCTCTTTTTATTTACTTTGAAGTTTTGCTTTCCTCACTAGAGGGTGAAGGAATTGATGGTTGCCTCATAGGGTTTATATGAGGATTATGTAGCAAAGTCAATATGTATTACTAGTTTAAAAGTCCTGCCTTCAAGGAAACTCATATACTGTTAATGTGGATATAAATTAGTGCATCCATTATGAAGAACAGTGTAGACATTCCTCAAAAAACCAAAACTAGGAGTATCTTAGGATCTAGCAATTCCAGTATGGGGCATATACCTAAAAAAAATTCAGATCATTATACCCTGAAGATATCTGCCCTCCTATGCATTGAAATGCTGTTCACAATGTCTAAGTAATCAGTTTAACCTAGGTGCCCATCAGTACTGGACCGGATGGAGAACCGTCATGTATTTGCACAGTAGAATGCTATTCGGCCACAAGACGTGAAATCTTACAGTCTTTAGCAACATGGATTATAATCAGGTGAAGCACCACAAGTTCTTGCTCCTTTGTGTAAACTTTCAGACCAATGTGGGTGTTGGAAGAGTGCTCACTGGAAACTGGCAGGGAGGGAGATCAACGGAGAAGACAAGAAGTTGAAGAGTCACCAGAGCTCAGAGTAAAGGAACTAATTTCTGGTATTTCTTTAGCAAAATTGGATAATTATTGGTTCAAACAATCTACAATATATTTCAAAATGATGAACAGAGTGTGAGACTCCTAGTACATGAAATGACCAATGTCTGAGACGATGGCGCTTAACGCCCTGATATAATTCTTACTCTGTACGTACTTGTTGGGTGACTCCGATGTACCCCATAAAGATAAACAAACTTTATGTCCCTCCATTAAATTACACTTCAAAAAAGTACAGCAATAATGCTCTTTTTTAAAGGCCCCAATCCAGTCAATTAAAAAACAAACAAAGCAAAACTGCAGTGCAAGGCCCACAGTTTGGCCCTGGGTTGGCTGCAGGCTGTGCTGCCTGCTCTGAGGACACGTGAAGTGGCTAGGGAATGCCACTTTGGGCATTCAGATATCTGTATTCCGTAGGGATGGATGAGGTGCCCTGGGCCTAGAGTTCTCCACCTGGGAACTGAGATTCCCAGGCAGATCAGTCACCCAAGCAAGGAGGGCTTATCACCCAGTAACAGTGAAAGCTATCCTGTCTATTTGAACTCCAGAATCACAAAATGTGGCTTGATCACAAAATGCCCATTCGTTCTGAGAGTTTTGTTTTTTGTTTTTTTTTCTTTCAAAATTTCTGTTAAAATCAAATCACGGAGTAAAGTGTGACGACTAACATAAAGTGGGTTTTTGGTTTTTTTTGTAGTCTACTGTGTATAGTAAACACGTAACCAATATAAGCTCTGTTAACAATAGCCAGACACAGCATAAATACTAATAATGTTTTGAGTTTTATTTTTTCCCTCAAGGATTTCTGATTCTATTGATTGCTTTTGTATAGTTTTTCGCAACAAATTCTTTTTCTTTGCCAGGTGATTTGTTTCTATAACTGTTCGAATCAAAGTATGGATGAAAAAAATAAATGCCAAAACCAATAGTTGAGAATATGGTAAAATGGTAGTCTCCTCCGTTTATAGCACGTTCTGCATGTATGGCTTCAGTGAGCCCGGAAGCGGAAATTCTACCAGCGCTGCGTGTGCTCAGACGTCGTTCTTGTCATGACTCCCTACGTGGTGCGACATGATGATTTTCACGTTGCGTTTACATGGTTTTCCTGGTGTTTAGTTTTCCAGTTTCTTGTATAATTTAGACCCTAATTCCGTGCTGGATTATAGCAGATCTCTCTCACCCAGCTCCGTAGATTCTTCAGCTGATTAACAGTTTCCTTTGCAATATGGAAGCTTCTTAATGTCATTGCACCCCAGTTGGTTATTGTTGGCCTCATTTCCTACTTGGGCTAGGTATTGAAGTAGAATCTCTGGTCTTTCTTCTAGAAGTTTCAGAGTTTCAGGTCTAACACCGAAATCTCTGGTCAGTTTGAAACTGATTTGTGAGCAGGGTGAGAAAGAAATATCAAATTTTATTTTTCTACATCCAGATAACCAGTTTTTCCAACACCAGTTGTTAATGAAGCTATTCTTACTCCAATGCATGTTTTTGGGACATTAAAAAAAACAAAAACCCAGGTGGCTGTAGGTGGATGGACTCAGGTCTGCATCCTAGAGTTGTTCCGTTGGTGACATGTCTGTTTTTGAGCCAGTTCCGCATTGTCACTATGGCTCCGCAGTACAACTTACAATCAGGTGGCTTTCCCTCCTGGCCCCATATTCTCATCGACATTGTCTTTACGGCAGCTGTTTTGTAACTTTGGTTTTGTATTTCTCTGGCAATTAATGTGTTGAGAATTTTTTGTACATTTTATGCTAACTTGTTTTCCTTTTTAAAATGTGATGTATGTTACTATTTTTAATTATATTTATGATCATTGTTTAGCAACCAGAAGAGCACTAATTTGGCTAAAAATTATATGGTAATTCAAAAGAGCATGTACAGCATTAAATGCAGGTTAAGGAATCATTTATTTGATCAGCTTTTGAAAAGTTCAATTTGTTTCCTTTCTTTTTCTGCTATTTTGTTTCCTTTCTCACTTTTTTTTTTCTGCCTTAGGGATTGATGTAAAAGTTGTCAAGCCAACACAATGTAAGTTTAAACACAACTCCACTCATTTTAATTCTCTGGTAATTTTTGTGAGGTTTTTGCATCTTTTCTAGGCTTGGATTGTTTTCCCCACAGAGTACCCAACCTTCCCGCCCTGAGTTCCTGGGTCGCAGTACAACCCTCTCACTATTTTCATTCTGGAATGCATGTGGTGTCTTAGTTGCTTATGAATATTATCTATCTGCTTCTTCTCAGATTATCCATAATAAGTAAGCTCGGTTTCCTGGCCTGCATGTATAAATGGCCATTTAAAAGAAATTCTGTTATTATTTCTGCTTTAGTATACATTTCATTCTGTATACAGTTCATCTGGTCATTTTAAAAATATTTCAAATTTGCAATTCAATCTGAATATTTGAAGTCGTTCTACTAATTAGCAATATTGAGAGAATCAGCTTGCTTTAAAATCTCTTAAACTGAGAGACACAAAGCACCAATGTGGTTTCATTTTTTAAAACATTTTGACTCTGAAAGAGTCCCTATAAATATTGCAATCCATGCTAAGGCATTGCCAACAGGATGCAATTCACAAATCTTAGAGTTGCACGATGTAATTCACAAATCTTAGAGTTGCACGATGCAATTCACAAATCTTAGAGTTGCACAACGTAATTCACAAATCTTAGAGTTGCACAACGTAATTCACAAATCTTAGAGTTGCACAACGTAATTCACAAATCTTAGAGTTGCACACCTTTCAAGTGCAGGTATAGCATACAAGTGAGGTATGCTTGTAATTCCCCAGAGTGATGATGCAGATAAATGGTGCTGGGAATTCAAGGGTGATTCTTCTAGGTGAGAAACTGTCTGGAGGTAAAGTGTCATGTTCTGTTTTGTAAAATGAGCTTTCCCTCTGTTGTAAGTGGAGTGCGGCACTCAGCTAGAAGACTGAAATCCTACTCTCCAGTCTCACATTTCTGTTGTAATGCAGGCAGTTAAAAATACTAAGGGAAGAAAATGATCATCCCTTCCCATATGCTCAGCTAGGGGACTTGCTTTGTTTTCAGGTTAAACATTCTGTTAAAGTATGTTTTCTATCATGCGTGTGCTTGGATGCGGCTCTGTTGCTGTTGCTCTTGTTTTAAAGACACGGAGAAGTTAAGTTCATCTGTTTCTACACATGTAGGATGTGGACCGCAGTGCCAGTAAGGGAATTATTAAATGGCCGGCTAATGAACAATTATTTTCTTTTTTTTCTAACTTTTTTTACTATAATAAATCTGTACATGTATCTTACAGATATGTTAGTCATGAGATTACTCTGTATCTTGGTATTTTTACCTTCATGCCCAGACAGGTTTTGTACTTATATTTCATAGACCTTAGGCAGAATCTACTCAAAACACAGTAACCATGGAAATACAAACTCTGTATGCATCTCCCTCGTTTTACATCTGTTATTTCTCCTTGACCCAATAAGGACACACTCTCATTTGCATTCGGTTGCTGAGATTCTCAGAATCTCTTCCGTTGTTATCGATTTCTTGTGTCTGCTGGAATACTAAAGTGATCATTCACTTCCTTCTCCTTTTGAACTCATGGATGGACAGGGGCGAACACTAGCGGGGTCTCTGTTGGCTAGAATTATTTTACTCACAGAATACACGTGAGTCTTCTCTGAGGGTGAGAATCTCAGGATGGAAGGAAGCCAGGCAAAGTGGCTCCTTGCCCCGGGTGGCAGCCCACAGGACTCATGGACCCCACATGCTGCTCAGACCCACAGCCTAGTCTTGAGATCCAGCAAGTTACCAATCTGCTGTGAGATCTCAGGCAGATCTGTGGGTGTCTCAGCTCTTGTAATCTGGAAGATTTGCGTTTCTCTAAAATGAAGCTGTTCATAAAGGTAGCCCATGTCCGTCACTCCATTTAGAAACGTCCTGAGACTTTGGGGTAGCCGGGTTACTGTATAGATTCTTCTATATAAAATCCCATGTTATTATGCACATTTGACTCCTATTGATCCATGAACTTCTCCATTTCATCTGGTGAGACGGCTCAGCAGGAAGAGAAGAACCTGCTGAGTGCTCAAGGGTCTGAAAAGCAGGGATGGTTTCATAGTCTAACTAGAAAGTTTGAGTTAAGGTCGAGGGCCTTTGCTTTCTCCTCCCACTCCTCCTGTCTCTCTTCTTCCGCCTTCTTTTTGCCCTTTTTTCTACTTCGCACACTAAGGAGTTGAATATTTAAAAATTTAGCGACTGTACTACACTACTGGCTCACACACTTAGCTTCACCTGAAGCTACATACAGTGAAATCACCGCTGAAAGACAGTCGTGCTATCCTCTCTCTGCTTTCCTCCTTAGCCGTCGCTCCTCACGGTATTCTGCAATGTCGCTTCCTCCTCCTCCAAATACACTAAATAGTTAAAGAATGCATTTGCTGTTTAAACTCACAGTCTCTTATAGGCTTGGCCAAGCATTTCCCGTAACCATTTGATTACCCTTTCATGGATGTGCTCCGTGTGTGTACACTGTGATAAGAGAGCATTCTCTACTTATGTGCATCGAATTCAGCGTTCACAGTTATTTATGTGTAGTCTGCAGACTTCATCTACTGATAAACACACAAAAGAGTACTATGCTACAACCTGGAGTAATGGCACACGCCTTTAATCCCAACATGGCAGGCAGAGCCAGGCTGATCTCTGTGAGCTTCAGACCAGCCGGATCTACGTAGAGAGATCCTACCTAAAATAGCATGATGTGTATGAATACGCCATCAAAATAAAATCAAATACGTTTCCCCTATTTATCATGATCATCCAAATAATTTTTCATAAATATTAAAATATTAAGGTTATCTGGATTGGTGTTCTTGTAGAATTCCTAAAAGTTGGAGTTTTTGGGGGGGATGTCTCTGACCCTTTTATCTGCTCTTGGGACCCTTTTTCTTCTGCTGGTGGTCTTGTCCAGCCTTGATGTAGGGGCTCATGCCCAGCCTTGTTCCATCTTGTTATGCCCTGTTCACGTGGTAACCCTGGGAAGCCTGCCCCTATCTGAGGGGACATATGGGGGTGTGTATCAGGGGGAGAGCAGAGATGGGGGAGCTGGAGGGAGTAGAGGGAGGGGAGGCTGGGGTTGGGCCGTACTGTACGAGAGAAGAAAAAATAAAAAGAATAAAATTTCTAGTTCAGTATATGAAAATGTGAAATCTGTATTTTTGATTTACTAAAATTTCATGCGTATTAGTATTGAAAAAAACAACTCAATTTCACTTCAATAATTCAGCTTTTTTCAACTGCTCCTAACTGATCCAATCCACTAGTCCCAGTATGATCCAGCTTACCACTTTTTATGTATGAAGTGTCACGTGCAGGTCACACATATAATTGCAATGATGTTTTTATCATTCTCTGCTTGGGTTGCTTTAGACTGCCACACATTTGAATTTTTGCAAGTGTTCGTATAATATCCCAATATATTTAATACATCGTTGCTGTAGAGACTGTACCCGTGTTTTACTTAGTCATGGTTTAGAGAAAAACGTTTTGGAGTCAGTCCTGAAGGTGCAGGGTAAAATGGGTTGCATATATGTGTTTTACATACGTTTGCCGACAGATAAGGACATCAGATCGCATTTTCTTATTTCAGTTTGGTCTTTGATATAGGAATTGCCTTTCAAAAGTATGATCGGAAGGGCTGATACTCTGGTTAAGTCATGGTCCTGTTTTCTCATAAGCTGAAGCACTCTAAGTGCTCGGGAGATCGTTCTGTCGGTGAAGTGTGAAGACAGGGATCTGAGTTCAGATCTCCAGCTCATACGAAAAGCTGGGCCTGGCAGTAACCCTAACACTGTGCACTGGAGAGTGGCAGACACAGGTCAATCTGCGGAACTCTGCCAGACTGTCTAGTTCAGCCGGTGAGCCTCTTGTTCAGTGAAACCTTGATTTAAGTAGCAAGATGAATAGTCATAGAGGAAGCCACCCTCCACTGACACCTAGTCTCCAAACACGCTCATGCCATGTACGTGTGCACTCCTGTGCGCGATAGACACCCCAGTATGTATGCTTTAGCCCCTGCACACAAGAATTTTCACAACATTCAAATGACTTCTTGAGTGACAAGTCGTGATACCCGTCAACCCCCAGCTCCGTCTCTTCCCCTTGGCCCAGCTTGCTAGCAATTAGCTCTCAATGCCCATTTAGAGGTGAAAGCAAATTAGCACACAAAAGCCAAAAAGGTTTGACTTCAAAAATTTACAGTAATGTCTGTATGACAGTAGTGTCTGGATGAATTTCTTAATGTTTATTTATGAGTCAAAGGAGGTAAAACTATATATGCTAGCCGCCTCGGTCACAGTAGTCGCTAAGATTATCAACGCATGACTTGTAATTGCTTTCACGATTAAAGCTTTCATATGTTGCCTGATATTTTTTTTGCTTCTTACCAATGCAAGCTTATAATTTTTGTCAGATACTTGAATTATTCAATTAAAAATTTTAGCCTGAGCAAGCCAGCCAAGACTATAGAAAAATAACAAGTCGCATAAAATAAATTGTATTTTTACTGGAGCATTATCAAGAATGTAAATGCAATTCTGGAGGCATCTGGCCAAGGATGAGCTGGAACTGGAGAATGTCTGATCAAAATCCTGTTTTCCTTCCACACTTCACAGCCTATTAATAGCATCAACTTCAATTGTGCTTAATTGGGGAGCTGAACCAATTCTTCAGGGCCTATTTTGTTCAGATGCAGAGCTTGCATTGACCACCACTGTCTCCTCTGGGCCTCCTTATTAGACAGTTTTCCCTCTTGTAGCAGCTTTTAAATGAGGCTAGCTTCAATGTAGCTGGCTTGACGATTACCAAACCTATAATTGTGAAAGTGAGCTGAGGCCGAGCATAACATACTTCCTTAGCAATGCATGCAAATGCAGGCAGATTCAGCCCCGACAGATCTACTTTGGGTCTCTTCTCTGAAGAATTCAGGAAAGGATTGTCACTGGGTATGGCTTCTCTTTATTCGTTTTAAACACTTTAAATCATTCCTGTAATCCTTTACAGTTTCACATATGTACATTTGCATACTGACCACTCTCATGTCCCACTTCCCGCCCACCCTGGTTGACACCTGGCCCCCCACAAATCTCTTTCACACACTCACGTCTATCTGCTTTTGTTTTGTGGCCTGCCGCGATTAGCTACCGCCATCTGCTTGACCATGGGCTTAGAGTTACCCACTGGGCCCTAAGTGGGTCAGCTGGGAACACCCAACTAATGGCAATTATTCCACCACTCCTGAATCTATCGATAGATAACAGTTCAGAGATCATAGGTAGAGCCCCATGAGCCTCCCCCGACCTTCCTCGATTGACTGTTGATAGGGTGGGTCTTGAGTTTGGCTCAGTGAAGATAAGAATAGTTGATGTGACTTGCACTGAGTCTAGGGAATGGCATCTCCGAGCACCTCACCCTCTCTTCTGGCTCTTACATACTTTCTGTCCACTGTTCTTCATGATTCTGGAGCCATGGAGTGGATGGGCTCTGGGCATGACTGTTTTACCTAGGTAGCTGTCCTACAGTATGACATTGAGGCAGAACCCCCTCACAAATACCAAGGAAATCTGAAAATGTAGGTGTTGGGGATGAAAAAGATCTACCTCTCCTAAGCAGAAACCAGGGATCTTCTAAGCATTGTCAGAAACAATGGGTGAGAAACTGAGTGAGCTGTGTTTATGCTCGACAGCTAATTTCATCTGAAGGAGGCAAGCAAAAAATGGCAGGAAAAATGAAAACAGAGATACGTAAATAATCAAAACGAATTCCAGGCATTCCAAGTGGGGTTTGCTGGTTAGAATGAGGGCATTTAGCAGCATTTGAAAGTCATTACATTTTCTCCAGGTGGTTTTGTTCCTTAGTCTTGATCTCTAAACACTTGAGTGGAATGCTCACTGGTTTGGAGTCAATTAACATGAAGATTATGTCTGATATTTGTGTTGGCAGATTAAACATTCTAAGGGTTGTCTATTAAGCATAAATATTTTATTTAGGAAAAGATCAAACATGAAAGACGAGTGTATTGCTCCTTCATAAACCTTTATAAATTCTTAATCACAAAATATCTATTTCTTTATTTTAATATGTCTTTATAATGTGGTTGTTATTAATTTCAGGCTATTGTTGAATATCTTAACTTCAAAAAAGAAGCAAAGACACTTGTAATTATGTTAACTAAGAGAACATTTCAACCTTCGAAAGACAGATTATCTTCAGATACAGTTTAAATTTTGTCTTATTTGACAATGTCCTTGATTATTAATATGAAAACTTAGAGTTTATTTTTAAAGGCTAAAATATGTTTTTAACTCTGAGTGACAGTTTTTAAAACTAAAACAGATGTCACACCACGTCATCATGCTGTACACAAACAGTCGTGTTTTCATTTCTGTAACACACAGAACAGCGACTAGCATTTGTAGAGAAAGATGCTCCACATCCACTTTGGTTCTTAGCTGACTCAGGTTTCCTCGACGGAAATATCTTAAACGTTAGGAGTCAGGAGCAGAAGCTGTTGTCTCATCTCTAGCTCACCTGTGCTTGAGTTTGTTCCTACTGTCAAATCATCTAAAAGGCAGCCACTCTAACCCTAACCCTTGTATTTACTTTGTTATTAGCAGTGCCAGTCTACAAGAGGACATCAAAATAACAAAAGTTAGGTAGAATAAATAGTAACATAATAGTAAAGTAAAAAGTAAATAAAAAGTACGTCTTCTTCTGGTGTGCGTATACAGATAAGATTTTAGGAGACAGGAGGAGGGAAGCCTTCTCCTAGTTTACCCTTCTACAGTTGCTGCGGGGATAGGCATGACCTTCCTTTAGCCCACACCACTGAGAACATACCGATCATTTATCAGCGGGTGGGGTAGTGTATCTGTTTAGGAGTCCACTCATCTGTAGTTTTTGGCTCTTGAACCTTCCAAGTTAAGCTGGATGTGCTGCCCATGCTGAATTCCATAAATTCTCGTTCTCCTGGGGCAAGGGAACAGGTTATATGTATTTTCTTTGTAATGTCTCAAGCACAAGTCTCCTCCTTGTCAGTTATTCTAAGTTCCCATTAGCCAAGGGAAGTATATAACAATTCTGGATTTTTATTAGAGCCTTTAGGAAGTTATTCATATCTTTAAAGCTTAATAGAAGTAAAAGGCATCACTAAAGGAGGGAAGAACTCTACTGCAAAGTCTTAGGCTGTATCCAGACTAGGGGCTTGGTTTTAGCCAGCAGGTAGAGGGGTTGGGAAAAATGCGAAGGACTGTACATATATTTTGAAGGAAGAACTGAGACTCACAAGGCATAAACAGGTGGTATGAATGAGTCCAAGGTCTCAGGATTGAGCAGCTGAATGCTTAGGACCACGTGCAGAGCACTGGGGACGGAACGCTTTTGGAGGGAATGACCAAAATTCAGTTTTGAACCTCATGAGTGTTAGAAGCCACTCAATTGGAGATTCAGTAAAGCCAACTGGATTACTTATGGTCAAAGGCTCCGTCTGCTTGTCTGTGATCTGTAACAGTCCTGGTTTGGCTCTGATAGGAATCTTACCTTGTCTTACTCTTCCTCCTGGAGGCTCATTAGTAAAGAGCTGTCTTCCCTGTGAGTCTGGGTCTTAGGGGAATTCCATGGGCTGCAGGTATGCATTTGGGAATGCAGTCCTGCCATGATGTTTAGAACCAAGAGTTCAATGAAATCAATATGAGATTAAATACGGAAATGAAAGAAAGAGGACCAAGGACATTTTCCCATTTAGAGATTGCCAAAACCCGAGAAATACGCATAAGGCACCAAGAACAAAAACTGGGACAAAGAAGAATAAGACTTAACAACAAAGCAAAACCAAATGTGCTGTTATGTAAACAAAACATCCCAGAGAGAAGAAATACAATTCTCAGGAAGGATGATAAGGATTAGAACCTTGTTTGGATTTAACTGGTGATTCTTACCAATGACATTTTCAAAGGATTGTGTCTTAGTGAGAAGTTGTGTTTGGTATTTTTGTGGAGCTCCCTGAATCTGAGGATGGGATCTGAAGTAAACACCGACAGGTTTTAATATTTATTTCTAATTCCTTTAAAATATTATCTATCTCAGTTCCCAGAGTTGCTTTGATCGGTTGTATCTGAAACATAATTTTGGAAGACTAATATGTCACATCCTTTAATTCTCCTTGTGCCAAATTCTCGTTTTTTGTATAGGAAACATTCACCGCTTATCTGGGGAAATGCTCATATTTTATACAGGATGTCCAAATTCTGCGGAGACAACAGAGTAGTAGCTGCAGCACTAGCCTGGCTGCATTGTGGAGGTTAAGTTCAGTCAGCTGTCTATCACGCACAAGTGGATTTTAATCACACTACTTGCAGAGGGGACAAAGCCCTTGTCTACGGCAAAGGTGTTCGGGTTGGATGTGCTCCTTCGCGGCCCTATGTAAACACCACAGGGCATAAAATCCGTCTCCAAACACCATAGCCCAGGGTCAGGCTCACAAGGTCTAAGGGAAGGAGCCCGATTTTTCTTTTCTAGGTGCATATTTCTCATCCACTTTTGCTTTCCTTCTCACTCACTGCAAATATGGAGCCAGTGCTGGAACACTTCGGGGTCTGCTGTGTGGAGACTGCCTGGTGACCCCTGAATGTCCTTGATGGAGGAAAACGGAGAGTTCTTCACAGCTGAATGAGTCCAGTCATGGACCACCACTCTGGGTCAAATGGCACCACTATAGAAAACCATGGGGCTGATCTCTTGTCCAGTGGGTAAATTAGGAGTTTTTAAAAAAGCCTGAGCAATGGCAGCCTGGTCTGAGCATAGCTTCTGGAAGGGGCGAATGAGGCCCCACGCCTGGAGGCTTACGCTGGTGTTTCACCGTGCTGTTGCCTCTCCTGGGGACGTCTGTACTCTCCCGTCTTGCTTGGTTTCCTGTGGATTGCCGGATTAAAGCGGTGACAGTCAGTACCCAGTGATTGCCATGAAGACCCATTTCACAGCCAGGAAAGCCCTTCTGAGGCTGGTGGCGGCACACACCCTACCCAGGCTCATGAGGCAACACCTCGCAATAGGGTTTGGGGTGCCATCCACCCTCTTCCACATACTTTTCTTGTACTGCTTGCAAGAATCTCATCTGAAGTGTGGGTCTCGAACGCACTGAGAATCTTCTGCTGGTCTGGTGTTGTAGTGTTCAGCGAATAATTTTAAGAACCACTAATTCCCTGGTGCGGAGTGACCTGAAGGTTTTCCCCACGATGTGGTGAAGCAGGCAAGCTATGTATTGGTGAGGATACAGAAACCGCTGGGTTTTAAACCTGGTCGCCAGGAAGTACTGAGACACAGCTTCTTCCAACTGGATGCCTCAATGTGTTTCCCCCAATGCCCCCACCCCCGCAGAGGCTGCTGGGACAAATGGCTCCAGAGAAACATCTCCTCGTATGCGCTGTTGGCCTCAGCAGCAGCTGACTGGCTGACTGGCATCTGAAGCCTCCTGTGCTGAGTGTTCATTCAACTGGGAGTAAGCTGGAATGGTCCTGTCCTAGAGATAGAAAAATCAGCATCCCGGAAGACCCTCTTCAAGGGGCTGTAAAGCAGAAGGCTGGTCTTTCTGCAGACAGTGATGCTGATGCACTAAGATTTTTTGTTTTTGTTTTTTCTTTGACCAGAGCAGGACTGTGGTTCGTGAGCGGTACAGGCGCTCTACTCATAATTGATAGCATCGGTGGGCAGTTCAATGAGCCGGAGACAGGTGGGAGAAGAAAAGGGCAACATATCAAGTTTATCTAATCATTCACAGCTGTTCGCTGACTTGGCTCGGATTCTGGCATAGCCCGAAGTTCATACCTGCTGGTGATGAGAGACAGCCCCGAGGACCATCCCAGTTCTGGTCACCTGCAGAGCAGTGGTCATCAGAGGCGGGTCCCCATTCACAGACAGCGATTGCATGGGGTGTGCCTGGGTGTTAGTATGTCTGCGGTGTGTGTGTGTGTGTGTGTGTGTGTGTTCTTTTGTTTTTCGTTGTTGACTCCATCAGCCTGAATCCCCTGGCTACATTCTGATGGTGGCTGTTAATGCTCTGTGACAGGCTCCTGGGCTCCCACTTGCCCTGGGTGCTTCAGACACTTGGCTTTAACTTGCGTGTGGTGACAGGGACAGGGACTTGCCTCACTCTGTGCCTGTCTCAGGATTTCATTTCTCCATAGGTTCTTTCACAAGGTCCTGGAGCAGAGAAGGGCTCAGGCACAGGTGGCACACCTCTGCCTCCTGTGCCAGAGATCATCACAATGGCAGGTGAATGTGTACGGTTTTCACGCAGCTAGCTAACAGAGCAATGGCTCTCTGCTCGGGGAAAGCGACCACCTGTATCATGGACAGAGTTCCCCCACTGTAGACACCATCTCTGCTGTCACTCACATCAAGGAAGGAAATGTGACTTCTGCCTTCCCACAAGTCTTTTTCTAGATTACATTATTTATTTTAAAATACTTTTGAAATGAATTAATTGTGTGTGTCTCTAAGTGCTAAGAATGGGGGGTAAGCTTGTTCTCCTGGTGTCCTTAACCCCTTGGGTCCCCACAATCTCTCCTCTCTCTCTTCTGTGGAGTTCCCTGAGCTTAAAACATGGTGTTTGTATCTCATCATTGTCACAGAGAATGCTCTGATTGGTCCAGAGCTGTGGGCTCACTCATCAGCTTACTTGTCTTGAACACTGCAATTTACAGCTATAGTTTGTGGAAGTTCTATTTGCGTTTATGTTTGGCTGTTGATAAACAACCACCTCCTCGGAGATCGCTGGAGTGTAGAATCAGGAGGTCTCTTTAGGAACTGCTATCCAGTGGTTTTCGGCTTCTGTTAGTCAGTGGACTTAGGAAGGCAGATTTTCCCTGAAAGAGGACCTCGCCAATTCTATGGCTATTTGGAGTATGAGTGGGCTGTCAGGCCTATGCTTCCAGTCTAACTATAGCCTTCCCAAGCTCTTCCCTCAGGCGTCTTGAAAATGTGTCAGTTAGGTTGAAGCTGTCTCACTTAGCATAACCTATAATTCAAATCTGAGCAGAGTGCTGACGCGGGTTCAAACCAACGCAGGCACAGCATCAAATCGGTTTAGTTGGCAATGAGCTCTCTTAATCGCTTTCTTTAAGGAGTGTTGATGACTGCCAGAGAGGGAGACAAGCTCAAGTTGGATAAACAACAGATGCTTGAGCAGTTACTCAGAGCTCTAGGGTCAGACTTCTTACTGGGGCTTTGGGGCTTTGTACCTCATTTTAAAAGCTATCATTTTATTATTATTATTATTATTTATTGTAATTGCAGTGTTGGGGATCAAACCCAGAGCCTTGTATACGCATGTCAAGGCTATGCTACTGAATTTAAATCTTTAACTCCAGTACTCTGATTTTACTGAAAGTATATAATTATTTGTAATCATTTTAACATGTTGGTACGTGTTCTTTTCCATGTATGCGATGATTTTGAAAAAAATCGAATGTCTACCCATTGAGCAGCATTCTAAGTCATTTCCTTCTGCTTCTCCATCCACGAGCAACTTTGTGGCTTCTTGTCATATCCCAAGTCTCTTTTCATCAGTTTCTCAAAATCTGATCTGCCCAGGCATCACGGTAAACATCCCAGCTCACTCTGAGTTCTGGAGCTCACACGAGAGACTCTGACTTGACAGAAGGGACGATCTCAGGGCTGAACATTCTCACTGTCTGCATCCTCTCTCCCGAGTGTCCTACCTCTTGATTAACAGCAAAGAGGGGAAACTAAGGCTTTATGGGCAGACTTAAGAGCAATATTCAACTATTTGTTTTTAGCTTTGCTAAAGTTTAAAAAGCTTCCCCTTACCCCCAATAATTTAAACTCATGGTGTTTGAGGCCTTATTCGTGTTTGTCATGTGGCCAAGAGCCTTAAACTCTAAGATGCATATTCCATCCCTTGGGAAAAGGATTTCTCATTCTTCAGCTGACCTTCTACCTGTGCTCTGCAGTCCCTGGGCCTCACACGGTGTGGGCCTGCCACCAGGATGGGAGACTTCACGCTTTGCTGCTGTCCTGATGCATGCTGTTGTGGCTCATACATTTCCATCCTTAGCTTTTGTTTATCTTCATTTCTGGACTTGGCTCCGTATCTCATACAGATGTAATAGAGAAGGATACCTTGGGATAATGAGCCCAAAGAATGAAGTATTCTCTACGACAAGCTTCTTTCTTGTCGGTGCTCTTTATATGTGTGGGCTCTGGGGAGAGAAGTTAGCAAAAAAGCCACAGAACACTTCCTCATTACTCAAATTTTGGATGGAGGGTGAAAATTTAAACCACATGTAATAATTATTAAAACTACAGTGCAGCCCGTTGTGTTTTTAACCAGTAAAGTATCTATAAAGCATTTACAAAGCTTCTGTCAGTGTCTTCTCAACATAAGAAATAGATAAAACACCATGAGACAAATACACTGGTTCTTTGGTTTTTATATTTAACACTTGTCTTAGTCAGGGTTACAGTTGCTGTGATGAAACACCATGACCAAAGGCAAGCTGGGGAGGAAAGGGTTTATTTGGCTTACACTTCCACACCACTGTTCACCATCGAGGGAAGTCGGAAAAGGAACTCAAGCAGGGCAGGAACCTGGAGGCAGGCACTGACGCAGAAGCCATGGAGGGCTGCTGCTTACTGGCTTGCTCCTCGAGACTTGCTCATTCTGCTTTCTTATAGAACCCAGGACCACCCGTCCTGGGATAACACCAGCCACAGTGGGCTGGGCCCTCTCTCCTCAATCATTAATTTAAAAAATGCCCTCTATGTACTGATGCATGTCTCTAATCCCAGCACACTGGAGGCAGAGGCAGGTGGATCTCTGTGAGTTCGAGGCCAGCCTGGTCTACAGAGTGAGTTCTAGGACAACAAGAGAGCAACATAGTGAGATCCTGTCTAAAAGCAAAGCAAAACAAAACAAAACAAAAATCCCCCAAACCACAACACAACAAAGAAAGAAAGAACCCCACCCCCGATGACCTACAGGCCTCCCTGTAGGATCCATCTTATGGAGGCATTTTCTTAATTGAGGTTCCCTGCTCTCAGATGACATTTGATTGTGTCACTTTGACATAAAGCCACTCCAGCACAGCACTGCGCTCTCGAAGACAGGTTGCCTGGAAACAGCAAGAGATTTCTGTAAGGACTTAAGATGTGCTAATGCAGCTAAAGTCCCAGTTTTTAGATATGAGCCGGCAAGTCTGTGGTAGTCAGCAGCCACGGGGGGTTATCATTATTATTAATTTAATAAATGATACAATAGTGAATCAGCCAAGTGAGTATAGCACAATTAAAGTTTTCCAGCTGATCCGTGAGTCATAGCAGCCACACTTCGGCTGTAAGTGACAATGTGTTGCCACAGGTACCTGCAGTTTTCAGAAAGTTGATTGGTCAGTTCTGCTTTTGAGTCTCAGCTTATTTTCTCTACGTGGGCAGAGAAAAGTAAGTACTTCCCATGTAAACTACTGCTATTTACTTCATCTGACCACTTGGATTAAGATGATCTTGAGGACAGGGGTAGTCTAGAAATTTCTGCTTGTAACTGCTGAGTGGCCACAGGCTTGTCATAAGGTGTTTCTCAAGTACGAAAATGTGTTTTAACCCACAATTGAACCGTCAGTCTTTTATCTCATTAGAGCCTGTAGACTTCTCAGTGGTGCCTGAGCACTACCTTATTCTCTTTAAAGCATTAGTTACCTTGAGCTGTGTTTACGAATTGCTGTATGTTTTCTGCCTAAGGAAGTGTATAAAAAAACAAACAAACATGTGAATATTATTTCCTACTTTGAAGAATAACTGTTTTCTTCATAGAAAACAGAAATTGCTTTTAGTTTTATTTTATAATAGAAAAAGAAATCTTTGAAATGAAGAGATTCCTTAATGCTATTAAAATGCAGCCAGAGAAATGTTTGTTACTGATTTCACATGTTTATGTAAGAATATTCGTTCAATTGCCATAGACTTCCAAAGCGTATATAGATCCACCCGCCACTGACAGCTTACGTACTTCCTTTCCAGGTCCTTGCCAGAGACTTCCCTTCAGCTTTCTATAAGCCTAACTTATAAAATGTATAATTAGGAAAAGATAATTTATGGAGAACTGAGTTCAAACGTCTTTTTGCTGGAAGAGAACAGTGATACAAGTAGGTATTCAATGGGTTCAGATATTAGGATTCCAGTGACCAGCTATGTCCCATTTATGATCCTGATTCTTAACAGAGCAGAAGCAGGAGAAAGAGATTGATGGCGTCTGAACAGGGAGTTCAGGCAATGAGCTAAGGAGATAATTCTGGATTGTTGCCACATAGTTTTTAAGCAATGAGAATTTTACTAATCTACAACCAGAGAGACAAATTATTCAAAAGAGCAGGTTTTCTTCTGGGTAAACAAGTTCTGGCTTGAGACCAAATCTACCCAAGAAAAGGCTATCTGTGCTTGGACCAGACTATTTTTCACCTGCTGTAATATTTCTTTTATTGAAATCCAAGTGAATCAAAGTGAGATTAAAATGTAAACAAATGTGTTTGTCTTCAGGAAATTCAAGCAGAGGAAAGGAGGAGAAAGAATATTACCTTAGTCTGCCTTGTGTGGCTATAATGGAATTTATAAAGAGCAGAAGCTTGTGTGTTTTCATTTTGGAGACTGTGAAGTTCAAGGTCATGAAGGCTTCATATGGCGAGAGCCTTGTTGTGATATTATTTCATGGCAGAAGGCAGAAAGCGAGAGAGGGTATTACCTAGAACTGAACTTGCTTTTCTTAGCCAAAGCAAAGGAAAACAATAAAATATTCCCATGATTGCAAAGCCGTGATAATGGGGGATTAGAACTCTAATTTATTCACTAATGGTGGAGCCCTTGTGGCTTAAACATCTTCTATAGACTCAACCCCAGCAATGTTCCATGGGGCGTTACATTTCCAACATAACAAAGGTAGTAGACATCAAATAATAAGGAATGGGGCCACAATTATGATACTAAGGGATTAATAACAGGCGATTGGAATGAGGATAGACGTCAATACCAACCGATCTGATTTACAAAATGATAATATGCTATGCATATGTAGAAGCTGGAAGATAGAGTCTTGATGCTTTCAGCAAGAAGCTACCAGTGTTTGAGGAAATAATTTTATCTTGACTCAAGTATTGTCAACATGTATCATAACGTCTTATGATATATCACTAATATCTATAAATTTTTGGTTTTAATGAATCAGCTACATATAACCTAATGTTTAAAAAATAAATTAATCTTAATATTAACTCAAGAAAAATCAGACACCCCAAATACTCTAAAAATTCACCAAATCATTGGAAACCACAATTTAAGATATTTCCTTCAACGATAACAGCCTCAGAATCGAATTGCATACAGATAGCTATTTATTTGGTTGGTTTTCCCGAGACAGGGCTTGTCTGTTGTAAAGCTGGCTGTCCTGGAACTCACTCTGTAGAACAGGCTGACTGGCCTCACAGAGACCTGCCTCTGCCTCCCGAGTGCTGGGATTAAAGGTGTGTGCTAACTACTGCACAGCCAGATAGTTTTTAAAAACAAGGAGTAACTGATACCTGTAACGCGTTGTTATTTTTGTCAAGGATAATTTTAGCCATTCAGAGTTTTGTGGTTGTTGTTTAATTCTGTATAAATTGTCGTTTAGTTCTGTATAAATTTTAGGATTCTTTTTATAGCTCTGGGAAAAATCATTTGTGTTTTATAGGGATTGTTCTACATTAACTTGAATACTATGAACACTTGAACAATATTGATTTCTAACTCAGGAAGTGAAAGCTTTCTAATCGTGACAGCAAAATCAAATCAGGAAAGGGAATGGATATGTTAATTTCACTCACAAGTGTTGTTGAGCACAAAGCTTACAGTGTGAGCTCAACATTGCTTTAAATTATGGATGCTATGACGTTTTCTTAATTTACGAGTAGAAGATTGTATAGTCTATGGCAATCTACATAGTCTCTGCCATTTACAGATTGAAAGAGAAAGATTGTGACCACTAAATAAGCTCAGAAAGAGTTTTTGATGATATATAGTTATACCTAATGATAAAAATTTTCTACCAGATAAGAAAACCAAACTCACACTAACTTGAATGAGGGCAATATAGAACCGATAAAGCAAATTTTTTAAGAAACCCAAGAATGCTATTTTTTTCTTCATTTTAGGGTGAGAGAAACATTCTTACTATAAAGTATTTTATTAACATTGTACTCACTCGTTCGCTTGGTAGTGTGACAAAGAAACTAATTGAAAGGACTAAGAATCCTCAAGGATATTAAGGCTATTTATTCTCCACATGATATAATTATTCAGATGCTAAGCACAGAATGGTATCTGTGAATTCACTAAAATGTGTAAGGAAGTATATTGGAGCTGTGAAGTCAACAGGCAGAAGCCAGCGGCCCCTGTATATTGGCAGTGTTTATAAAATAGATTAGTGGGAATCATTTAACGTTGCAAAAGGAAAGTATAAGCTCTAAAGAAAACACACTGGAGGAACTACATGATCAAAATATAATCATTAAAAGAGCAATAAATGGAAATATCTTTTTTAGAGAAAAGGAAAAAATCTTTTAGAGAAAAATCTATTTTAGAAAAGAAATATTTTAGAAGAATATCATTTTTAGATAGTTTGAAACTAACCATTCACCAAAACCATGTTGCTTTTGTAGGCTCAGCTGATATTACACAAAACCTTCTTGAACTCTGTCGGGCAATACAAACTGGATCTACAATTTTTATGTAGAAAAAAATCCTATCAATAATCAAGGTAGTTCTGAAAAATGCTTGGCAGCAGTGCAGGCAGGGAGACTTGACTTACCAGACTTTAAAGCATTACAACTGGAATGGTAGGTGTTAGCAAAGTAAGGGAAGAAATTTTCTTTTCTTTTTCTTGTTTTTAAACTAACATGACAAATAGATGAGATTTCTAATAAATAAGAAAACAAAAATCACACTAAATTGAACCAGAGTAAGACAAAGCCAGTAAGGCAAATCTTTTAGAAAATCCCTCAAGCACGAAATGGAATTAGATATTTGACAGAGATATCATTGTGGGTCAGTGAAGCAATGCCATTAATGTACTGGGAAGCTTGTGGACATCTCTGCACAACGTTTCACAACACGCAATCGTTCAGAACAGGAACATGAAGGAGAAATACGAAATGTGAAGGATTTTAAGAGAAAGTGTATGACAGCACTGCAAGAAATTCGGGCCATGAACGATTATTTCAGTAAGCCCTGGTAGAAAGGCAATCACTGTATATTAAACCATTACAGTTAATGATTTAGTATTAAATATTAAATGCATTATATCTATATAATATACATAAAACATTATATATAATATACATACATTATTATTACATTATATATTAATATATATTGTAGTTAGATTAATAAATATATAATTGTATTATAATTTAAACTTAGCAACACACGCGGATAAGAGGAATAAAAACTACAAAGCATAAAAGCAATCCCCACACGTTAAGCGAACTAAAAAACATGAGGAAATCAATGTGAACACACATTTGACACGCCAGAAGGATTGCAATGGGCCAGAACCCTTATGAAGAGCTACTCTAGTCTTGATTCACCAAGACTGTGTGCAAGAAGGAAGCTTCTGTCCCTCCACGGCCAGAGCCGATGCAAAGCCGGAAATCCCAGAATGCAGCACTGAGAGGTCACTGAGAGGCCACAGAACGCGTTTGATCCATGTGCCACCACGTTCCTGGGGATGAAACACCATGCTTCCAGGGCCAGTCTTGGTACGCTAGCACTAGGGTACTAGGTACTAGGTATCCCCACGGTACCCAGAGAAGCACCCAGGGAGCTGTCATCAGGATCACCCTGACGTCACCCTGATGCTGAGCCTACCAAGAGGAACACAGAAGAGAACAACACACCGCGACTTGAATGTCCAGGCCCACAAGCAGCAGCTCAAACCAGCTCAAACCGGCTGTGAAGATACTCTGTGACACCGCTGTGCGTGAGCCCAAGCTGTGATCAGTCCCGACAGAGGTGGCATACCTGACACTTGCTCTTGACTATGGTGCTTTGGATTTTGCCAATAAAATTTGAGCCCTCTACACTGAATGCAGCTGACAGATTCCAAATATCCCACCTTTTTTTTTTTAACATTTGAAAGTATACTATCTCATTAGGTACCATGAAATTCGAAAACAGAATCAGTGCTGTGCTAAGTAACCAACACCAGATTTATGATAGTTTATATGTCTGTTATGAAGTGCTGGTAAAACCATATTTGAAAACAGAGTCTCCCTAGAGAGATCAGTTGAAGGCATTCATGCCATAAATATCAGCAGTTCCTTTTCCCTGAATTGATCCAAGATGACTTTCTTATATTATGTGGCAATGTTAAGACAACTTTCAGGCTTGATGCTAATCAATCAGATGAAAGAAAGTTTTCAAAATAGCTTAGTTATCTATTCCTAGGAGAAGTATAAACATACTGTTGTCTACGCACAGTCTGTCGTACGAAGACATCACATTGAACGACAGCTGCCTTTGTCAGCCATGTTCTCCACAGTCCTGCGGGACAGCAACCCTGACGTTCAGTTTGTAAGATTTTTAAACAGGCAAAGCGAGTAGGGTAGAAATATGTGACGAAAATCGAAGGAAACAGGTAACTGTGGCTAATGTGAAAGCTTCTGGATAGGGGTCAGCTGCCTGGGGGAGCTCAGCGTTATATTCATGGGAAGTTCCTGATCACTCGCAAGGCATAAGGATCTGCTTCCTCTTAAGGTAGTTCGTAGGTGACAGATACTTATTTATCACTAGTGCTTAATGTGGCCATATATATTGCAAAGGCATGGGTTGATAACTCTGACAATGACAATCATAATCTTCCTCTCTCTCTCTCTCTCTCTCTCTCTCTCTCACACACACACACACACACACACACACACACACACACAAACACAAACACACACTTTGCTGTACAAACATTAAGTGTGTACTAGGTGTTAAGTCTGTTCTTGGTTCCGAGGGTACCATGATGAGGAAATATAAGTCCAGTTCTCGGCCTTATGGTGTTGTGCACAAGTCAGATATTAAGGTGGAACCCATAACATCCATGCCAGCATTAGACCAGCACATCTTTCCTGCAGGGAGCTTTTGTACCTGGGTGATACTGATGATTGCTTCTCTCCTTCGGTAATGTGCAAAGTGCCTTCCAGGCTCATGGATGTTAGGCAGTAGGGGTGAAGCTTCGAGTTGAGCCCCAGCTCAATCGCTCTGTGTTCAGTGACATAAATAAATGTTATCTTCAGCAATCTGGCTTTATCAGGACCCTGAGACTAGATAGGATACGGGGCCTAGTAGAAGATCTACTACTATTATTCTGCAAAAGAAACATGACAATAAAAAAACCACTAATGACAGCTTTCATTGCCCATATATAAGTCCCTTGCTCAACCCTCATCAGAAAAGCTTCTTCTTGCTGTAGATAGGAATTAAGGAAGCTTTGTCTTGCGGTACATGGGCATCTATGCAGAGACCCACAGCTGGACAATGTGTAGACAGAAAGAGACTTTGGAGCACTGGATCCTAAATGAATGTCTTCATCAAAGCCCTCCCCTGATGCCTCAGGGATCTTTGCAGAAGAAGAGGTGTTTATAAGAGCCAGAGGCGAGGGATGAGTCCAGGGAGACAGTGTCTCCCGCATACAACAGGATTCACGTATGACTTCACAGAGGCTGTAGCAGCGTGCTTAAAAACTGTACAGGTTCAAGCCAGGTGCAGCCCCCACACTGAGAGGGGAAGGTGGGTATGGGGTCCCACTCCCAACCAAGACGCCATTTGCAGTTCATGCCTACTGGCAAAAGGAAAACCAGTTTCCTCCAATGAAATATCACTAGTTGTACCAACCATACTCCAGGACAGGCTCCATACTCGGAAGTAGTTGGCCAACACAGCACAAACGCAGTTGTCCTCTGAGGGGTTTTTGTTTCATATCATTTCATTTTTTTCGTTTGTTTTGATTTTTGGTTTTTGTTTTGCTTGCTTGGTTTGTTTTGAGAAAGATGAGGGGAAAGGAAATGAAGTTGTGTTTATAGAGAGATAGGGGAATCTGAGCAGAGTTGGAGGAGGGGAAACGTACTCAAAATACATTGTATGAAAAACTTCTAATAAAAAACTGGGGAAAAGGGTATAATCCCAAAGCACAACAGAACTGAGCACAGAAGAAGATACATCATGTTAGCAAAAACATGATGAATTCCACCAAGAACAGTGGGACTCAGCCTGCACCAAGCCATCTGTGTGTCTAATGTTACATCAAGCTGGGTGGGACTGTTGGTTACCCTTTGGAAGCTTGCACAGTGCCTTCTGATACCATGAAAGCTAGTCCTCAGGTTGAAGACATCCAGGTCTGGTCCAGCTAGGGGCCTCTGGGGCCTATTTCTGGAGTGCATGGTGTTTTCCACAGTAAAGATTAAACTTCTACCCATGGGGGGCGACTGGGAAATGGCAATAGGGTATACGTTTGTTTTTGCTTATCCTGGCTTTTCTCCCACTCTTTATTTCATTCAACTCCTATTCTTATATTTATTCTAATTTGTAATTTCTGATAACACTCTACACTAATTTTGACATTTCCAGTTCTATGGTCTTTGGCACGCTATTGGTTGACTTTGACTGATTTTAAATGTATTTCTATACCATATTCTGTTTGGTGGTGTTGTTACAGTAGTGTCTTGTCCCCTTCCTGGGTGGTAAGGGGCACTGAGGCATCAACAGTAGGCTGATCACTAAGAAGGTCCCCAAATAAAACTTAGAGAGATACCTAAATCAATGGATTCACAGAGTGCAGGGAATAACACACAAAAATATAAAAAGGAAAAGCATCATGGTAACTTGATTATCAACCACAAAGATACTGATACTCTTGAAATACTCAAGAATGTGTTCAAAGGTCTACTTGTGAAAGCATTAATATCTACAAAGAATGATTAAACAAAGGCATAAAATAAATAAACCAATTCAGGACCTAGACATGAAATTCTTTTATGTAAAATAACAACACAAACAAGGAACTCAGCAAGGAAACTGACTAAAAAGCAAAACCAGAAGACTAGAGACAAATTCCTTTGCTGAATGCAAAGTTCTCAATAAATTCTCAGGATCAAAACTCAACACACTAATAAATCATACACTATGATTAGCTTATTTCATTGCAGGAAGACAAGTACGGTTAAAGGCATGACAAAACCAATGTAATACATAAACCAACCCAGAGACAGAGTCTGCCTAGTCAGCTCAATGGCTGCAGAAATGGCAGAGTTCAACATTCTTTCATAACAAAGAGCTCCAAGGAAGCTAAGAGCATCAGGAAGACACCTGGGCACAATAAATGCAATGCATGGCAGCACGAAAACCGTTTCTCTGTCACGTCGGAAAAACTTAACACACCTTCTCTAGAATGAGTACTGAGGGCAGAGGACCCACTCTCTACCTTTCTTCAATGTGTTGCTTGAAGTCTTGTCTGGACCAATAAGACAAGAGAAAGATCTGAAAAAGACACAATTAGGGAAGGAAGATGTCACATTCTCCCTATTTGCAGACGATATAATCCTGTACTCAAAAGACTAAAGAATCTATCCAAATCTCTAAGAACTTAGCACTCAGCAAAATAGCAGGGTACAACATTCAACATATAAAACCCAGCACTTCGGCTATGTTTCAGTTATGAATTTGCTTAAAAAGAGTTCAGACAAAAATAAAATCCCACTCACAATAGCTTCAGAATAAATACCCTCATAGAACTCTGTAGCACCATTATTTCATTACATTATTGTACGTACTTGTTACAAGGAGGAGGAAAGAGTGTTTCCTAATAAGACTCTTTCAACACTACGTACAGACACGCTAATGGGTTAAGTGGTAAGTAAGTACGTAATTGCGGATAAATATTTAAATGCTGTATCATGAGGACAACTTTGGTGGGATTAACCATATGGTGGTTAACCGTGGTACATTTTAGGATGTTTACTGGTCTTTGCAGGTAGACTCAGAATGCATTGTGAGTTTCTTTCTTCTCAGGATAATGAATTCCAGTGTTCCCCTGCTATTTGAATACTTTAGTTTTCATACATTCCAACAAGGAACATGATTTCTATAGCGGAGTCTACTTGTCAATGCAGTAATATTAATATTTGTCAAAATATTAAGTGGAAAATGGTGTCTGGTTTCAATATGTGTTTTTCATTACAACATAAGACATTAAAGTCTTTACATATGTTGATTGCCACTTGGTGTTCACGTATCCTTCAGGCTTGTATGATTTAACTTTTTGCAATGCATTTAGTATCTTAAAAATCAGTATTTTGTAGGAAAATTAATTTCAGGCTGCAATTCTTTTGAGAGTCAACCTTTCCTGATCTTGCTGTCAAGGATATGAGACATTTTTCTGGGCAGCTGAGTCTTTTACCGCTTTGGCTCATTAGCATGTAACCCATGTCTCCACCTTACTCTTTCTGTGTCTCAATTGATCTTTTTAGATTGATTCGGGTGTCTCTGTTACAGAAAAGAACCGAAGCTACACCACGTACATGTGCTTCCTGATTATCTCTCTGTGTAAATGTGTGTGTGTGTGTGTGTGTGATTGTTAGTGCATGACGGGAATCCTACACTGTGCATTATGGGAATCCTACACTGTGCATTATGGGAATCCTACACTGTGCATTATGGGAATCCTACACTGCATGATGGGAATCCTACACTGTGCATTATGGGAATCCTACACTGCATGATGGGAATCATACACTGTGCATTATGGGAATCATACAGACTGTGCATTATGGGAATCATACACTGTCCATTATATGACACATTCTAGTGTGGAAACCACCTAGCAAGTAAACCTACCTCCGCCATCTTACGCCCTCCATGTCAATCACCCATGATTCCTTTCACTCTCCTGAAGAATTTCCGATGAAGAATTTCACCATTGCTTTATGTTGTTAGTTTACTCTACCATTACATTCTTGCTCAAGGATCATTTCCTTAGAGACATCTTATTGGAACTTCCTGCTTGACTTAACGCACAATAATTTATTATGAGTTGCTTTTGTCACACTGTGGGCTTGTGTGTGTGTGTGGTGTTCCTTGGGGTGATTTTTAAAATTTTATAAGTATTTGATAAATGCTTCCATGCTTCATAAGGTTGTAGACCTCCTGGGCACTGAGGTTATGTTTGTATTCATACATCACTTCGTCCCCAGCACACGTGCGCTGTGTAGCGTGATGGTGACCATCCTGTCTTATGATTGGCTTGGATCTGATAACAACTTAAGCCTGTTTTTACTGGTCGTTTTCCTACCCAATGCTAAGTCCATTGATTATCATTTATGAAGGTTTGTTTATTCGTTTCTCTTTTCTTTGAGGTTTGTGGCATTCACTGGGATTATGCTATTTAAACCCATCCTTTATTGCTTTAAATTCCCAACCGTACCTTATGATTGTCTTACGGCGGTTTCTGTTAGGTTTTCTATGGACGCCACTGTAGTCAGTGGTGTGATACATTTATGGGCTCATTTGTAGCGTTCAGCAGAAAATTTTATTCCGGTCTCCCAACCTGTGAGGCTTTCTTTGTGTATCTCTAAGATCTCTCACAAGTATCTCTAGATGGAGCTATTTAACCTTTTCTTTTGAACACTAAAGTCATGAGAAATGAAGTCAAAGGATCTTGTCAAGGTGTTTGGTTTCTGGATTCCAAGGCACAGTTTTCTGAAGAGTGCTAAATGCAGGTGTTCTTGATCACCTCATTTAGTTCCTTCCTTTATCTTTTTCCTTACCACAAAAGCCTGTTAAACCATTTGTGTGAGCAAACCAAATCTTTGGGATGAGTTAAATGAGACTGTTGATAAGAACATCGTTACTTACTTTGTAGCTCAGGCTGGCCTCAGACATGCCCTCCCCCTGCCTCTGCTTCTGGATACAGAGGTTGGTGCTGGGTACCGCCATGCTCAGCTTGCAACATTGTGTTTCCAGACAGCGATCTCCTCCTACATCCTGGTCATGGTACAACTCCAGCATCTGTAACTGGTCGATATGAGAGGGTGGTTACTAGCTACATATGGCTGATTACATTGTCTAATTTAACTATAATGGGATAACATTTAAAATTCATTTCCTCAGCTATACTGTATTAAGATAAAATAAAATCGAAATTCAGTTTCTAGGCACAGTGCAATTATAATACCACACGTGGCTAGTAGTTAGGGTATCAGACGGGCATTACATGTATGGCAATTTCTTTCTCATCACAGAAGCCTGGGCTGACAACATTGTCCAAGAATTAATGCATTGCTCAAACTGTAAATATTTGTAGGTATGTTGGAAATTGACATTTTCTAGACATAGAAAAGAGAGAATGAAAAACAAACAGCCATAATCTATTGAATTCTAAGGTGCTGTTGAGAAAACAAAAGTTGAACAACTTTGTGTTAATGGGTGTGTACAGAACAACAGACTATTTCAGAGTCACTGTATAGAAAGATCTCTTTTGCTAGGGCTTACTGTTACTCAGAAGTACACCCCGGTGGAGCAATTGGACATGTTGTCCTGTTCAATAGTCTCAGGCAGGTGTGTTGGTAAGCATGGCTGGCTTCAGAGGTACAGAAAATGTTGCTTTCATTCTAGCTCTGCTAAAGTACTGAGGCTAGGGATTTCATAAGTTTCAAAATGTACAGATTTTTTTGTTCACATGTACGGTGCTCTCAACCACATTTCTTATGAGAAGCGGTAGGAGAGGAAACACTTACCCCGGCAGGGGGACTATTAATGCCTGTATTGAAACTGAACAGAAGCAGAATTTTATGCTTGCTTCCTGTGCCCATGAGCTCATTTATTTTTTTAAGTTCCATTTGCTTGTATTATTTTCCCCTTGATTTTAAAGTAAATCAGTTTAATGTTTGTTTCTACATGAAAGTCAGTCAGGGAACGATAAAGAAATTTTTCAAAGGCACCCAGACCATTACTTGATGATAATATGGCGATATTCTAAGAGACAGCCACGGTTCTGGCAGTGACTATGTAGGACTCACTTCTACTCTGGGTTATATGAACAGACAATTCAGGTGTACATTTTATGGCAGTTCTGTGCTCTGTGGTTTAAGTTGTCTGCCTTGGCTCAATTATATTCCCTAACAACAGTGGAAGGGTGTGTATGTGTGATCGCTGCTTCTGGAAAAGCGGGACCTTAATTGTGTTTTCTCTGTACTTGTCTGGGAAAGTATTCACTGTCCAACAGTAACGATGCTAGACGTGCTGAAGAGGTAGAAGTCGTGATGGTCTGTTCATTGAGTGGATACGGGGAGCGCAGAAGTCAGTGTGTAGCATCCCGTACAGGCTCAAGTGTCCTGAGCTGTTTAAGCTTGGTGAAAAACTCGGAGTGAGAAGGCCCTTCCTCGTCTCCCTCAAAACTCACACCCCTGAGGCAGGCTGACCCCCTAACTCGGTGACCAGAGAAAAAGATAAACAGCAAGTAGCTGCAGGTCTGAAAATGCCGTGTCCTAGAAAATAGAAACTATTTTCAAATGAAGTTGTGAGTGTTTACCCCATAATGTAAAAATGCCCACAGTGGGAGAGAGAAGGCTGAAGCTCATTCATAGGACAAGACAGAGAGGACCCTCTGTCTCTGTGAGGACTGCTAGCTGACAGCCTCAACATACCCAGTTGGTTGTGAGTGCCCGATGATGTCATTGGATGACATCACTTATCTGCTCATTATTTCTTTTACTTAGAAGCCTCTCCTGAGGGATACACTATTCTGCTCGGGTATCGTCCAGTCGGGAACTCCAGTTGGCTGCCTACAGGGCTCCCCATTCAGTTTCTGCCAGATGTTCACAAGCCCCTCGATTCATGATGTCACCTTATTGTTGACTCTCTCAATTGGACTGCTCCAGTTGTCTCTGCCAGATGATAGGAGTTCCGTAGTTGATGGTCTCTTGCTGTCTATCTGCTGCTTCTCTCTGCTACTCACTATTTGTCCTGCAAATTCTGCCTATTATATACATAGCTCACTCAATCAAAACCTAAAGCATAGTATCATAGTATCATCTCTTGACCACTTGGAACTCAGTGATACCTGAGGGAAAAAAATGTTTCACTCAAAGGAAGTGGTTCACTCTACTTTTGATATGTTAGCATTGTGGGGAATAAGGAATAATTTTGCAATGGAGGACGGAGTGGCTGATGGTACTTTCCCGTGATTCTAAAATCTACGGCAGGCCAGGCTTTGATCCTGGGCTTCTGTACTATGGTTGGTAGAACCTGTAGTAGGGAGCCACCCACAGAATTTGAAGTAAGACTACAATTATTTTTTTGCACTCCGATAGCAAGGGTCTGGGCTGTGCAGCTGACAATGGTATCTGCCTGTAAAGCGTTTGCCAGTGAATACCTGCTGTAATAAAATGCGCTCAGAGTTTACACTTAAAGAACACGTGCTGTTTCAATCACGTCTTACTTCAATTCATTTACTTGAAATTTTATTTATTTTAGGAAGTTGGTTAAAGGGAAAGCTTGGAACACTAAGAGCAAAATATGTGTCAATAAATGACAGCAAAGCGTAATGCCTTCCATAAGGGTCCATGTGTCAGACCTACTTAATTTTGATTTTTGTACGGCACTTGAAGATACCTGCAGTGAAGTAGGAACTGGTGTCGAAAAGAAAAGCGCATTTATGTTATCCTTTAGGTTCTTGGCAAGCAACACTCATGTGTTGTTTTGTAAGGGGGTATTATAAATATCAACCTGAAACGTTTTTATGCTTCCTTTCAACAATTAAACACGAAATTATTTTGAAAAGTAAACCAGAAAAAAGAACTAATTAAAAACCGATTCCTCTTTCTCTTGATTCTAAAATGATAAGAAATTTTAGGTCTATGAAAACGTATGTATTTAATCTATAGGGACAACAAAGTATATGTCATTCGATACTTATTTAAATCCTCAATAAACTTAAATAAATTATGTTTATATTTTCTTTAAAGTTAAATATAAAATCAGTGTATGACATGAATATTACTCAAATATATTAAATTGTATAGTGCAATGGTTTATTGAGCTAAAAGTTGTGAGATACATATTACAGCATAGGTTGGTGAAGTTACTTTATAGAAATCTTGTTATGTGGGATTTCTATATCAAAATTATTGTGAAATGAGTTTCCAAAGCACAATTTTGGAAGAGACCTTTAAAAAAATGTAGGTACTTGAGTTACAAGCATTTGCTAATGGCTTATTCATTTCTCCTTTCTTCTTTCCTTCTTCCTGTTTTTTTTTTTTTGTTGTTTTTTTTTTAATAACAAGACACTGGTCTCTTATTATTTAGTCTTAGTCAAAAATCTCACAACTTAAGGATATTGGCTTATTGTTCACTGCATTCTGAGAGCACTGATGTAATTCCTTGAGTAAAATAGTCCTTGCTACATGGCTTCCCTGTCTGCTGGAGAGTCTTCATTCCTTCTATTTCTGATTCTTTAAATATATCTCACTTGAAGGAATAAAATTACTCTAATGTGTATCTTATGGATGAAACCACAGCTGGAACTCAGAATCCATGTTGATGCTTATGGTTCTGAAGTTGCTACCGATTAGTTCCTGGACACTCATATTTTTTTATAGTCGAGAAACTAAACGTGGTAAAGACACGCTATCAGTAGAACATCTGAATCAATAAAAACGCTCAGACACTCAGACTCGAGTCTGGTGCCTGTCGTGATGGTGGTTCTCTCTGCTGAGGTCGGGAATGCCTCTGTGTCTCCTTGCTGAGACCCTATCTGTCTAACCACTATACCTCCCTGTCTCTTCTCCCACTCTCCCTGACACTCTGTACCCTTGTACCTCGGTAGTCTTCATCTGCTTCCACTGTACATGTGTCCTTTGCCCTCGCTCCCCCCTCCCAGTGTCTCCTACTTAGTATGCTGGCCTATACACACACCCACTATATATACATCGTGCTAGTTAGGCTTTTTTTCAACTTGACAAAATCCAAGACATAACTGGGAAGAGAGAATTTCAACTGAAGAACTGCCTCCATCAGATTGTCCTGTGAGCATGCCAGTGGGCTTTTATTTTATTTTTTTAATTAATGACTGATGTATGAGGGCCCCACCCAGAATGCCACCCCTGGGTAGGTGGTCCTTGGTGATATAAGAAAGCTGAAGAAGTCATGGAGCACAAGCCAGTAAGCAGGTTCCCTGCGTTGTTTCTGCTCCTGCTGCTGCTAGGGTTCCTGTCCTGACTTCCTTCCAGGATCAGCTGTGATCAGGACAAGTAAGCCAAGTAAATCCTTTCCTCTTCTCCAGTTTGTTTTTGTACAGTACATTAAAAGTCAGGGTACACATATGAAGAGGCGCATGTGATGTCTTACTGAGCCTGGGTTTTTAATCCTCAGGTTTAAATCTATATTAAAACCTTTTCTAAACAAACTTGAACTTCATTTCACAAACGTTTGCCAGAATGCCTAAAATCTGGCAAACAAACGAACACTTGTTATTCTTTAGCCTTCTGTTAAGACATAAGAAAGCCTTGCGAATGAAAAGCAGCATATGCACACTTGACATCAAAATCATCAGAAGCCATGCTGGATGGCGGGATGCTGTGCCAGCTCTGGCTTGCTGTCTGTACCCTTTTGTTCTCGATTTCTCAAAGTATCATGCCAGATGGGAAATCTTGAAATAGCAAGACCGTCAGAAGAGCATTGTGAGTTGTTTTGTTTTTGTTTTTCTTCAGGTCATTGTGTAATATAATGGTTGAAATGACACCTTTAAGGAAGCATTAAGTCTTTAAGTGCTATTAACCTTTTGCACCTTATGAAGAAAAATCTATATGAATAATACCAATATCGGTAGAGTATCAAATGGAACATGAGTTTCAATGGCAGATCAGGAAAATAGGCTATTTATGTTAACCATGGGTCCTACACCCGGAAAGGCTTTCTCAAGCTTCGCCATTTGATTTTACCTGTGACTATATTTAAATTGTAGAGGAGGGATGCTCAAAAGAATACAAATTAAAATATTCTGTGCTTTTGGAAATGCTATTTGCATGAGAGCTCATGTAAATATTTTTAGTTCAGAGATACTGCATTTGTCTATTTAAATTTGTATCTTGTCTAAATTTTAACGTGTTCTTTACTTTGGGATTTCTGGTAATGAGTATCATCAGGTCTCGATTGATTCTTTAATAAAATAATTGCACATGTTTGTACACGCCGTTCATTTCAGTGTCCATTCAGTGTCCACGTAATTAATGAACTACGTGCACCGTGTGTGCTTTTCGGTACTTTGCTCGTTCACACCCCTATCAGCGATAAGGTGAGAAATACTGCATCAGGAGACAAAAGCCTTTCCAGCTCTCTCTGTTCTGTTGGCAACATTGGCAAGGGTTTGGAAAAGTCTCTAATCAGCCTCTGACCAAATCGCATCCACAGGAACGGATGAAAGGGCCAGGGCAGAGGAAGAACGTGCAAGGAAGCAGGCCGGGCTGTCAGCAGACCCCTGGTGTCAGGTCTGACTGCGCAGTGCGCCATTGGTGGTCTTCCTCGTCGTCTTTCTGAACCCAGAATTCTCTCCAGAGTTGCTAATAGTTGAAAAAAAAATGAATAAAGGACTTCATTTCGTACCCGGAGTCAAAGTCGAGATGCACGGTGTGGGTAGACGCATGTCGCAAGCTCGGAGCCTGCCATAGATGACGGGCTTGGGACTTCTCAGGAGAGCTGCCAAGGGATGGGTGTCTCTAGAATAAAATAAATAAACGAACGAAGCCAAGAAATGCAGTTGCGGTAAGAAACGAGGCAGTAGGAAGTAGTGGTGTGCCAAATCTGGATGCCCCAAAGGACCCTCCACAGTTCTGGCTGTGATGCTAGCAGAATGTATTTTTAGTATAAATGGGAAGTATGTACTTGATATATTTTTTGCCTTAAGTCTGTTCAGTTAGCTTCCTAGTCTGTAAAGAAATTAATTCGTTATACAGTATCATCTCTTTAAATAGCCTGACTTCCAAGTGGAAGGGCTTGCTTCCTTTAGCTGTTTCCTTGCAAGGTTGTTGTTGGGTGTGTTCCACCTGGAAGTACAGATACGAGAGGGAGGATTTCATCATGGGAAAACAAACAAAAACAAACAAACACAAAGACCTCCCAACTAAAAGATACAAACATAACCATAGTCCATCACTTCTGTATGTGATGGTATGTTCTGTGACTCACAAATTCTGTCCTATTTTATTTTGGAAACCTGAATGTTTACTTAGAATTCAAGTTTACTATAAAATGGAGAGAACTCACAAGAGTGCTGAGCTGTGAAGAATGCGTTTCTTTTGGTCTTAAATAGTTTTACATTCATGATGTTTCACCAGGAAATGACAAAAGGGAAGCAATTATCGAACACCCAACAATGTCTGACGTATCTTACACACCTCGTTTCGCTCAGTGCTTACAGAAGCTACTGAACGACGCATAATCAGTTCCATTTGCACCTAAACATTTCAAAGTTTGTGAAAACGTTGTGTACCTTGCCTGAATCATTTCCCACAATTTATGGCCTTAGACCACGTACTCAGCGGGCGGGGTCCATATTCATGCCTGTGTTGTGGAAGTTTACTTTTAGTTGTGTTAGAAATAATTGTTTTTGTGCACTGTTGGAAAAAGGGATGCACAGGCCCTGGTGTTTTGTATTGTCTGCAGGTGTTGGATTTCTGTGGGGGATGGTTGATTGCTTATGATCTTCACCTGAGGAGTTCTGGATCAATAAAACACCTGAGCTCAGATGCTCGTGGTTCCACTGAGTTTGGCGCTGACCATGACGGAGGATCCCTCTGGCAGGGCTTCCACCTAGGAAACTGCCACCGTCTCTTCCTTGCTGAGCCGCCACAGCAGGTCAGCTACTAGACGTCTAGATCTGGACTTCTAAAGCTTCCCTGCTCTCATCACTCTCTGCTCCCTCGAAAAAAAGTGAGAAATATGAACCTGATTTCTGCTGGTTCCAGAAAGATCTAGAAAGTTCACTGTATCCCATCTACTCAATGTTGCTGTTGACAGTCAAATGCCGGTACATCCGTGAGAGCGATGTCACTGCAGAGAGTGCCGACCAGTGACGCAAGACGTAGACGGTGGAACTGAATCCGTAATTCAGCCAAGGAGAGAAAATTGCCAATGCATTGTATGGTTTGTAGAGATTGTAACAGTGGTTTCCACGGGGATCAGCAGTCCAAAATTATCACCTGATACCTTTTCTACTTTTAACTGAGCTGGCATGATCGTACTCTCTTTTTATCTGAACTTTTGAGAGTGAACCTACTTACAATGGCATACGGATTCAAACCATTTTTCCTTCTTTTTTCCTTCTTTCCCAAAAGGAAGGAAGTAGCATATTGTGAACATCAACCTTATTGTGAGTTTGCCACTGCTATTTCTAGCCAAAGATTTTATAACAATTCGAAAGGAAAATTCATTGTTGAGAATTAGCTAGGACTGAACATATTGAGGAGTTAATTGTAATACTGTTCCTCTAGAAAGGTTAATTGGCTTTCTTTTCCACAAACAAGAAAGTGTGGCTATAAAAAGGTAAGGGGAGGACTATTAACACCCAGCTATAGGCTGATTGCTGTGTGCACTTCAGTTCCAAAAATAAGGGCGAACAAATGTAAAGATGTGATTTCATGATAATATATTATTTTTATGTCTGAACCTTGATGTGTAATTACATTGAGGAAAGGCCTAGGAGAGCTTTGTGGATAATGGGCAAGTAACAGATGATCGATAAAGATCTGATTACCAAACATTACCAAAAATATGTTTTAACTGAAATAGAATCACATAATTTTCCCTTTCCCTTTCCTCTCTCTGGCCCCTACCAGATATACAGGTATACTCCCTTGAGTCCTCCATGCCCCCTTTCCAAGCTCATAGCCTCATTCTCTTTGATATATACATTCTCTTTGATATATATATATATACACACACACACACACATACATACATATATACATATATATATATGTATATGTGTATATGTATACATACATATATCCTGCTAAGTCTGGAGAATGAAAAACAATAGAACATGACACTTCTAGATGTGGGCTGAGGAGAATTTTGTTGTAGATATGAAGGAGAGAACAAGATACTAGATACTGGTCAGAGTCTGCTTTGATATTTTAAATAGGCACCTCCGTTAGCCATTTGTCCTGAGTTTGAGACCTAACAGTCTGTTTTTGGGTATAGAGTTTGTATTGGATATCCAATAAAGGGGCTCATCCCTGCGAGAAACGAATTCTTCTCCCAGCAGTAATGAGTTGCCTGTAATTCTTTGTCTAGGGGTGCGAGTAATCATAGAAGCCAGGAAAGTATAAAGGTACCATTGGTGGGCAGGGACTTGGCAGGTTACAGGTGATATGAGGTAGAAATGAGATCAATACAGAAGGAGGTGGAACAAGAGGCAAATAACACCAGGTCATTTGAAAAAGCATCAAGGAATCATATTGTTTTATATTATACCTAAAATGATATACAGTGCATATATATCTTAAAGGAATCTGAGTGACCTGGTCTGACATTGCTCTCCACAAAAAACAACAGACTAACAAAAATTCCAGTACCAGTACCAGGCAAGAGAAACCTCCTTTCAAATGATCAGTAGTAGTAAAACCGGCTACTAACTAGTCATGTGATTAATCATTAAGCAGTATTGCAAGCAGGAGGTGTTGGGCTGGATTGCACTTGAGATACCTTTTGGATCTTTGACTGTTTTAAATGTATGAACTTTTAAATCACAAATTTACTTTTAGGTGTGTGTGTATGTGTGCATGTGTGTGTGTAGTGTGTTTGTATAACCCACTTATATCCATTAAAATGCATGTGTTGAGGACTTAACTCTACACAGGGCCTAGTCAGGGGCGTTAAAGATAGCAATCTTATCCTCAAGGGTCTCACAGGCAGTTGGATAAGTTCGGCCCCAAGTTGTCAAGGATTACAAAACTTCAGAGAAAGAGTAAACTCCTTCATACAAGAGGCAAAGGGACCCCCTTGCAACCGCTCATCTCCTCAACTGATTGTCAGGTATTGTCTGAATCCAGAAGTACTTGTGAAGCTTGTAAGCACAGCTTTTACACTGAGTTACTGAAGCAGGTGTTCTGGGCTGAAGACACAAGCCCTGGGACTGAGGTCATGTGTGAGATCCCAGCTTCTCAACTATTGGTTTCAAGAGCTTGCCATGTAGCTAACTCAAAAGCAAGCATGGTATGAATCTGAGGTGTTCCTGGAAGCTCTCGCCTGTGCTGCATTGTGTGACATCACCACAGCCTCAGTTCTGACACCTCACATCTGTGCTCTGGTTTGCATGCGCTGTCAGACCGTGCGATGACAGTAAATCCTACAGAAAGTGCCTTGGCTCAGCCATGAAACTACTACTGCGTGCTATGAATCACAGTTTTCTTTCCAATTATACATACAATGTACTGATAGACACACGCTGGCTTAATTATGGAAAACAAAGACTTTGAATGCTTCCCTACTGACATTCCTCAGTGTACAACAATCAAATTAGATATCTCTGGGTCGTATTATGTTAGAATGTTTGATGTAAAAACAAATGCAGTTTGCGTCTCTGCCTTGAGTTTTACAGAGACTGTCAAATGAGTTTTCGCTTGAGATTAAGACACTGCTTCTAGCACTTTCTGAAATGGACTGACACACAATCCTGTCTTTTTGTATTACATATTTAAGGTGTAGTAGCCTTCTTAGCAGTTGTGAGTGTAAAATCAAAATATTGATCAACTCTGAGAAATGTTGAAGACACGCTGAGCTCTGCGGTGTTAATTATTCAGCCTTGATTTTATCATTTTATATGAAAAATAAGAAAGTACCTTCACTTAATTAGTGTAATAATTTATTTTAGCATGAGATAAGTGGTAAATTTACGTGTATCTAGAGAATTATTTTTAAATAAATTTTGTTATGGTCTCTTATCAGTAAACATTTGCTTTGTATTCTGTTCACCAAGGATTGAGCGAAGCTTTCTCGTGGAAAAAAGGGTCAAAAGGTGGGAAATGTTTAAGAGTCTCTGTACTAGATAAGCCTTAAGTGACCTCTGATATTTATGGGAGTAGGCAGAGGAGACATGCAGCTAAGAATGTCCAAAAAAGGCTACTAGGAAATCCAGACTTCTGAGAAAATGCTATTAGGAATTTTGGGAAAATTCAGGTGATACTTAGGTCATAGATATCATGACAGGAGAGGGTGCATCAAAAGGGATGTGTAAGACAGGAAGTGCATTGGGTGATTGAGTGTTTGCAGGTTCTGGGAAGGGCCATGTGAGCATATTGCCTGGGATGGAAAAGTGTCAAAACAGATTGGAGGATAAACAATCCATAAAGAAACTTAAAATCCATCCAGAATGTACAGTTAGTTGCTTTATAAGGTTTGGCGGAGAAGCTGTTTGACCGTTCAGTGTTTGATAGAGCAAATTGGAGAGCATGTGAAGAGGGCTGTGGACACGGAGAGTACATTCTAGAATGTTAGAGTTTGTTTTCCCTTCTGATAATTTATTCCCTATTCGATATGGAAATACTCAAAGTTTTGTTTTAATTTCATGGTAAATGGAGTTTAATTTTACGGCAAATGGGGTTTATTCTGCTAACCAATACCTAACCGATCAGTTCACATTTTGAGTCCTCGGGTGTTGTGAAGTGCCTTCCCATTTCACAACGAGTTAGTGAGACTGAGAGCCAAGCAGTGATGTACATGCATGCCGACGCATGCGTCTCAATTGGGTTGTGTTTTGGTAAACTCTACTGGAGGCAAGTGTTCTTTCACAAGTGTGAAAAAGGAATGAGGCAGCTTCTTTTAATGGGAACTCGACAGGTTCGTTTAAATCAATCATCGTGCATCCCAAGAACTTGGAAGATCGGCTCCGTTGACCCAGTTTGCCTCTACTTTTTAGCATATCTTGGTTCTCTCTTTGGTTTCCTCTTGAGGATGAATTGCAGAAATGTGTGAGTTCAAACTTAACCTATGTTGATCTCTGACTCAGGAGGAGAAGGGACAGTTTTCTTTTTCCTTTTTCTTTTTCCTTTTTCTTTTCTTCTTTTCTTTCCTTCTTTTTTTCAATATAGTCATAATAACATTTTTAAACGGTGTAAACCACTGTAAAGGGAATCTATAGCCTTCTGGTCTGTCAGCAAGGATGATAATATTGTAAATACTACATATTTATAGGCTCTGTATCCATGAGTGCAGTTAACTGTACATTAAAATACTTGAAAACAGGCTGCAGAGATGTCTCTGTGGTTAAGGGAATTGCTGGTCTCAACGAGGGCCCAGGCTCGCTGCTTAGCACTCCCAATGAAGCTCACAACCATTAATAACTCCAGTTCCAGATGAGCTAATACCCTCTCCTGGCTTCTGCATATACCGGGCATGCACACAGTACACATAAAATGAAGACAAAAAAAAATATTTTGAAATAAATTTCATCTTTAACAAACATGTGCAAACAGTCTTTCTTGCTATAGTTCCCCCACAAATATAACAAGCACATAGTGTTTATTTTGTATTTGCTTTTATAAGTAATCTATAGATATAATGAACACAGGAAGATATATATTTATACGTGTGTGTGTGTGTGTGTGTGTATGTCATACAGTGACCTGAATATTCTTACAGTTCACTATGTACAGAGGGGTCTTGATTGATTCCATCCCATTAAAAGACGGAGCCCTGGGCAAGTACCAGCTGAGGGCTAGTTCACTTGCCTTTGCCAGTAGTTTTCTTTGGGTTCTTAGCAAGAACAACATTGCTTCTATCTCTGGTGTGTGGGATCCTCCCTCCAATACATCTTTGTTTCTTAAGACCAGGACTTGTGCAGCCCCGGAGCTTCCCTTCAATTTGTCACCAGGCATGACCTTGAAATTATGATCCTCCCACCCTTCTGGTGTAGGATTATAGGTATTTGCTAGCACACCTGGCCCCAGTTCTCTGGATTCTTTTTCCCTCCTCATTTTAGTAGTCAAATTTGTTATGATGAAAGGAGCCACTGTTTGTTACTGACCACAGCTCCTTTCTCCCAGCAGGGGAGAACCTAATGTGAGCATCTGTCCCATGTCTACATTGTCCCAGGATTTTGTCTCCTGCGTCTCTAAGGCAAATCTATTAGACAAAGTCTGCCAGCCCTCATGCTGGGAAAGAGTTCCTTCCTTATCTCTGAGACGCGAGATAAGAAACTCTTGTTATCAGGTACCTATTAAGGAGAGGGCTGTTTATTTTAGTGTTCCACATCGGCATCTATCCCTGCTAAGGAAGAAACTCAAGCATGAAAGAACTGTTAAGCTGGGCAGTGGTGGCGCACACCTTTGATCCCAGCGCTGGCAGAGCTCTGTGAGGGGTAACTGGTCTGCAGAGTGAGTTCCAGGACAGACAAACTCTGTCTAAAACAAACAAACAGACAAAAGTTTTTGTTAGTCATTATACTTTTGGGGATAGGCTGAAGGTAGCAAGACAGTCTGAAATATTAATTTAAAATTTGAGTTTATTATGTTATCTATTCCGTGATTACTTGTTCACCATTTATTCGTTTTTAATTAAGGTTATGATGTTTACCTTGACAGTTCATCACCGTTTGCTTTAGGAAATTAATCCAGTTTGCAAATCGGGCTGGCATGAAATATATGAAATTTTATAATTAAAAATGATTTATTCCAAATTCAAAATGTATTGATGAGGAAATTGCAGCCTCCTGAGTCTGAATGACTGCTCCAGGGACCACAAAAATCTACTGACAATGAAAGCAGCTAACTGATTCTCTGACTCTCCACGCAGTACTGTTTCTGCTATTCATATTGGCTTATGTACTAAGTGATTGTGTTTCCATGCATGTGCGTGTTGGGCCACGAACCTGGTAATGTGTGCATCCCACAGTGTGTGTGTAGGAGGCTTCCTGCATCCAAAGTGTGAGCTAAAGTGCTGAGCTTCTAGGTATTTTAGAGTATAAACTTACATAAAACTGGACCTGAAGTCAGAAGAGTTTCTGAAGGGTTTTTTTTTTATCGGAATTAGCTATATACAAACACAGATTTGTTAAAGGACAAAGTAAGTGAACCTTTTTATTTAGAGTTTGTTTTCTTTATTTCTTTCATTCTTCAATCCCTCCCCTTTTCCTTCTTTTTCATTTTACCTATAATCTTAATGGTGACTTTTTAAGATCATACAGCTAATACACATTACATTTTCAGTGCACCTGTGGAGATGGTCTGGTGATGGACACAATGATATTTTAGTTGACCACAGTCACTAAACAAAGCTAATATCGACAGTCAACGCTTCCATGATGCCTCTCACGAAATGACAATCTCCTTACCGCAGTGGTCCTCAACCTTCCTAACATCGCAACCCTTTAACACAGCTCCTCCTGTTGTGGTGAGCCCCGACCATAAAATTATTTTCGTTGCTTCTTCATCACTACAGGTATGCTATGGTTATGCTTCAATATGTTCAATATGATTCATATTGTTATGAATCATAATCTGAATACCTGATATGCAGATGGCCTTAGGCGTCCTCTGTGAAAGGATCATTCAAGCCACAAGGGGGCATGACCCCTTAGCATGCCTTAGCATGTTAACTTTCAAGAAACTAATACTTTTAATCTAAAGTGTCGGAGTACAAACAGAGCTAGAGAGGTTATTTAATTTAGGGAAGGTCACATAGCCTCTATGTGGTGAAGCTAGGATTCGAACCCAGGCGCTAGATATAACCGCAGCGGCTATGCCGTTAACCTTCACATCAAATTCATTATTATTTCTCTTTACAGTTAGAAAACCAAAGTGCCGAACAGTTTGGTTCTTTTCTGGATTTACTTAGCCAATGGAAAACCCATGATTGATCCATTTCATCAGAAGAGCCTTTGATTCCTCCTTCTCCTTTTCTCTCTTCTCCTTCTCCATCGGTCCTCTCCTCTCTTCCTTCTTTCTTTTCTTGTCCATTTCATAATGCAAAACAAAACAAACAAAACTTCTCCAGAAAAAAAAATCCAGGAGTGTTTGGTATAGGAATAATGAATTTTCTGCTTATCTATCAAATGCCCTAGAATATAAGAATTTACCAATGAACTCTGTTCTCAGTTTGTTAGCACATGACATGAGATAGTCTATAATCAAATCATATATTGGATTTTCAACCATTTTTCTATTAATATACTTTTTCCTAAAAACTTTAGAACTTGAAATCGTGATTATAAATATAATATAGAACAGCAACTATCATCTCATTTTGCCAGCCAGAGACAGCTGTGCTTTGTACTTCTCTCTACTTTACTAGGAATGCTTTTATAGCACGGAAATATACTCTTAAAAGTAAAAGAAAAAGTTATTATCAAATCTTTCCTATTTTGTAGGGCAACATGAAGTGTATCCCCGTGAGAATATAAATTCATCACCATCTTGTGATGGCTTCTCATTACAATAGAGTATTCATTCCTAAGTAAAGAAATTTACCTTTTTCCCTACTAATGAAGAATAAGAATGTTGCTAATATTTTGTAAGATGAAAAGCCACAGTACAGAGAGAGACTGGGGGAAGGGAGAGCTGAGGTACACATCGATCATGATTCCAATTAGCGGTGAGATGGGACGAAGAATTTCTGGTGTGCTGGTGCACATCAGGGTGACTACAGATAACAGTGTTTACATTTTAAAGTTAGAAGAAAAGATTTTAAATCTTTTCGCCATACAGAAAGGTTAAATCAAGAGACAGATTAATCTGACTTAAAAGCTATGTAATGTATATAGGTATCAAGCTATCACACAATACTTTATCAATATGTATTCTTATTTTTATTCCCTGTGACTTTATATTTTTATACACCAATCAAAGTAAGTTTAAGTTAAACATCTTATTTTTCAGACTAACATTGCAAAATGGAATCATTGGAGCAATAGGTAAGATCTTTTACTACACTGCTTTGCCATTAGACTAATTTGCGTTTCCAGTTCTAATGCGTGGAAGTGTTCACTTTTCTACAGTTTCGCCAGCACCTTAGAAGTTGCTATTCTATTGGGCAGAAGAAGCTCCATTAAAATAATAGCCTCTTTAGATTTGTTTCACACTAACCTTCTCTGTGAGATACTAAACAAAACAAAGCAATTCTCACCCACTTATTTTCTAGAAAACAGCAGCCCTCACTTAAGGTGAAATCATAGAGTAGACGCAGAAAAACTGGGTTGCTCGTTCCCTCTGTGCCCAATGTCAAGTTCACAGATTTCATGTAGAAACTGAAGTGGTGTGTGTGTGTGTGTGTGAGATGCAACCCTAGAAGCTACTAATGATTACAGATATCAGAACGGCCACTTAATTGAGATTTTGGAACACAACAAGCCTCATAGAGGTTAAACAGGTCAAAGCTGGAGAGTTATTTCCTTGAATGCATATTTATTTACCTTTTTGTTTGCCTGCATTTATTTATTAATTCACATTACGTATACTGAACCAGGATTATTTGTCATTTAGTAAGAAGGTCTGTTTGATAAATCCTGGGAATCTAGTTCTTTTGTGGACAGAGTTTCTCACTACTTTAGATAATCTTTCAGGGTTGTCTTGTTTTGACAGGTCATAGGACGGTGTGGTACTTATCTTAGAGATGTAAAACTAGCTTTAGGAGATACAGACCCTGGAGACACAGACAAGTGGAAAATCCTGGGCTTCCTGTGCAAGTAATCTAATCTCTCAATGCCTTCATTTATCTTTCTTACCTGAGGAGTGAGATACCAACAGGAGATACATCTTAGGACTGGAGAAGAATGAGGTAGGCATTACAAACAACGCTGGTGCCTCTTGGTGCTTCAACAGATAGTAGTTGTTACTGTCATCTCTACCCTCTTCGTATTAGGACCACACCCTTCTCCCCTCCTCCACCTCCTTCTTATCTCTTTTAGCTGTCCAACTTTGCTATCAATTACTTTTTCTTTAACTATTGGGCCAAGTACCTCTATGACGTTCTTGTTTTTCTTATGTGCGCTAATTCATCAACAAATACTCATCTAGAACAAACTATATGAAGTCTGGATGCAAGAATCCCCTATGCTCAGGAGATAAAATGAATAATGATCAAATGAGAGAAGAGATATTTGGAATGTTGCTGTATTGTTGTGGAAACAATTAGGATAGGAAGCTCAGCTGCGTGCAGAGATGGGAATGGGGGTCATATGGATAGGAAGTAGGTTATTATTTGTCCTGGCTAGCTTTATGTCAACTTGACACAAGGTAGAGTCATTGAGAAAAGAGCCTCTCAGTTAAGAAAATACCTCCATATCATTAGCCTGTAGGCAAGTCTGGTATTGCCTTTTTTAAAATTAGTGATTGTTGTGGGAGAGCCCAGGTGGTCCTGGGATATTTAAGAGAACAGGCTGAGCAAGCCATGGGGAGCAAGCCAGTAAGCAGCACCCCTCCATGGCCTCTGCATTAGTTCCTACCTCAGATTTCTGCCCCAGTTTCCCTAGATGATTGATTACTACAGGCTGTAAGATGACACAAACCCTTTTCTACTCAAGTCTCTTTTGTTTGTGGTCTTTTGTTTCACAGTATTAGAAGTCCTAACTATGACATTATCTATGCAAAATGGTAAAATCCTCTGACAGATCACATTTGAGCAATGATGAATAGAATAAGAGAGAATAAAGCATCATCTCAGTGGAGGAAACATTTAGCATTTTTAAGGAATCAGCTGCAAGGCCGAAATTGAGTAATTGGGTGAAAGAAAGATGATACAGTTAGAAAGTAAGGGGTCGAGGGGTGGAAGGAAGTCATACGGACCCTTAGAGAGCATCGTAAGGACTTCGAGCTGTGAGAGACAGGAATCCAGTAGACAATGGTAAGCAGAGGAATCCCAGGCAAAGGCAGCAAAGAGACCCGATAGCGGAGGCTAATTTAATAGTCAGGTGAGAGAAGGTGGTACTCAGTACCTGGTTGCCACAGTGATAGAAGATTGGTTGGATTCTTGAGATTTATGCATACACACGAGGAGCCATGATAGTTTTACTAAAAATAGATTTTTCATGCATTATATTTTGATCATGGTACCCCCCCTTTCAGATCTTCCCCTCCTCCCCTTTCTTCTAACTTCATGATCTTGCCCCCTCTCTTTAGAAAACAGACAGGCAAATAAAACAAACCAAATTAAACAAAACAAGCAGAGATAAAGCACAAGACACACATACACAAGTAGACCACACACACACACACACACACACACACACACACACACAACCTGTAAAACACAAATTCAGAAACCATAATATACAAGCAAAAGACCAATAAGGTTAAAAAATGCTCAAACAAAGCAATATGAGACAAACAACTCCAAAAATATCATTGAGCTCGTTTTGTGTTGACCATACACTGCTAGGCATGGGGCCTGCCTGACTTTAAGTGTGGTTGTATATCAGTGTGATTCCATTGGGGGAAAATGATTTTTCCTTTGCCAGCAGCTGTCAACTGGAGATAGCGTCTTGGTTAGGAGTGCCATGGTTTTCAATGTACCAACCTTGTAAAGAGGTGTAAAGCCAGCAGGTGTCCACTGTTGTGTGTTTCTAGTGGCCAGACTGAGTCTTTCCATTTTGTCAGTGGTCACTGGTATGAATAATTTCTCAACTTTCTCTCCTTGTCATAACCATCCCTCCATTTTCCCCTGACCTTCACTTTTCCGTTCTTTCAGATTCTACTCCAAGATTGTCCCACATTGGAGAACTAACCCTAGGGCTCTTACTCCTTTTCTATCCATCAATTTGAACACGAGCAGGTCTTGGGAGACGAATTTCCCTGCGTTGAGAGGTTGGCCTGCCTGACTCTGTTGTGATTGCATTTTTGGTTTCCATCAATGTTTTGCTGACGGGTTCATCACAATAAAGAGATGGCTTCTCAGCTTCTTCGTTTCCTTTCAGGGAGCTGTCAACAGTAGTTGATGTGGAAATGACACATTGACACTCTGTAGGCCCAAAACATGTACATTTGGATGGATTTTACAATGCTCAGATGCATCACAGGCCTCGTGAGGAAGCGTATGTGTGGTGTGCTATAGCAGGAATGGGGCGCCAGATGGCAAGTCTGGTCAGTTCGCGTCGTTTCCCTCTTCTTTGCATATTCGATTTACCTACCGTATCTTCCGGCCCTCTATCCCGTCTCTATGTTTGCTACAAATGTGAAAGAAACTACCTTTATCGGTGAATATCTTTTGAGCTAGTTGCTGGTTGTTTCTTCTCTTAGGAAAGGCCTTCTTCCACATATATACGCAGTGTGCAGTTCATCTTATTTGGTCTCTACTTGATTGCTCCTCGAATGACGTTTTGACCGTCCCTTCGTATAGTGTGCCGCTACCCCTTTCTAACCCTTGGCTTTTATTAGTGTGTTTGGATTTGTATGCCAAGCTGAGTTGTAGCCCATTGCTGAATTCAGGCTCCAGGTGGTTTAGATGTTTTCTTTCCTCTCCTATATGCCCAGAACCTAGGACAGCGCCTAACTGAGAACAGTGTGTATAATAGGTAATGAATTAATAGCAAAAACGATGAATGACATGCACTGTTGCACACATAGTATCACAGGAACAAGCCCAGGAGTAGTCAGAAACATATAAAATATAAGAAAGGGCCCAGCTCATACTTGGGAGGAACCAGAAGAGGCTGAAGCTCAGAGGATGAGCTGAGGTGTTTTTTTTTTTTTTTTTTGCCCGATTTAGGCAAGCCCATATTGTGTGCTGAGCAGCACCAGCTCCAGCCACTGGGATCGTTTGTGCTGCTCGCTGACCTTCCTTTGGCTTGGTGCTGAATGCTGTTTAAAAAGAAAAGAGTGTTCTCAGATGATTATAATTTATTCTGTGAGTCTGAAGAAGTATTTGCATGCTACTGAAAAACGTGGAGCCGGTAAACCAAAACAGTGAAGACTGCTCCCTTGGAATTATCCTTAAAGCTTTGGCAACCAAATGGTCTCCATGGCAGCAGGTGCATGCTCAGAGAAAGTGTGTTCATCCCCTGGGTTAATGCCATCCTCTGAATACCTGCAGTGTTACTCAAGAAACAGTCTGTGCTCGCCTCTCTACCTCTCTCAGTGACTTAGAGAAGAGTGTTTCTACTGATTGTAAGGAACCAGAGTCTATCTTTCAGTGAGCAGGATTATATGTATTTCTTTTGGACCTGTTCGTCTGGTCATTGCTAACCTCTGGGAGTGCTTGACGAGGAGCATCTTGTGTCAGAGATCAACTTACTCACTGTGGCTAAAAATGCTTCTACCGCTCCGTAGACAGCAGCGGGAAACCAGACTGCGCCCAGCCAGGGCTGAAAATGAAGCAGGGTTGTCTCTTTAACCTTTAGTGTCATGCATGAGTTTTGTTCCCTTTCAATAACCAGTTAAGTAAAAAGGTTTCAAGATTACTGTTCCAATATTCTTCGGAACGCGTTATCTGAAGATAAGACCCAGAAAACACTTGAAGCACTCCAGCTGAATGCTGTTTCGGTCTACAATAGCTTCTGTTGAAGTTTCCCAGGCCTTCATATTTGCTCAATAAACCAAATGCTTTAGAATATTAAAAAAAAAAAATAATGACGAACTGGAGAAATGAACCAGACAAACAGAACATTTTGCAACTGTGACTTGAAAAATAGTAATTTGTTATGGGTAGAACGATTAAAAAGGATCATGAAATGTGCTATTTGATAGTTTTGAAGTGGACACAAGCTGTTTCTGCAATGTTTGCACATCACTTAACTCCTGCAGGCCCTGATTTGCACATTAATGAAGTTGAGACATTCTTCCAGGGATGCCCAGTAGAACTGTCTACTGTGGTGGACGTGTTTTTATCTGTACAGTTCTGGATCATACCAGCCACACGGACACGTGAGAAACATGATAACCACAGCTAAGGAGCCAAGTATTCAGTTTATACAGCAGGTTTCGTGAGTGTATTCATTGTCTCGAACCTTCTGTGGTTGTCTATATTCTTTTTTTTTTCTTTTTGAGACAGGGTTTCTCTGTTGTAAGTTGGCTGTCCTGGAACTCACTGTGTAGACCAGGCTGGCCTCGAACTCACATAGATCCACCTGCCTCTGCCTCCTGAGTGCTGGGATTAAAGTCATGTGCCACTGCCACCCGGCTGCTTGTCTATTTTTTTATGGGGAGATGAAGCTCATCTCTCATCATTAAGATTAAAAACCCAGATATATGCGTGCTTTTATAACTTCCCTGTTGTTAAGAAGTGCGCATGTAACCCAGATTTACCCATTAGTATGCACCCATCTGGGCCTTTAAAAAGAAGCTAATTTTGCAAAAATTAGAACCAGAAGGAAATATCCACTCCAGCTACAACTTCAGATTCGTAGGGCAATGACGGCAATTCTTGTGGGAAAGCTACAGGTCAGAGTTGCTGATGATGGATGTGAACTCTGTTTCCTCTCTTTGATAAGAGGGAGCAGAGTCCTTTATCATTAACGTTATATGAATCTGTCTGTGGTCATTAGTGCTATGAAGACCTTCTTCCCCAAGACTGTTTTAAGCCTGCTTCTTTAACTTTCTAAGAATTTTAAAAATTACCCCTGTATATGTTCTTATTTTAATTTATTTTAATACAAAGTGATCTAATTTAGCTATTTGATATCCCTATCTGTTATGGGCTATGGGGAGACATGATGTAATAGTAATTACAATATAATATGTATGTTTAGTCATGTACAGCACTGATCAGTGAACAACGGGAAGTCAAGGCCAGGTTTTCCATGGATGGTGGTTCATCTGAATCTTAAAAACAAGGACAGTTGTCCAAGGGCAAAAGGGAAAAGCACAACCGTAGAAGAAAGTGCTTGTTCCAAGCCTCAGAGTTATAACAGATGATACCTAAAAAGACTGAGCTCTGCTCACGAGAAACACAGAAACATCAAATAAAAGACACACCGGAGTTATACTAAGGAAACTGGCATTATTTTATAGGCTAAATGCATCCAGCAGCTGAGTGGTCTCAGCAAGGCGCACTGGAGAGCACAGACTCTGATGACCGGACTTGGTTAAAGATCCCTGTAGGTTTTCAGGCTCGGGGCGTGAGAATACAGGACAAGTTTGGCAAAAGAAAAGGGTTAGAGATACTTAACCCACATGCTCCAAGCTTTGTTATATGTTGTTTTAAGCAGCTTCTGATGTCTGCCTTTAAAAACAATTCTGACTATTCGGTTTGTTTCCCATGGACTTATGAGACGGGCCATTTGGAACCATAGACAATGTGTCCAACTGACATCGGATACTGCTGGTTCATTTCTGGTTGGAACTAACATTTACAACAGATTTCAGTCTTCCAAAGGACATGCACAACAAAGTGGACAACCAGTAACTGAAATGAATTGACCTCACCATACTTGTTTTTTTCTCTTCTTAGGGTTCCCCTAATTCCTTGAGTTACCCCCTCCCCTTGTCTTGTATCTTTATATGCATCCCAGTTCTCCTTCTTAGGGTTCCCCTAATTCCTTGAGCTCCCCCTCCCTTTGTATCTTTATATACATCTCGGTTTCCTTTACCTCACTCATCTTTCTCATAGGCAGCATCTGACATCCATGTTTCTTTACCTTCTTTTCTTTCCCTCTGCTAGTCCCCCCTGACACACACACACACACACACACACACACACACACACACACTCCTCTTATCTGAATTGGACAGCTGAAGAACCATCTTGTATATTGATTTTCAGTGTAATTCAATAGAGAAATGTGAATTAACAGAATTAGAGGATGCTTGAATCAATTGATTATTTATTGGCCATTCAGAGAAGAGTCAGAAACTTATCATGAGCTAAACTGAGATAAAAGCACATTAATAATGTCCATTTCAAAGTCACAAGCTCTTCCAAAGGACAGGCAGTCTTTGTAGATCGAGCTGTTCCTTGAATCTAACACCTACTTCAGCAAACCTTACTAGCATAAATATTTGTGAAGTGATATATATATATATATATATATATATATATATATATATATATATATCTTTTTAAAAGGGTACTTATATTATCTTTATGTTCATTTAAGTACCTAAGCTCAGAAAAATTAATTAACAGTACTTTACCTTATAATATTAAATCCCTACAACAAATACATCCCCTCTTAGGCCTGTGTGATGTTAACTGAAACTCTGGCTCTTAGAACGTTTCTGCCCCCTCTTCTGAGGTAGTCTCTGAGTTGTAGGTGCAAGTGTTTTGTTGTAGAAATTTAAGAAAAATCCAAAGGTTCATATGGAAACACAAAGGACTCCAGATAGCTGAAGTAATCCTGAACAAAATGAACAATGCAAGAGGAATCATGATTTCATATTTCAAGATCTATTATAGAGCAATAGCAGGAAAAAACAGCATGATAGCAGCACAAAACCGACACGTGCAGCAGTGGAACACAATAGAATGTCCAAGCATCAGCACACGTAATTATAATAATCTGATATTTGACAATGAGGCCAAAAGCATACACTGGAAAAAAGATGGGATCTTCAACAGATGGGATAGGAGATGGCTGTCCACAGACGGGGTGTGAGATTGGAACCGTGTCTATGACCTTACACAGAAGTCAGCTCCAAACGCACCACATAGCCAACTATGAAATCCAAACTCTGAACCTGATTGAAATCAAACAAACAAGGCAGTACCCTACGAGATGTAGGTATAGAAAAGGGGTTTCTGAATGACACTCCGTTTGCTTGGGAATTAAGCCCAACAACTGGCAAATGGGATCCCACAAAACCAAAAAAGGATTTGCGCATCCTAAGAAACAACGGGGTGAGGAGAAAGCTCACAGACTGGGAGAGAATCCTTGCCAACTGTATCTCTAATGAAATCCTGATATCCAGAATATGTAAGAACTCAAAAAGACTGAGACAATACGCAAACGATCTGATTGGTGAGTAGGCTACGGATAAGAACATGTTCTCAATCAAATTCCGGGGAGCACATGTTGGAGAGGAGCGGGTAGATTGTTTCTGATTTGAAACACCTAAAACTTGAATCCTAGAAACTGTTTGTGAATGCCTGTTATAGGCCAAATGGTAGAGTTTGGAATCAGATGAGTTTCACACTGCGGAGACAAGACCAGAATCCTGGGTTTTGAGAATGTCAGTTGTTATCCGGTAGGTGTATTAATAGGAATATAAGGATTTTTCCCCCATTTTATAAAGGCAAAATTGGCCTATTTTCTGCATCCATTTCTAAGGAGGGGTCTGATGTTTATATTTTTCTCTAATGGCTCAGGACTGACTGCATCATCAATTCTTAGAAACCTCATCCGCATTTTTGCTTTCATTTATCCACTTATCCGTTGACTACTTCATTGATTCATAATTTTTAAAGCACCAGTTAACCCTTAAAGATTTATGGACTCGTGGACAGATTATAAAAACTTAAAGGTAATGGTGGAAACATTAAAACATTAATTATATTTCATGTATTAACCATTTAAAAACTATGAAAAAATCATCACCATGTGCTGAAAAAACATCTGGATACCTTAAAAATAGGAGAGAGATCAGATCAGGGAGAAAGACTGTTGTAAAACAATGGAGTCGATTTTTTCCAAGACCACTACAGAAAGTCACCACCAATCAGAAAATCAGAATGCAGAGTTACAGAGCTGCTCCCAGTGGATACATCTACAGAACTCTCCTGCGCCTAAGACCCTAGGAACGCTGTGGAAAGGGACCAACTAGAAAGAGTGTAAGAGCCAGAAAGTCGGTGGCTTTGCTGTGAGATTGTCTCCCAGGAACATCGGAACATGTCACATGTGACTGTCCAAATGTGAACTGGCACAGCCGTGACAGCAATGAGCGGGTCAAAGTGGATGAGGGAAGAGACGACAAGGCCTGAACCCTACACAAAGATCCACAGCACCTGAGGGTTGCTCTTGTTCAACTTCCTGGCCTTACACTAGCCTTGGGGTATGGTTGCTGGGGAGAGGAGTTTAGAATAGAAATAATACGAAAGACGTGTTTTAGCGCTAATGCTTTTTGACACTTTCATATTATAACTTCTGCCTGACCAATGGCTCTCTTGTCAGGAATGACTGGACATCATTACTCCATGAGATTAACAGTGAGTGTTAAAAGCATCTCCCCAAGTTGCTTCATTTTTTATTTATAATGGGTCAGGATAAATGTCTGTATGACCTGTGTGTGCGCTGTTATAGCAGTTTAAACATTACCCAGAAGTCGGCAGCAAGGGATAAGCTCACGACGGTAATCACCACGTGATTTACCAAAAGCGACCTGCAGTTGAAACACTCAACCTCGCTGTGTTTCTCACCGGCCTCATTTTAATATAATTGGATGCGATTTCTCTAAGTAATCACTCTCTGGATTAGTCAAATTTGGGATCAGGGTTGATTACATCACTTTAAGTCAAATTTCATTCAGACAGAAACGGGCTTCAGAAAGTCAAGCTTGAGAATTGAGTCTAAATATCAAGCGTTGCATAGCCTGCAACTGATGTTTCTTTGATTGGAACTAGACATTCATGTTTTGATGCTAAAATGTCAACAAACACAATCAAAGAAATAACATTCTTCTTCATTTCAGTAGTCCAACGTGGCATTTTAAACTACGGTGGGCAACGTTCCTGGAGTTTAATAGGCACGGTTGAGCAGATGGAGCATAAAAAGACAAGCTGTGTTCTAGTTTATTTCCAAAGCAGTACTGTTTTCTTGAGAGCCAGTCATCCTACTGGTCTTCTAAAAGCACCAGCAAATCAGAAACGCAGAGGAGGGTGCTGATATTAAGGGTTACTGTGAAACGTTCCCAAAAACGTGACTTCTTTAAAACCAAGACGTTTCTTATGGGACTACTAATCTAGTTAATCAAGATGATAATGGCTTTGGAAGGTAAATTATGCTCAAATGAGGTTCATATGTCACTCGACTCCTGTAAATGGCTCCCAAAGCACATCTACACTGACAATACAATTCCAATAGCAATTGCCTTGATATATTTTGTGTGATACAAGGGTATGATGTCAGAGAAGGAGAAGCTAAACCTCCTGGGCTAAGCTGATCTGTGTCAGATGTTCATGTTCGTAAAGGGAAGGACCTCAGAGGTTCGGTTCTCAGGTCAGATACCAAACACACAAATCCTCTCCACCATCATCCACCACCAGGGGAGAAAGGAACTGCTCTGTTTTTAGTTTCTATCACAAACCTTAGGCAGTCTCTCCTAGGTGCGTTTGATCTTGAAAGTCTGTATTTAGCGTTTTGGAAGCAGGGAGAGCATGGGGAAAAGAGAAACCTCACTACTGAGTAATACAGGATCTGGAGGTGGGGGCGGGGCTGTAGAAATCAGATCACCCAATCAGGTCTTCGGAGATCCCAGTTGCTACTTTCCCCATGCCTTGAGAAGTATTTGTGCCTTGTTGTCTGTGCTTTTACCCGTGGTTAACATTCGTGCAGAGTCGGTGGATCTAAAGCGAGTACCCTTTCACTGTTATTTCAAATGTATGATGAGAAGACTTTGGCTTTCGGACCTAGAGAAGTAACAAGGATCAAATTTGCTTTTCTTCCTTAAACCCCAATATAGACAAAATGTGTAAGACAACTCAAGCAGCTTGGGAGAGTGATCCCAAAGAGAAGAAAACTAATGGAGCTCACTGGCTAGATGGGACATTCAGCCTAAGGTGAAGGGCCAGAGTAAGGAGGAAGAGGGATAGACAGAATCATGCAATTCGGCAGTCCGCCCACACCCTCTTAGGAAGAACGAAAATACAGAATAGAAAATTCGGAGTTTTCAGCTGAAGAAAACACATAACTGAAATTAAAAGTTTTCACGTTAACATCTTAAACTGTAGAAGAAAGAATTTAGCAACAAAAACAAAGTCAGTAAACCAGGAGGCTAATCCTGGGATGTAAAACATCAAACTCAGATGTAAAGCTAATTTACAAAGCTCAAGAAATGACAAGAGATCTCAGTTCACCTTACAGAACTGAGAGGGTACATCTGAAACCAAATTGTAAACTGAATTATGTTGACACACACACACACACACACACACACACACACACACACACACACACATCAAAATGTGTTGGCATTTACAGAGCATAGCATCATATAATAATAAAATGAATCGAAAACAAAGTAGATAGCAAATTTTTTTAAAGTTGCCATAAAACAATCAAAAAAACCATGCTTTAGGTAAGTTATTGATCTTAAGGGCAAAATTCATTGATTTTAGATATCACAGTAGGAAGTGAAAGTCATCTTCTATAAAGAAAATAATAGCAGGTAGTTTGATGCTTTTTCCCCAGCAAATAGTTATCAGTGTTCTGGAAAGAGAGACACCGAAAGTCAGCCGATTTATTGTTTCTTTATTTTATAAGGACACAAGCAACTTCTGGAACCATCATATTGGGACTTTATATCACTGGGAAGGAACTAGAAAGACTGTTTATAAATGGAGACCAATATACCGTATCGTGTCAAAGTTTTAAAACTTTTGTCTGAATTTATGTTTGCATGTGTATACGTCCATATATATGTGTGTGTGTGTGTGTGTGTGTGTGTGTGTGTAGCCAACAGTTACAGAGGTAAGCATCTCCACTTTCTTAATAATCTGCAAATTCATATTTAAACTTAGAATTCTTTAACTACTTCTTATTCCAAGGAAAATCATTAGTGGGAGACCAGAGTCATGGGACCTAGGGGTTTGTCAATGCTTCCCACCATGGGTGGCCTCGCTGGCATATATTGTATGCATCCCTCTATACAAGTAAGCTGTGTTTATACTTGCCCAATAGGCCAGGATGCCCTTCTATAGAGACCTCTCAAGGGTGGGTTTGAGGACAGTATGTATGTGACTCCTGAAACAGGCTGAAGGCTGTTTAGGCAGAGAATGTGCTGTGGTCTCAGGCAGGCAAAGTGTGGTTCAGAAAAGGGTGGGAAACAGAATTCCCTTCCGAGTTCTCTCTAGTGCAAGACACAGGAGTCTGGGAAGGTCGCGGACTATAGGAACTACCGACCTGGGGTCAGACTGCGATGTAATACAGTACACATGCGTGGTGGTTACTGTTGTACCTATGAAAATACAGAATTTATATCGGATAACTGGGTGAGTTACAGTTCCAGAATAGACTAAAAATCTTATAAACCACGTGTTAGAAGTTTTCCATAGCTAATACTAGTGAAGGGAATTAAAAACTGAGTGATACGCAAGCATGACCGTTTTCTCATATTCGAAGGCAGAGGTCAATTACTCTGTCTAAAACTGAATCGTGTGCTTGAGAAGAAATCATAATAAGAAATCATAACTAATCCAAGCATTTGGGACGCTGAAGCAGGAGGATTGCTTCAAGTGAAGAGCAACCTGGGCTATGAAATGAGTTCTAGTATCACCTTAAATAGGGTGTGAGACCCTATCTCAAAAAAAAAAAAAAGTACTTAGGGGGAGGGGAGACATCTCAGTGGGGAAAGGCACTGTCTCAGTCTAAGAACTTGAGTTTCATCCTGGGACCCACACATGGAAGAAGAGAATGGACTTCAGCGAGTCGTCCTCTGACCTCCCCATGGGCACCGTGGAACGTGCGTGTCCACACACATACACAAACGTACACATCGTTAATGTAATAAAATCTAAGGAATACACTTTTAATTTAATGACAAAATACTTCA